>CM050166.1:405383999-405786499 GCA_027410445.1 Discoglossus pictus | reverse complement strand
TTATTTCACACATGCACAAGATCATGACACAAAATCTTGAAGATCCTATTTTCCCTAGGAGTTTGCTGTTTTACATTTTTTAAATGTCTTCCCATCTTCCCTTCATGCCTCTATACCTTTGACCTGCTGTAAGAACAATGGTTTCCTGTTAGCTTTTAGAACAATTAATTTTAATGATAATTAAGCTAAATATCAAATACATTTTTTTTACAATGTAATAATATAATTTCAATTAATATGATGGTATGTTAATATTTACACTTTTTTCTTTTCTATGTAGTCAACTCCATAAAATTCCACCCCACAGACCAGATTGCATTGACAGGTAATCTAACTTAATTGTTTGTTTGTTTTTACTTTGTTTATTTTTAATAATGTGTTCCAATTATAGGCATTTATTCTATCTTTATTAGTGTTCACTGACATGTTAAAACCAATGGTAGCTTTATTTATTACTAGTATTGCACGTGTAGACCCCTGAAAGCAGTTGAGGATGGAGATTTGGCCACACAGCCAATGACTTGCTTAACGTGGCCAGTCAGTTAAGTGAATGGATCGGTGTTGGCAGCCCATAAGATTTCATAACTTCCTCCCCTCCTCTCATCTCCTTTAGAGTGTGATGTTAGACATTGTATTGTATTCTGTGCTCGCTCTGCAGTGAAATGTAATGATCTGCAATGTATTACAAGTGGGGTAATGTGTGATACTCTGAAAAAATGTGGACGAGTCACTGTGACCGTAAATGCACTGCAGAGCCATATCTTTCGTTTATAAAAAGTTATTTGTATGTCTTACCCTGTCAATTAAAAAAAATAGATGCCACCTTGGTTTGAACCAGGGCCAAACTCACTGCAGTTATCTGTGTCCATGACTTCAGTTGTGTTTAAGTAACTTAGAAGTAACAGTCGTATTACTCAACACTACAAAGCAGATCCTGATGCCTTGGTTTGGGCAGCTTCATTGTATATACAGCAGTTCAGGAAATAATCAAATGCATCATAACCACAAACTAAAATATCTGCAACTGCATTATTTCAGCAACCGTTTAAAAAAGGATAGCACTTTTTTCTTCTCTATCAGTGTGCCTTTAATTATAATTGTAAAAAGTACATGGTGTGTTTCTAGTACCATATTCCTGCAAGTGCTGTAGACTTCTGTTTTTTTGAGCATGGGACAAAAAGTTAATTGGATTTCCATCACTATTAAAAAATTATTTTTATTCTTGTTATTAATAAAAACTGCATTATTACAAACTCTGCAAATATGTTCACAATATTTGACATTCTCTAATTTTTTGTCCGTAGCATCTGGAGACCAGACAGCTCACATCTGGCGGTATATGGTGCAGTTACCCACCCCTCAGCCAACCGCAGACACCAGTGTAAGCGGTGCACGTATGCAAACCAAAATCTAAAATGCTTAGAGCCACATGTTTTGTGTTCGGACACATGTGGCGATGTTTTTACTGTCATTTTTGAATGAATGATCTCAAAAAGCGTATGTTTCCACTCCCATTGTAAAAGAATAAGCATCCATTAGCCTCAGGTTAGCTTGTGAGTTTATGCATTGTCAGTGTCAAAGTCAGGCACTCATTATACAGGGTCTGTTCTGTGATGTGACACCAACCAAAGGCAATCTGACTTGCACTTTCTGAATTACATATTAATGAGAACAAATAAGATTTCCTATTTCGTGTAGACCATTAATGTTGTAAAGTGTACTGTTGGTATTGACAGGACAACATAAAACATAACCATAAGTTTAACTAGAATATTAAAGTTAGGTTATGAATCTGATAATGATAAAGGGAAATGTTTAATATAGCTAAGGTCAGCAACTTATGGCGCTAGAGCCAAATGTGACTTGGTACAGATGAGCATGTGGCTCTTCTGTCAAGCCCACATAAAAAGCAAGATGGGCAAGATGCACTCAATATTAATAATATACATATGTGCTATCTCATATGAGAGTATCTGATTTGCCGATGGTCTTGTACACCAACTCTTTTTTATTTTTTATTTTTTTGTCCCTTAGCTAAAGATAGTCACAATTAATTGTCTCTTTAATTATGTAAGATTTCAGACCCCTGCAATATAGAATTATTTAAATAATTAATAATACACTAGAATACCAGTGGTATAAATTGTAATATCACTTTATTAAATATATTTTGTTTTGATAAGTATTATCTGTACATTCTGCATGCAATTTTACATATAAAATAGATTTTACTTTTAATTTGAATTGGATTTTATTTTTTGCTTCTAAAACTTTTGTGTTAAACATATTTGATGTAAATAACTTTTGGTAGATGAATCTAACCCCTTATATATCAGACAATAAAGGCAACATCCAACAGATATGCTGCATAATAGGCGTGAAAGAAGCTAGCGCTATCATTTAAAATGTTATCATTTAACTTATGGTGGGCAAAAGAGTGATGGTAGAAGCCTCCACCAAGTAGTACAGTAAATAAATAGTACATTTGTGTTCCTATTTGAATGACTAAAATAAAAAAAAACACATTCCCTGCTCAGAATTCCAAGAAATACAGTACTGCATTGCATTCTGGGAGCCTGGGCAGGAAAATGCAAATAAGCCCACAAAGGCTTCTATTCTATATATATCACACACATACCAATGGTGGATTGGACATCTGAATTATTTGATATTTTGACAGTGCTTCTTTTCTTATATACAGTTTGCAGACATTATATACACATTTCTGTACTTAAGTCACAATCCAATGGGCATATATAACATGAGCAGAGTCTCTCATACAGGCTTTTAGGTTGTCCTTGGACAATGCTTTGCTACCTTTTTTTACTGTGAATATTGCAGGAAAGTTGAGAACCTTTCCTTATTTAATGATCCTTTTTAAATATATTTTACTTACATTAAAAAAATCCAAATCATAGTAAAGTTTATAACATGTATAATTTGGTTTTGTAGGGGTGTATGAACTGTCCACACCATGCTGTTTATCTCAAAACAATATTTGTGATAGTCTTACTGGCCCTGTAACTTACAATTAACACATTTTTGGTTTGTTTGTTTATTTTTTTTTAATTTAGACCTTTAAGTAAATACTGAATATAATTTTCTTAAATATTCCAGCAGATATCCGGAGAAGAAGAAGTTGATTTCTCAGACAAAGATGAAGCAGAAGCAGATGGAGACGTTTCCAGCGATTGTCCCACTGTCAGGGCTCCATTAAGTTCACTTAAAAGCCACCAGGGTGTAGTTATAGCAGCTGACTGGCTAGTTGGTGGAAAGCAAGCAGTAACTGCATCATGGGATAGATCTGCAAACCTGTATGATGTGGAGACCTCTGAGCTTGTACACTCCCTCACAGGTATGTTTAATACATTCAAAATGGTAAATATCTATGAAGGTAGCCCTCAACCTTGATTGTTGTTGTTCAGTCGTTCAATTGTGTCCGGAAAATAAATTGAGCCCTAGAATGCTGCAAAAATTTCAGCCTCCAGACCAATTATCCATCAAGTGATTATCGCACAAAATCATTGCAGTCATTACAACCAGATGGATAAGCAAGATCCAAGCTTTATACATGTAGGATCCATTATTTTCTATACTCACTAGCTGCATAGCACTGGCTCTTCACCCAGAATTTACATAATAAATTATCATTAGCATTGCAAGAAATAATCTTTCAGAATTAGGATTCTTGCAGCCTTCCATGGGAGCAGAAGAGGTCTTGTATTAAAAAAAAAAAAAAAAAACATTTTTAAGGCTACTATTGCTAGATGGATAACATCTGCTATTTCTGCAACCTATTACTTACATAAAAAGGTAATCCTGCACAATATTGAACTCATTCTACATCTTGATAAGAAAAAGCTTAGGGCTCTCATGAGCAAATTTGTGTGGCAGTTACCTGGAAGACCCTACACTTGTGAAGCACTACATATTAGGAGCTTCTCTGCAGCCTAACTCCACATTTGGTAGAAGAATCCTTGAAGGAGTGTTCCCTCAAAATACCGCTAGTGTCTGGGGATTTGAGATATCTCATACATATGTACTACCTAGAGGATGTTAAAGAAAACAGTGATTTTAATTTTGCTCACTGTCAATTTGGTTTGTTTATTGGTCTTTTTTATACTATTCATTTCTTACAGTAGTACAGGCAGCTGGGATATATGCTGTCCTGTTCATCATATATATAGTTTAATTTACTATTTATTAAGTTGTACTTTTTAAGGTATACAGTTTCCCTGCATGCCGCTATCGTACTATGAATCTGTATCTAAAATGGAATCAAGCTGTAAAAATGAATTGCACATAAAAACTTCCAAAGTGGACCTTTAACTATGATCATAGCTAGTAAATTGTCTCTATTTTCAGGTCATGACCAGGAGCTAACTCACTGCTGTACACACCCCACACAGCGTCTGGTAGTGACGTCATCCCGTGATACTACTTTCCGCCTTTGGGATTTCAGAGACCCTTCCATACATTCTGTGAATGTCTTCCAGGGCCATACAGAGTAAGTAGAGTAACTCATATTCATGAAAAATAGAAATGTTATAATATATTAGTAAAGACTTTTTTTTTTGTTATTGCTTTTTTTACCATGTTTATAGATTGTTAACTTGACCTCATTTGGCAAAAAAGTATTCTCCAATTGAGTTTGGATGAAGGTCCTGATCAGAGATTTACTAAAATCTGACAGAAGGCATAGATGCATTTGAATAGAAGCCTAGAAGGGAAATTCAGGATTATAATATAAATATTTACCTTCCAAATATTTGGTCTGTCAAACAGCTAAAAGTATAATATATGGATTGTTGATTCCAGAATTCTATTTTTAATGTCTTAAACCACCTTTCAATGAATTGCAAAATAAATTAGCACATTTAGAAAATATCAGAAATATGTAAGAAAAACCATATAAATAAATATATGAGCAAAGTGCAGAAGTAAGGAATGTGCGTTTTCCGATGTAATAGAACAGTCTGTAGATTCAACAGGAGAGCAGATCAGCTTATCTGTGGCCATGGGAGCAGCCCTTGAAGAGATAATGAAAGGGAATAGGAGCAACAAACTTTAATGAAATACACACTTCAGTTTTCCTAATTCTTAGAAATATATCAACTTTCCCGTCAAAAATGACGGCAATAAAATTGTAAGCCAAGCAATGCTGATTGCCACACAGTGTGAGTCTTTTGACCCTCTGAGCACCTTCAGCGCTCATTGCGAGCCTCTCCTCTCGTGTAATTCAACTTTCCTGCTTTGCAATGATCACCTTTGGCGCTCATTGCAAACCTTTCCTCCTGTCTACTGTACTGGCCGCTCATTGCAGGGTTCATTAACCTGCAAGTTTTGTGCTTGGGAATGCCATGTGTCTCTTTCCAGCATCTCCCCCTTTCACCTTCCCTGTGTGTTTCTCCTCTGTGTGTCTGCTGAAGTCCTGTGTGCCTGGCGTTGTTCGTGCAAGTGTTCGTGTCCTTGCCCTCATGTATTTTCTTAGTCCCTCGTATTTTTCAGAGTTCTGTATTTTTCTGAGGTCGGAATGTGCTTAGCCTGGTTTTCATTCCGTTTTCAGAATTTTTGGCGCCTTTCGTCCTCCATTTTTTTTCTCGCTTAGCCGTTTTTTGAGTGACGAAACACAGGAAATTTGCCTTAAATTCGCTTGCAACCTCACTCCCAGGCATCCTGTCTCTCCCCCTGTGCTGTGTGAGAGTGTGATTTAATTTATTTTTTTATGTTTTTTTTGTTGTTTTTCGTGTCTTTCGATTTCCACGGTTCGGCTGTTAAATTCGTATTTTTCTGAGTTTGGATTCATTTTTTTCTCTAAGTCCTGCGTTCCTCAACTGCTCGCTTCTCAAGGGTCGCAGAAGTGCCTTCGGCGTTCATTTCAGCCTAAGTCCCTTGTGTTTCCATGCCTCAACTGCTCGCTTTGCAAGGCTCGCAGGGCAATGAGCGCCTTTGACGCTCATTGCCCAAGTCCTCCGAGCTCGGAAGGCTTCTATGTCTTGCCTCGCTTTGCCAGGCTCGCAAGCGTGACGACGAATCACAGTTTGACAACTATTATATGTGATATGCATCAAAAGAGATTATAAACATATAACACAGTGCTGATACAGTAGTCCAAATGGCCAATTAGTTGGTTGATCTATGTAAATGTATGATTGGTAGGCATACTGTACCCATGGCATTCGCAATCTGGCCATTGGCCATACAAAATATATTGTAGGGAGGCTTTTAAGTATTCCTTTTTTCAGAAACGTTTGGAGAAGATAGAGTTCCAGTGAAGAGATTATTGAATTGTCTCTTTTCCTAAATTTAGAAAATAAAAGCCATTTTAAGCGCACATACATGTCCCAATATCCTTATTGTTACTATTATAGCAATTCCCTCATACTTATTACCTGTGGTTTCATTCCATTCTCCGATGTGGTTGTTTAGTTGTTCAGTTGTGTCAGTCTCTCCATGACAGCTTGGACCCCAGCACATCCCAATCCCAAAAAAGGCAGTGCCAAAGAGCCTCCACTTATTGAACAATTCTCATGCCAGCAAGGTAATGCTTAAGATTCTACAAGCTCAGCTCCAACAATATATGGATTGGCAACTACCAAATGTTCAAGCCGGGTTCTACAGAGGAAGAGGCGCAAGAGATCAAATTGCCAATGTTTGATGAATAATAGAGAAAGTAAGAGGGTTCCAGAAACATTTACCTCTGCTTCATAGATTATTCTGAAGCCCTTCACTGTGTGGATCACAGCAAAATGTGTCAAGTTCTTAGAGATGGGAGTACAAGATAATCTCATCCCCATCCTGAGGAATCTTTATGTGAACCAAGCAGCCACGCTCAGAACCGAATATGGAACAACATGATGGTTCAAGATTGGGATAGGAGTGAGACAAGGTTCTATATTGTCACATTATTTATTCAACTTATACGCAAAGTATGTCATGCGTAAGACTGGATGCATCCAAAGCCGGAATCAATATTGCTGGAAGAAATATCATCAACCTCAGATATGCAGATGATACTACTCTGATGGCTGAAAGTGAGGAGGAACTAATGGGCTTGTTAATGAGGGTCAAAGAAGAGAGTACAAAAGCTGGCCTGCTGCTCAATGTTAAGACGAAGATCATGGCACATGGCAAATAGATGGGGAAGAAGTGGAGGCAGTGATAGATTTTATTTTCCTGGGATCTCCGATCTCTTCAGTTGGTGACTTCAGCCATGAAATGAAGACGTTTGCTTCTAGGGAAGATAGCAATGGCTATAAGCTAGTAAAATGGAAAGATATTACATTTGGTCTGAATAATTAGTAGTCAAATAGTAACATCCATATGTGAGAGCTGGACCATATAGAAGGCTGAGCTTAATGCGTTTGAATTGTGGTGTTGGAGAAAACTGCTTAGAGTCCCTGGAACTGCAAGAACATGCAATAAATATATGTGCCTGATGTGCTGAGGTCCATAGGGTCACGTAGAATCGGACACGACTGATCGACTAAACGGCAGCATTGCTGGTTTGTTAACCTTTAGAATTGTTCTCTTCGCTATTAATTATTGGCTGATGTATTCAAGTAATAAGGATAAAATTCTCTTGACCCAAAGATTTTTTTTTTTTTAAATTTATACATTGACATATTTGACTATGCTGTGTGATTAAATAAAACTAGTATGTATCACATTTTATCCCTATAAATAAGATATTTTATCTGGATTATAAAGTTTTTCCTATTTAAATTGAACTATTTTCTATATGTATGTTTTCTCCCTTCTTTCACTATTATTGTTGGTATAAATAATATTACTGTGCAAACCTTTTTTGTTGTTGTTATTTTCTACTGTTCATTTTGTTTTTTTTACCAGTTGACCGCAAAATCCTTATTGTACAGCAATCTGTGTACCATATGCTTTTTATAATAGAATTAATGGCTGTGAGCGTGAAAGTATGAATTACTGTTTCTTTCCCACAGATAATATTCCTATCAAACTAAGCTGGGTCCCAGGCATGAAAAATGCTAATCAGTGTCTGAGAATTTAATACGTATTAATTGCATATTATTTTGAATGTCACACAAACAGGAGGACTTGCTTCTCTGCTTTTGTTTCCTTGGCAACCAACTCGGAGGTTACTTGTAGGCCTTGCTCTGCTTGTGGATTTTTATTTACTTGGTTTTCTTAGCAGCATGGGTGCAAAGCAGGGTTATAATTAACTTTGGGGACCACTTGGTCCCGGGGAAATGTAGCTATCGCTGTTTTTAAAGTTCTTGGAAGGACAACCAAAGTTCCTGCTAAAATCAGTATTGCAGTATATATGGACACCTTTTCTGTACACACAATAGTGACAAGCATTTTGAGAAATGCAACTCTCTTATTCAAGTCAAAACAACAATACTTGCAACAGATAGATGTTGCCCCCACACGATCGATTGTCATTGTTAATAATAATGTGTCAATACATACTAAGATACTCCTATATTTTTCAATAATTTTACATCACTATTGCAGGCTACCAAACTCTGAACGTCTATAGGATTGGACACTTTAGACTTTAGGAACTAGACTTGGTTATGATATACAGCTATTTTTTACTCTGGGCAACCACTGTCTTACTTGAACTGCCTGATTGAGTTGATTTCTCAACTGCTATGGAGGGGTAGTACACACTGGTTAGATTTCCATTAGTCCGACTGACCGCACTGGGGTATCCAGATTTGGTTCAAGAGCCTTCTACCTCAAGTGATCTTCATAGTGTGTAAGTGCACAAGATTGTATGATAAAATTATGTTTTTTTTCTATTACATTAATACCTGCTTAAAAATCTAAAGTTTTAAGTCTGTATACAAACAGTCTATCCTGTCTACTGGCAGTTTCATGATTAATAACAGACTGCCGCTAACCGTTTCCCCTGGACTCAGGAATGTCCTCAAAAGTTAACGCACAACTGACTTATTTAGGTGTTTTCAGCTTTCTATGATCTGCACAGATTAATTTGTTGATGGTTAACATTTTATTTATTTTTTTGTTGAAGCTGCATGTCTTGGAGTGGGCAGTCAGTGACTCATGTAAACACAGACTTTACTTTATTATATCCTCAGTGAAAAATGCATGTAGTTCAAAAAATTCAAAAACTAACATGCTTTTAGGAGATCTTTACAATGGTGTGCACCGAATTGTGCTGAATTAAATGTCCTTTTAATAACAATAATAATAATACATTTATATAGCCAGAAGGCACTCAACGTGCTTAAGAAAGGGGAGAAAAGAGAGAGAGAGAGTTGTAAGATATTGAAAGGCCTTGGTGAAGGGCATGGTCTTAAATCTTACATAGTAGTTACATAGTAATTAAGGTTGAAAAAAGACTTTCAGTCCATCAAGTTCAACCTGTTAAGATCTCCTCTGATCTGCAATATGCGGATTAGTTAAATAATTAAATTATTGATTAAATAATTATGTATAGTATTGGAGGATGAATAAAGAGTTAGTCCATCAAGTTCAACCTTTTTAGATCTCTATTGATCTTTTTAATGTGGACTATTTATTATTATTTGTTAATTGTTATTTGGTCCAGAGGAAGGCAAACAGAAAAAAAAAAAACATTGAAACTTTGCCAGTTGTCTCATAAGGGGAAAAAAAAAGCAAAATTCCTTTCTGACCCCAGAAACTGGCGATCAAATTTCTTCCTGGATCAATATTCCTTTGCTAGTTATCTAGCATAGCCTTGAATGCCCTCTTTATTTAAAAATATATCTAACCCCTTTTTGAAGTTGTCCTTCGAATTCGCTGTCACCACCTCCTTAGGTAGAGAATTCCACAGTTTAACCACCCTAACTGTGAAGAACCCTTTTCTTTGTTTAAGGTGAAATCTTTTTTCCTCTAACCTCAAAGGACGTCCTCTTGTCAGTTGAAATTCTCTAGCGAAAAAAAATTCACTTGACAAAGCCTTATATTTACCCTGGATGTATTTATATAACGTAATCATATCCCCTCGTAGACTCCTTTTTTTCTAGCGAAAATAAGTTTAGTTTGGTTAGTCTTTCTTCATAACTTAGCCCCTCCATTCCCCTTATTAGTTTTGTAGCCCTTCTCTGTACTTTTTCCAGCTCTAAAATGTCTTTTTTATGAGGTGGTGCCCAAAATTGTACTCCATATTCCAAATGAGGACGTACTAGAGATTTGTATAGTTGCAGAATTATATTTGCTTCCCTGGCTTCTATACCCTTCCTAATACATGCTAATATTTTATTTGCCTTTGCAGCTGCTGCTTGGCTTTGAGCACTGTTACCTAGGTGGTTGTCCACTAGTACTCCCAAATCCCTTTCAATATCTGATACCCCTAGATTTGCTCCATTAAGATTATAGATTGCTTGGCTATTGTTCCTTCCCAAATGCATAACCTTGCATTTATTTGTATTAAATCTCATCTGCCATTTAGCCGCCCATTCTCTAGTTTATGCAAATCCTTTTGTAGGGAAAGTACATCATTATCTCTTTTTGAAAATGTCCGAATTAGGGGCCTCTCTTACTGAGCGTGGTAGAGGTTTCCTGAGTCTTGGTGCTCCATACATAAAACCTCGGGACCCAGAGTAGATTCTTCAGATGGTTAATAGATTTTCATCTCAGATCTTAGAGCATGAGTTGGAACATAAGAAGTGAGGAGCTCCTTCAAATAATCGAGGCCTTCATCATGTAGAGCTTTGTAGGTAAGCAAGTCATGCTTGACATATATATGGTCTTTCACAGGGAGCCAGTATACAGCACAAAGGACATGTTTTGTTAAATCATTTTCTGCATTAAACTCTTTCCTACTGGGTCAATTTTCCATTAAAATGACATTTTCTTTCCCCTTTCCTTTCATGATCTGTTAAATAGCATAACGTGAGAGTGAGCCTTTTGGAGTAATCGTAATTTTCAATTGTTTGTTAGGGCCATACTGACTAAATAAACAGCTCACATACACCCAGGACATGCACATTACCCACACACACATAACGTACCTTGCTGGTTTTGTTAGACAAGTAACAGAATGGCACTAATTGAAATCATTTAAAAGTGTGATTATTCTCAAAAGCATATTCCAACTTTAAATTGACAGGTCATGCAAGCCGAGAAGGAAATACTTTTATTACTATTATTTATTACTTTTTTATTTATAAAGCACAACATTTTTCATAGCCCTATTTACCAAGTAGAATTGAGTACAGTGGACACCATTAACACATTACAACGGTATAAATAAATTATAAGGTACATAGAAATACAAGTACAGGTATGTTATAGAAATATGAAACAAATGGGTCCACAGATTGGTGCAAAAGTAGGGAGGTCCCTACTCTGAAGAGCTTGCAATCTAGAAGGAGTGAGAGGTGATGAGATGATGAAAGAAGAAGGCCATTAGCAGAGCGATTAGAGTGATTTGGGGAGCAATTTGAGAGGAGAGCAAAGATATAAGGGGGTGCTCTGTTGTTCAGGTCCTAATATGTTAAGGTCCTGATTTAATTTTTTTATTCTGGAGGCTATGGGAAGCCAGTGGAGTGACCGACCAAGAGGTGCTGCAGACACTGAGCGATGAGTCTAGCGGAGGGATCATTGTGGGTTGGAGTGGGGATAGACAGGTGATGGGTAGGCCAGCAAGGAGAGAGTTGCAGTAATTGATGTGAGATTTGATGAGAGAATAGACTAGAATTTTAGTTGTCTTGTGTAAGACAATCACATATTTTGGAGATTTTTTTTTAGGGGATATGATTTTGTTATCGATTGTATCATACACATGACACATTTTATACAAAGTACCTTGCATTGGGTTCCCTGGTGGTGCAGTGGTTAGGTTATTCTGTGCTTTCACTGCTGCAACCTGGTTTTGAATTGGGGAACCAAGAAGTCACACCACCCTAAAGCCATGGGTTGGGCCTGGTCAGCACTTGTATGGGAGACCACCTAGGAATACCAGGAGCTGTATGCTGAGGCCCACTGGAGAAGGAACTGACAACCCACTACAGTAACTCTGAAATGAATACCAAGTGGATCAGCTTGGTGTGTTGCGGTCCGACTAAAGAAGTAAACTCACACATTGCATGACTGAGAGATTGCACCCTTACAGACTAAGGGATTAATAAAACAAAAGGCAAAGTATTTAAAAAGGGAAAACATGAGCCTGGCAAGTATTTGAAAAGAGAGGGTTAATTAGTTATTAACCCTAAAGGTGCTCCAGTTGTGAAAATGGAGGTTATAGTGCAGAAACCTGCACTATAAATTAACACAAATCGTAGATCTGTGTATGTGGCAAGGGTAGGAGGACATGTTAGGTTAGTTCAGAGGCAGAAGAGGTGGTGGTGTGTGTGTGATGTTCTACGTCTGGAAGTAGAAAGAAACGAAGGTGAATGGAACTGGAAAAATGTCAGCTGGGCGCCTGAACAAGTGATTGCTTAGTCCATAGAGAGAGATAGATATAGAGGTATAGATAGATATCTTTCTATATCTATATATCTATCTGTATCCTTTTTAAGGCATTTTCTAATTTTTTTCTCCTTATATTAGTTTGATCGTCTTTTTATAAAGTTGCTGGTTTAAACATGAACTGTCCTCATATTTCTGGTATATAAGGATGTTCTACATACAAAGAAAACAATACCAATTTGTGGGGTCTGTTTTGTTTCGGAGAACATTAAATAAAGGAGTGAAGGGCTAAATCGTATGAATGGCTCTTCTGCGCCCACAAAGTTGTTGTTTTTATAAATGTTACATTTTATTATATAAAGCGGAGAGAACTAGACTAACATTGTAATTAGGCAAGTTTCATGGTTTTGTCAAATGATCGTGGATTTATTAGCAGTGTTTACTTAACCAGTAGAGTATTCAAATGGATGGTAATTATTCCTACTAGAGCGAATTTACAATCATTTCTTACAGAGGAAGAGCCAATAACTGTTGTTTTATTTATATTTTTGTTTTCATGCAAACACCAAAACAATTTTTTTTATAACATTTAACTAAGAGACATGCTCTTAATTCTATGGAAGAAAATTTAGTCCGTCAATGTCCAACAAAGCTGTAAATTTTACCTCCGTTTTGTTGTTTGCTGATCAACTTGGTATTTCTCTCTAGAGAACCACTGTAGACCTATATTTATTATAAACTCTTTTCAGTAATACATTTTGCAAATTTTCTTTTTGAATATTAAAAAAAAAAAAAAACATGATTACATTTTCATATACATTTTTCCTTCAGCGGAATCTGTTTGATTTCTGCTAAGCAACTTCCTGCGATGGGAGGAAACTTTGTTTGCAGAGCCAGCTTTTAGCTGCCACATTTCCATTAAGCAAATAGAACTGCCAGTACTTCCAGAAGAATTAATAGAAAGTTAATTGGGACGCACCAATTGTGAAAGTCTCAAGAAAATTTACAGTTACATATAAGTTAAGAATGAAACATGATGATCCTACAGTTTAAAGTGACCAGAAAATATCCCATTCAAAAATACAAATAAAAATAATTAAAATGTTATGTAATTTAAAATTCTCGATGGAAGTGTGTTAAACTTGACACATATTGATCCACCATCTTGGGTAAATGCCATTACAGCAGCAAATAAGATTTACAGTGGGTGTGTAATAAAGAAGCATGCTCAGCTGAAAAATAGTAATCCCTACATTTAACAGTGGAACAGGTACTTTTAAGTGTTAGCTGTATGACACGATCACCTTATTTTAAACTTGGCACGCTTATCTTTACTATAAACAACACCAAACAAACTCAATAATCTTAATTGCTAACATAGTTGGATTTCTTACTAGGAGAACTAGGCAGCTGCCTAATGGGGCCTACCTATGGAGGGTACCTCATTTCACACTTCAAAATGTTCCTTGGCATATAAAAAGGAAATTCTGCAGTGCACAGACTCGCCACTAGGGGGTAAACGGCTGCAACTAGAGTTACAAGAGAAGGGAAGCTGCTATGCCTAGGGGCGCCGGAGATATAAATCCATCCCTGATTGCTAATGATGGATCTTTTGCTTAATTTATATATAAAAGAAGTGCAACTACTATATCAATTTTAAGGCACTTCCACTTAGACTTTAAAGACAATTGCAACCACCGAGTTTATTTTTATGTGTACTTTTAATTTCTTCAACAAATGTGACTTTTTCTGCACCGCTGCCGTGTAAATTGGAGGTTTTTTCTGTCGCTGTTTAGAAGCTAACAGTATAATTATTAATTGATGTTCAAAGCCGTAGAAATCATTGGGAAACTCATTTGAAGTGCTTATCTGGTGCAGACTGTCTTTGCACATGCCATATATTTATTTTTTATAGGTGTGAGAGATTGTTTGAACTTATAAACCTGATCTAATTAAATTCCCTGCACACGCCATGAATGAATTTTAGAAACTGCCCACCCCCTTTTATATGCACTATTTTTCTGTAACAAATTTCGATTTAGAACTGTCCTTTAGAGATTCCAATTTATAAATCCGTAAGCGTATTACACGCTTATAAGTAATACTTTACAGCCTGAGTGTGCTATCTGAATGAATATTTGCTGCTGAAATATGACTTCTATGGACAATTTGAATGCTCTGCTTGCCTTTTCGTAATTTCATTGCCACTATATCTTAATAAAGAGCTTTTCTGTAGAGTGTCTGCAACGCAGCGATAAGGCTCGGCCGGGAGAGGACCGCAGACATATGCACAATTTTTTAACAAACTTCCAATCTGTCCCTGCACTTGCCCATAAATGAGGCTTTTAATACATGATCAGCAATGTTGTTGACTTATGCAAAAAGTCTTCCCAAACAAATCTTTGTGATGTAATTGTTTCATTGAAATAGTTTCTAAATGCCTTCTTAAGGAATGAACATCAACACTGCTCTTTTGGATCCAGCAGATGGCGCTCATGCTCCTTTGGATGTGTTTAAGAGTGTTTGAGCAGATCCTTTGATTTACAGTTAAGACAACTGGAGCTAAATGTTTTAATTAGACATTGATCATTAATAAAATGTATGTTCAATGATTTCAGAAAAATATATATTTTCACTAAACAATTTGTTTAAAAATCAACCTCAGCTGCGCCTGGTCACTCGGGGCGAATGCATAGTTTAATAAGCTAAATTTTCAGGTACAAATTTATAGCACAATGGTTTCTATTGGCTAAAGACTTGCTGTGTTAGAGCGGTATCCATTGGCATTGAGCTGTGGCGGCAGACTGTTAAAGGTATATCAAGTTTCCCTGTTTTTACCTTTCTCTAATCTAACAGTGACATTGAGTCGTTCTATACACATACTATAATAATATGTTTTCCACACCCCCAGAGCTGCTTACATAAGCACAATGTACCCACCAATAGAAACACTGCATTTGAGTACATATTTTAATGATTTACTAACCTAAAGCCAGCAGCAGCAGCTCAATACAGAGTTCTGCAGATCAGTGTCTGGGTCCTCCTACTTCCGTCTACAGGGGGACTACACATCCCATGATTCCTTCCTGCACAAACTACCATCATTGAATGTTACATTGTATTAAAATGTATTGGCCAAAACAAATTATGAATATTATGCTAATTTTAGCAAGGTTTTTCAGCAGTGTCAACTCACAAAAGCTGCTGCTTGCTAACTCAAGAGATTTAGCAAACATCAGGGTGAGTTTGTTAATGTTTATTTTGGTATTTTTTCATGCAAAAAAACTGTTTTCATATACAACTAATTATCCTCTATCCGATGCATTCATAGTCCAGGAAACTTAGAAATACCTTTAAGAATTGTGTTACCTTTTTATCTAATCAGAATTTTCTTAAAACCCTTTATACCTACCTGACAAACAACTCTTTGTATTATTATTATTATTATCATGCTTAATTTGTAACGCACAAACATGTTCCGCAGTACTAAGCAGGGGTTGAGTACAAATCAAAAACATATTTTAAAACATTTCAAAAGAATAGAGGGCCTTGTTATTGAGCTTAAAATCGAACACAGTACTCTTCCTATAGCACTAAAAAAAGTTTGGAAACTTGCAAGACCTCATCAGGGTGGAGGCAATCAGCTGAACTGGGGCTGAAACTCTAACCTTTGAAAATGAGTTTAATATTCAATATTACTGTATAAATCATAAAGTATGACATTTTTATGATTATCAATGCATAATTTTAAAAAAAACTTCTTCCTCTCTTTGGACCATTACAGTAGTCTTTTAGCTTGGCACTGGACGCAATACCAGCTTTCTGATTTAGCCAGGGTTTGCATACATAGTATTTCTATGTGCCTATTAATAAAATGAAAACTACTGTGGATTTGGCCATGATCAAGGCAGAGCAGCTGGCTCCAATGCTCCCTGAGGACAGCTGCATAGTGTGTGTCATGGGTTAGTTCATCATCAACCTATGTTATTTATAACACAGGTCATTTTGGGGTTCAAAGATCTCTGCACCACAGCAGCACAAATTGCCTTTGGTACGTAAATCTACACAGTATTTTGTTATCTGCTGAATTGTACGCTTGGGCTTTTACAATGTATTTTATTGAAAATGTCAATATATATATTTTAAAAGAATATTGATAGAAGAACATTTTAGTTAAAGGGATATCGAAGTGAGCTGGATTAATACATGTCTGCATTCTGTAGGCAAAAAGCAGGCTATGTGTATGCAGCACATCTCATAAAACATTTTATTTTTATTAATATCTAAAAATCCCTCTAATGATTATGTTGAGCCCCCCCAATCAGCATGCAGCACCCGGGAGCGATATTAACCCACTATTTACCTGCTGTTGCTTGCTTAGCCAAACTGCTTGCAGCTTCCTGTCACATGTTAGTGATACACTACATTTCCCAGGCTCCTTTGCCTACATATTCCATGCTGCTATGCACCACAGCCAATAGGAGAGCATTGTTGTCACTGCTGGTACTGCTACTTCCTGTCTATGCTGTGTGTTGTTGTCATAGCAACCAAAATAGTCTCAAATCTTTCTCTAACCGGATTGGCCAAAACAAATTGGAGGGGGTGTTAACCTTAATTTTAAACTTTCATAAATTTCAATTGATTTTGCTAACTTCAAGGTAAGTGTTTAATTATTTTGGTATTTTTTTCATGCAAACATTTTTTTATACACTATTAATTCTCCTCTATCAGATGCATTCATAATCCAGGAAACTTAGATATCCCCTTAATCATCTTTGTAAATACATTTGTGTTTCTAAAACAAATAAGAGAATCTTCTTCCAGCTAGTTTCAGAAATGCAATATTTCCACTACAATGTAAGCATTTAGTTTTGGTCATATTAGAGCAAATAACAAGTTTTCTCTTTAGTCCCCAAAAAATACCCAGTCCACCTAACATTTTGAGCTGACCTGTATAACATTACTTAATCACGCATGTCCAACCCAAGCAACATTTAAGAACAAATTTTAACCAAAGCACAACCGTGTTGTCAGGATTCATCAGTGAATATGTTTGCTTCATAAATTAACTTCTAGACTGTTTCTGAAACTTAGCATTAACCAAATTACCTAGTCTCTTCTTTAAGAGCATTAAAATGTGTATATAGTGTACAAGCCATTTTCTCTATACAGGGAAATCCCACTTACCACTACCTCAATGTAGTCTGACTCTTCATCTCTAATTCCTAGCTCATGATAATGCCAAATCTTGTTTGTCCTTTTAAGAAAAAGTCTAAAAATGTGCAAAATCATTAGTAAAATGGGTATAGATAATGAACGGAAGTATTTTGGTGTACAACTGGGTATTGCTTCCTTGTTTTAGAGAGATATAATGGACTATATATTGTAGAAGAGGGCATGCTCTCCCACAGAATAGGCTACATACTACATTACTACTAATACTACACCATATTGGGGGAGCCAGAAAGCCCCTTTCGGCCCTCGGGTCACCTATTGTCCACCAACAACTTTCCATGTCATAAAGAACAGTAAGGTAACCGATTTAGAACTATGCAAACAATATATAAAAAGCTAATTTATATGCAACGCACAAGGATGGACACTAAGGAATTCTTTATTATTCCCATTTTATCTGTACATGGTCTTACAGGTGTATGTGTCTGTTTATTTCCATTGTATTTGATTATTTGCACTTGTTCTTCTAATACATTTTCTCATATAAGCTAAATATATACTGGATTAGTAGTCTTGTTAATTGTATACATCTACAATTCAGAGAGCTCAAGAATTAAAGTCATGTTAGTAGCTAGAGGGGGATGTCATGTGTTACAGCAGGGTGCTCAGTGCCAGCCCACAGGGGCTAGATTTTAAGGACGTCTTTGCTCGAGCACAGATGTCGGCGCCTGAGACTGACTCACCCAATTAAGAAAGTCTCAAAATGTGCCTTGTTACTTTATAGATTACAGGTGTGCATCACTTGTAAGATTAGTTGGCTGTTTTGCAAAAGTTTTAAAGGACTATAATCATTTGGAAATATTTTACATTTATAACAAACAAATGTCACTAGCAGCTAAGTAAGCCATAAACATTAAATCAATTTAGAGAAATATCATACTTTTTAACGGACTCTGCATATGTCACAGGTTTTCTGAATTAGGTGTCTTCAGCTCTGCTTCCTTACCTGGAACATGAGGAGGTGTGCTCTTAAGTTTTTTTTCCCACTGTTCAGTAGTGGGTGTGAGTGGAATTGGGGCATCAGTGGTGAATGAGTTTGACAGGGTTTTAAAACTAGCATGTGATAAATACCCCATATCCTGCACATGCCCAGTAGAAGGCAATCGCAGTATTACGTGCAAATCCTGCTTTCCTCCTTCTATATCTGCCCCATATTGCACTGAACAGGAAGTATTACAGACATCTAAGTCCCTATATACCAGCAGGTTAGACTGTAAGTTTGAGTTTAGAATCCAGCGTCCATAGTGCTTTCTCCAAAGCACAATGCAGGATTGAAAACTTGCAAAGACAGGGCCCTCCATCCTTTGCAGTATGTTTATATTAAAATTGTCTTGAACTTGACCCATTTATAGCGCTTTGGAATAGGTTGGCGTGTGATGATAATGATCATTATTTAAAAAAAAAAAATATATGATCATGGTTTAAAAGGTACTAATGTTCTTAGTTTGTTACATAGTGCAAACATACAAAGTTAGATAAGTTATATGGGATCTTCATAAATAATGTCTTGCATGAATTAAATGATAATCCATTGAAGTATAAAATGCATTATTCACACATTAAAAAATACAACACTGTTAGTACTTGACATAATTGCAAAAAAACAATAGGTGTTAAATTTTCTCCAGATCTCTTCCCTGTACTTTTTTTAAGTTTTGCTACTAATAGTTCAAAACGCAGTGCTCAGGTATCTCATGCACAGTAGATTAAATCAGAATAAAAGGAAAACCCACACACGCTACATGTTCAGAGTATAATTATCCAATTATGCACAGCAGAAGTAACCGAAGAAAACCATCCTCTGATGCTGAAGTTCTTGTGATGAGCAGAAGTGTTCACTTTGTATAACTTAGTTCTATCAAGTCAATATCTTCCTGAGAGCTTCATTTTTTTTACCAATATTATTACCATCCTTAAATTATATTATTATTATTTTGACTTGGTGTTACGACCTTGGGGGGGGGGTCGACATAGCTCCAGAATCCTCCTGCCTTGGCTACAGGAATCTTCCCTTGGATGGGCTTCTTGGTGACAGCTTCTAATCTAGGACCATAAGGATGCAAAATAGGGATCATCGGGTTAAACATAACGGACAGCGGTTATTACCGTATAAATAAAAGAGAACACCTTGCTTATGTATTTATTGGGAAAAGTTGGAACATTTATCGGTAAACAGATCAATACTTATTTAGCGGTTATTGGGTTGGGAACATAGAATATTTTATTTGGAGCACAGTGGTTTGTTGCATAGGTATTTGACTACACTATATTGATATTTTTTACATAGGTAGTTTTTTGCACCAGCACTTTATAGCGCTCTATATATGATGTGTTATATGTCCTGGAAGGAGTTGGACCACATTTGTTTTTAGGTAAAATGAGTACAGGTCCTTTTGTGGTCTTGGCTGGCATACACTTTTTAACTTGTATATATTACAAGACTCTTTATGGCAAATGCTTTTGGCAACACGTGGACTATTATTACAATTATATTAGCTTTAATTAAAAATTCAGTTTAAAAATCTTAATTTAATTGTATGTTTTTTTAAGGTTTCCGGTGTGTCAAATGCCTGTTTTGTAGTGTTTTATAGAATTTCTTTCCCATATTATAGTAAAATGTACATCAACATATTAAATAGATTAACAAAACGCACAATATCTCAAACCTGGTTTTAGAAGCCAGTAGACAATAAGTGACCACTAACACTTCACTAGTGCCATTACAAAGCACAAATCTTCTTTACAATATCAGTTTGAAATTACCCTATAGGACAGTTTTTGTCTCAAATTCCAAATGAATCCCTTTAAGTACAGAAAAAGCAGTAGAACCCTTATGGACTTTAATTTCAGCCACTTCGCTATGGTCAATGAGGTGCACTGATCGGACTAGGCACATTTAGAGCAAAAGGTTAGGTGTGCAACTCTCACTTAATATGCAAGTCGGCTTTAGGTCCTCCCTGAGGTTTATAGATTAATACAGACATGGTTTCCATATTTTATTGTTGCTTAGTAGTTCAGTCGTGTCCAGCTCACCTCTCCACGACCCTATTGGCCACATCACACCAAGGACATCTTGTGTCTGGTTGTGCTTATCAAAGATGCAGGAGTGGGTTGCCAGTTCTTTATGCAGTGGCTTGTGATTTTGTCTGACCTTTCTGCTATGACATGCCCATCTTGGGTGACCCTACATGGTATAGTTTAAAGCTTAATTCAAGTACACAAGCCCTTCACCACGACAAGGTAGTGATCCAGAACGGGTTTCCATACATTACTTTTGCATTCACTTTATTTGTTAAAGTGGCATTGCAATATTTTTTCTTTGTTACATCAGAGAATATTTGATAATGTGTCAGTATGTTTTTTTTTCTTCAAAAAAGATCTCGAAGCTCCAAAACTTATTCAGATGTTTAACTGCTCTTGGGAGCTTGACCTCTGCCAGCTAATGATGTCTACACAAAAGTGTTGTTCCACGTCCCTTTAATGACTTTAAGTTCTGTTAAACTTTCCCTTTAAGAGTTCCTACTTTACAAAGACATTTAATTTCATATATTTTTTTCTTTTTTGATTTTTATCTGCTAGCACTTTAATGTGCTGTGTTAAATTTCCCATTTTTCTGTTAGACTTTTTGTCACAATTCATTTACTTTATAGGCATTCTGGAATCTATGTAAGAGTCTGAGAGCGAATTGCATGACATAGATGAATAAGTACTGCATATTCCTGATCACTTCTACTATTCAAACAGGTATTTGTGTCAATCATTTATAAGGTGCCTTTCATGACATCTTCCTAAAGTATCATAGAAAATCTAAATGATGTGATTCATTATGGGGATAATACTGATTAGCTGGCAATCGAGAGTTTAAAGAGATAAGCATGCAATATTCTGAGAGATGCAATGAGAATGTTAGTAATGTTACTGTTGGATTTGCAATCAAATATAGTCAGAAACTAACATTTCCTATGGCTACTTAGGATATAAAAAAGAAAAAGTAAGAAAAAATAACAAAGGACCATTGATGTGTTATATATGTGTGTAATAATGTAACTGTTTTTCTCTGAATTCTGAGCTGGAAGCAGGTTTTTTAACTTTGTTTAGACATTCAAATGTGAACACAGATGTACTATTTATTTACTATACTAATGTACGGTGGAGGGCTTCTATCGCTCTTTTTCCCACCATATTCTAAATGATTGTTGTGGTGAACTACCTACTCATAAGGTCCACAACACAAGCTGAGATCCCGCTCCATGCTGATGATAGCCAGTAAGCTTGTAACAGCTGTACATGGATAGGATACTAGCTTGTGTTTAATCCAACCTTGGCTTTGCATTAAAGCTGTGTAATACAGCATGCATAAGCTTAAAGGAAGCCATGTTTGGAAATGACTATGGATTGAAGAGCGAGGCATTTGTGGGCACATTTGCGTGTCCCGGCTCAGCTTCCCAGAATGCAGTGTAATAACTGTTTTCTCGGAATTCTGAGCTGGAAGCAGGTTTTTTAACTTGTTTTAGACATTCAAATGTGAACACAGATGTACTATTTATTTACTATATATATAATATAAAAACAAACACAGGGTCAGGCAGAAGTTATGCCCTTTTTTCATGAGCTTGTGATCTATACCAATCTTATAGAAAATACGAAAGCATTGCCAATTGATGGTACTGTCAATCTGAATAATTATGTACATGTCCTACACACATAATTTTGTCCTTGAGTTGAACATGAAGTTGGGTGCACCGCTACATTCATGGCCGGATTACCCATTAGGCAAACTAAGCATCCACCCAGGGGCACTTCCCTGTGAGAGGCGCCCATTTAAGTTTGAAGCCCCTAAAAAATACTTTATTTGGCTTAGAAATTAAATGTTTCAGCCCACAGACTGGGCTCTAGGCACCCACCTGGAACTAGAGTGTAGAATGCTCACTGCTCCCTTCCTTAATCTGATCTCATGCGTTTGCTTTTGAGTATAGATAAAGGAACTGCACTAGTTGTACAGAGGCAGCATAACTAAGTACATTTGTTTTTTGTAAGGAAATATTGGTAGAAAGTAGCTCTTAAATAATAAGTATTCTTGGAGGCAAGTTATTTGCTTGATCATAGGTATTCTGTCAAACAGTAAGAGAGCAATATACGCACATCGAAACAGAAAAAAATGGGTGCGTGCCCACCTATTGCACATACTTGCAGGGGCTCCTCCACTTTACATCCTAAGGGCTCCAAAAAGGTAGACCCGGCACTGGCCACATTATACGTTGTTTGTCAGAGAATGGTTGGACAGTATTTCGAAGGGAGATGGATAGGGCAATGTGGGCCACTGGAAAGTCCGGCTTGATCCCCAGAACGCCCAATTTCTTTTTGCAAATTGTCCTTAAAGATCTTGTGTACAAGAACAAACCCTGAAATGTTGATGAATTGAAATACACAATTTGGGATACATTTTCTAACAATGTAGAATCGTGCCGTAAGACTTGCTTGAGTGTAGTTTGTATGTAAGTGAGTGTCTATATCTATATATAGATTTGGCGTACATATCCCCTCACTTGAATGGTCTGTAACTCTAAATCTCATCAGTCACACAAGTCCTTTTTCTCAATAACACACACCATGTATATGTGTTCCAAAGAGGGAATAAACTTTTTACTTCACTTTTTTAAGCAATTAGTATTAGGTATATACCGTATATAATTAATTAATTAGCTGGATAGCTCACAAACATATGACATTTCTTTTTATTGAAACTGAAGTGTCTTTTTAGTTCTGTGTGTGTTTTAACTTTGAATCTTAAGCCCATCATACCATGCTTTCCTTGTTCTTGCTTACTCTGTTATGATGATCCTTATAATAGACTACAGTAATTGGTTGCCAGGGAGAAAGGATGAAATAAGAAGCTGTTCTGTGTATCTCTGGGTGCACTCTGGCACTATGCATTTACAAAGGATCATGTAATGTGAAACACTCCTGCATTTATCTATTTTGTGTGTACACCCGGCTTAAAGATTTACTTATAGGTATGAGTGGCTGAATTAAAGACTTTTTATACAGAATCTATAAAAGAGAGCTGTAGCAGTCATATCCTTATTTAATGTAGTAGAGGACAAAGGCATTCCTTATTCATGGTCATAATCCTCTTCATTTGGTGCTATTATCTGAAAAATTTTACATTATCAAACCCACTCCAGTATCTCTGCCATAAATACCAAGTGGACTAGCATTTTAAAATAGGAAGAAGTCCAAAGCTCAAAGATTAACAGTTTCAAAGACTGAAAGTTTGATTTAACGTTGTACATAAGAAAATATCTATTGACTCTGCAGTCTTAAGTATAAGTTTTATCTGCACTGTACTTATGAGTTCCCCAACAGATAACTTTTTTTGCTTCATTCATTCATTTCTGAATCTCCGTGACCTCATGGTCCTTGACACACCAGGACATATTTATTTCCACGGTCATGCTGATCCACTTGGTATTCATGGCAGAGATACTGGAGTGTGTTGCCAGTTCCTTCTCCAGTGGGCCACAGCATTCAGCTCCTGGTATTTCTAGGTAGTCTTCTTTCCAACTACTGACCAGGCCCAACCCTGCTCGGCTTCAGGTGGTTCCCTTATTGCAATTGAAACCAGGTTGCAGCAGTGAAAGCACCGCATCCTAACCACTGGACCACCAGGGAACCCTCTAGGGAAATATTAATAACTCTCTGGCCTAAGTGGTGATAGGGCAGAGCCATCACCTTCCCTAACTTGTAACATCACCCATATACCTCCCCTAACTTCTAATCTGATGACCTCCTTAGAAGTGTGTAATTTGTTTTAGTTTTTTTAATTTGCTAAAATATTTTGCAGCCTTACATTTCTTGAGGTATTTGTATATTTTATTAGCTGACTATATTTTATATCCGATATAGCATTCAATAAATGTACAATTTTAACCCTCTCTGTATGGTAAGGCTTGTATTAGAGTTTGTATTCCAATAATTGATCATAAATGTAGCTTGTGATGAGAGTAAAGAGCCAGCTGATGTATTTAATGTCCATGTTGTTCTTATTATGTGCATAGTCAGACATTCCTTTATTCATATACTGCTATCCCACATTTTTATGTAAATCTATTCATTATTTGCTTTTTTGTGGTGAGGGCTAGTGAAGTTGGGATTGTCATAAGATTGGGGTAGCTCTAGGGGGTAAAAGATAAAAAATGGAAGCATAGATATGATACAGGAAGTGGTACAAACAGATTGAAAAGAAGTATGACAAGGATTGTAGGCATGGATTAGAATAAGGTTAAGTTTTGTAAAACATAGCAAGGTGATCTGTCACCCCAAAACCAAGTTGTTTGTTGTTCTTAAAAGAGCATGAAAAACTAGCTGTGTGTTGTGTTATCCATTTCTAAAGTAAACCAGTCCTGGGAAAATACTTGTTGTCATCGCTGCATTTATATGCAAATGAGCAGCTCATAAAAATTATTGCTGTAATGTGCTAACTAGGATTACAGTCTTCTTGTCTGTCTCTGTAGAGGCCAATGTAAAGACCTGCAATGTTATCTGTCCGCTAGACCCATCCCACACCCTTATCAAGCACTCTAAGCCACACATGAGTATACTGAGCTGCTCCTTAGCAGACTGAGCCACAAAATCAATTCTAAATATTTCAGAAAGTGATTTACTCTAGATAAAAACTGCTATTAAAACATATAGTCCATTTTTAATGCTTTTTTGAAACCAAATCTACTTACTGTTGGTGCGACAGAGTCCCTTTTTAAGGACACCAAAATAAAGTGATTACTATTTCATAAGGTATTTTAAGTAATGGAATAGTTCTGATGTTTTATTGTATTAGTGTTCAAAGTATATCATGGAATTTCATTTGGTATTGACGTTTCTGACATTTATCTGTGCTAAATAACAAAAATCTACATATACTTTTACTCCCTCTACTATTACCCTGCATGTAAAACTATTGTTTCCATGTCAATACAGTTACTAGGGAGTTCATTAAATTACAGTGCCCTGCAAAAGTATTCACCCCGTTGTCATTTTTTGTGTTTTGTTGCCTCAGAACCTGGAATTAACATGGATTGTTTGAGGATTTGCATCATTTCATTTACAGAATATGCCCAAACACATAGGACAAAATAACATAAAAAGTCAATGTGCATAACTATTCACCCCCTAAAGTCAATACTTTTGTAGAGCCACCTTTTGCGGCAATCACAGCTCCAAGTCGCTTTGGATAAGTCTGGGATTTTTGCCCATTCCTGTTTGCAAAACTGCTCCAGCTCCTTCAAGTTGGATGGTTTGAGCTTGCTAACAGCAATCTTTAAGACTGACCACTGATTTTCTATTGGATTGAGGTCTGGGCTTTGACTAGGCCATTCCAACACATTTACATGTTTCCCCTTAAACCACTCTGGGTGATGTGATGTGTTGGGTTTGCGCCAGAGTTTTCTTTAATGGCTGAAAAGTTCAATTTTAGTCTCATCAGACCAGAGCACCTTCCTCCATACATTTTGGGAGTCTCCCACATGCCTTTTCGCAAACTCAAAAGGTGCTGTTTTGTTTTTTGCTGAAAGTAATGGCTTTCTTCTGGCCACTCTGCCATGAAGCCCAACTCTATGGAGCGTACGGCTTATTGTCGTCCTATGCACAGATACTTCAGTCTTTGCTGTGGAACTCTGCAGCTCCTCCAGGGTTACCTTAGGTATCTGTGCTGCCTCTATGATTAATGCCCTCCTTGCCCGGTCCATGAGTTTTGATGGGCGTCTGTCTCTTGGCAGGTTTGTTGTTGTGCCATGTTCTTTCCATTTAGTTATGATAGATTTGATGGTGCTCGTGGAGACCATCAAAGATTTGGATATTTTTTTATAACCTAACCCTGACTTCTCAACAACATTGTCCCTTACTTGTTTGGAGAGTTCCTTGGTCTTCATGGCAGTGTTTGGTTAGTGGTGCCTCTTGCTTAGGTATTGCAGCCTCTGGGGCCTTTCAAAAAAGGTGTGTATATGTAATGACAGATCATGTGACACTTAGATTGCACACAGGTGGACATCATTTCACGAATTATGTGACTTCTGAAGGAAATTGGTTGCACCAGAGCTTTTTATGGGCTTCATAACAAAGGGGGTGAATACATACGCACATGCCAATTTTCTGTTTTCTATTTTTTTTAAATAGTTTTATGTATATATATTTTTCTCATTTCACTTCACCAACTTAGACTATTGTGTTCTGATCCATCACATAAAATTCAGATTAACAAAACATTGAACTTAAGGCTGTAATGTAACAAAATAGGTAAAAAGTCAAGGGGGTGAATACTTTTGCAAGGCACTGTACATTTAATATTGACAAATGTCTTACAGTTCTCATATCATATTCTCACATCTACAAAATATAAAAATTACTGTTTCTTTACTGAAATCTATAGTATCAAAGTTTTACCATTATAATGAGGTTTTCTAGGAGTCAAATTTGGGCAAGGGCATCCCAATTGCTTGGTAATAATTTCCTGTTGTCTCAATGACTTTAACACATTGCTCTATCTAGATTGAATAGCCACTTGTGTAAATAAAAAGTAAACAAACTGTATTCAAGAGTAGCATGTTTATGGCTATCTTTAGAAGCCTATGAATAATTATAATCTTGCTGGGATTTCACATGCAAGAACAGTATTCTAATTGATGGATTTACCCTCTAGTATTCCTTAAGTTGTGTCTGGTTTTATCCTTTGGTCAGTAGCCAACAAAACTCCCAAGATCGTTCTAAAACTAATTAAAAAAACTACCTACTGAAAACCACAGGCACATGTAGGAAAGTCATTCTTCCAAAGCCTGCCTGAAACCCTGCTCAACTTCCACAGATACAAGTTTTTACTCCTTAAAGATGCAGCCTGCAGTATGGTACCTGGTGGGTCCAATTGAGCTAATGGAAGTGATATATTAAATCTCATAAAAATATTGTGAGGAAAAAAATAGATGGTTGTTTTCCTGATCAGTGCTGTCCCACATCGAACAATGAAAACTGAGCATGTCTAATAGAAATTTGCATCTAAAGAGCAAAGATCTTTAAAATTACTATAGAGGTTCATTCCTGCTCTGGGTGAGATTTGTCAGGCACATTTTAGTAGTTATTTATTTTTAAAGCATAATGCTTTCAATGCTCTGCTTTAAGAATAGTATCTATCGATTCCCCCACCAAACATTATGGTACCAAATGATATATTTAATTTAAACAAAATGTAGGGGTGTAAAGAAAGAAGCATTCCACTCCTAGTGTAAACCAATATGGTCACACCATGTAAGATAAAGGTATAAAAATAAGAATTTTACACTCACATTTAACAACTTCAAGACCATGAGCTATATAGCATGCGTGCAGACAGGTCTAAAATCTCGTCCACCCAATTATCTTCGTGGTCCTCGATGCTTATTTATTCTATGTTGCCTCTCCACAAATGGGTTAAAGAAATGGCGATCTGTGGTATACTATTTGTACTAGTAAAATGAACTGAAACCTCTTAGTGTTCATTTGAACTATATATTCCTTATATGGCCTCTTTAGGTCAATTCAATGCTCACCTCTAGCACCACCTCTACCAAAGGTAGGCTAACACAGTGTGGGCAGAGAGATAAAGAAATATTTATACACAGGAAAATTCAACTGGTCATTTATTTGTTCAGAACAACTATGTGAGCATATAGGTACAGTGCCCCCAAGTATAACAGTAATGATATTAAAATAGTATAACATAACATGAAAATAAAAGTATAAATATATGTATAAAAATATGCACAATGAAAATGAATAACGGCGGTATATAAATCATCCTCCTTTAATGGACACGTTTCGCCGTAACAGCTTTCTGAATGATAAAAGCTCATAATTAAGATTCCAATGAACATACCTGCTTCAATTTATCTTTTTGCCATATCCCTATAGCACTTCATATGGTCAATGGGTCCTAACAGTCCAGGCCCATCTATCCAACTTTTATATTCTACCTTATTATCTTTGAGGTTTTGTCAAACTGTAATTTATTTTATGTGCTTTAATTTGTCCATTTCACACTGATGAGATGAAAGATTATAGATACACAGCTATCCTAAATATAGGGCAGTGCCTTTGGATTAAGATCATTAATATCATATAATATGTAACATGTACATTTTTAAATCCCATAATCCAACGTGCACATTATATTAAATTATTTAAATATTCTTTTTTCCAGTTACAATATCTGGTGTTTTGAACGTGCAGCAAGTAACTGTTGTGTTTCTTGGAATCTTTAAATCCGTTATGTAAACAAACAGACAAAACAAGTCATTGTCTGACGTTTTTCTAAGAAATGGTTTCAGGCGAACATAGCATCGTTAAATTCCATTTTTATAGAAACAGTTGCTGAACAATGTAGGACAATGTGAATATCTGGTATAAACCATATATATGTAGCTGTTAGTTTTGACTTGTTTATTTTTACACACACTGTCAGTCATCCTAATAAACAAATATGTTGTGTGCAATTATGGCGTTCACAAAGTACACCTTATTTTGTAAAAATGGAGTTAATTGAAAAATAGTTTTTTTTTAATCCATAAAAATACATTTTCCTGAAGTTATTTTATGTGCCTAAAATCATGACCGGATTGCTATTGTAAATTGATGATTTGGAGCAGCTGTTTTGTTTTTCATTTAAAACATTTGGGACCAAAACATATCTTTAGGAAATGTATTTGTTGGATGACATTAGTGGAAGTTCCTGCGATAGTTATTTAATGTTTCTACTTAATTAAAGCTAATAATCCTTTTTGCAGACCAGCTTCATTTTAAATTGAATTCTAAAACCTTTGAAAAGAAAAGTTTGAATAAAAATTGCATTATTAAACATTTCATAATTTCAGTCATTTTATATTTTGCTATACCTTTGATACCTGTTTTACAGAACATACATTGAGACATTTTAGGGAAGACCACTCCAAAGCACACACTCCATGTCCATAGCATACTAGTAAAGCTTCCTCAATTTAATATTTTTTGGCATATCGGCTCATAAATCTAGCCAGAAATTGGGGAAAGCTTCATCACGGAGCCTTGCAGGGAGTACCATCATGGTTCATTGGCAAGATTACACACAGTATTTATAATTCATGTTTTAAATACGGCAACAGATAAAATCCAATTTTAGAAACATTTTTCAGGGGAATTGCATAACTGTAAGCCTAAAAAAGCCATTACATTTATTTATAACAAGTACAGTATATTTTCTTTTTTGGGCTGGCCTATGAGTTTATATTTTTAAAACCTAAGCTCTCTCATAGGAATCGCACACGTTTGTTATGGGATGCTTTCCTTTCTTTCTCTTGTTTGTTGCTTTAAATTAAATTAACGCCTCGTTGTCAGTATTTTAAAGGTATATGGTAGTTACCCTGTTTTTACCTTTAACCTAACACACACTGCTTCTATCAGAAACACATTAAATTGATTTGTTCTATACACATAAATATTGATTTCAAGTAAAAATAAAATTTGTTTTCCACACCCCCGGAGCTGCTTACATAAGCACACTGTACTTACCAATAGAAACACTGCATTTGGGTATGTTTTTTTTATGTTATACTAACCTTCAAGCCAACAGCAGCACAATGCAGAGATCCAGAGAGCAATGTCTGAGCTCCTCTTGATTCCTTGCTACACAAACCACCATCACAGATTGATACCAATGTATTATCTGCCTGTGATTGGGAAAAAATGAATTATGAATTGTATGCTAATTTTATGGATTTTTAGTGGTGTTAACTCACAAAATAAACTGCTTGCAAATTCAACAGATTTGGCAAACTTTAGGTTAAGTTTAATAATGTTTATTTTTGTACTTTGTCATGCAAAAAATGTTTTCATACACTACTGATTCTTCTCTGACAGGTGCATTCATAATCCATGAAATTTCAATATGCCTTTAAATCGACAATATTACGAGTAATTTTTATAGATTTAATGATTTGACCGTTGGCATCTGGGAATATCCAATATCTCCTTTAAACAATAGCTTTAATAGCAGCAGTATTTCTAGAAAAAATTAAGAACTTATCTAAAAGCAGAGAGGCATTGTGAGAACTCCTTTACATTTCCTGAAGACGGCAGCAACAACCGAGATCTGAAGCCCCATAGTTAATTTTGTTTGACACTGTAGAAGTAGTAAGCTATTATAACAAGGTATAGTAAACCTGATCAATATGACAGTGTGTTAGCCATGGCATTTAATGTAAGGCAACGTTGGTACCTTGTCGGCTTGTGAGACATAGCTGAGAAAATGTGTCAAAATGTTCTTACCTCAGGCATTGTGTTTGTTTTTTGTCAAGTTTGGGATATTTTCATAGGATTCAACCTAATTTTACTGATCTGGTTTCGAATTGTCATTTACTTGAAACAGTGCCTGCCAAAATTGGTTGTTGGAAAGATACAGAAAAACCTAGGGTTAATTTTGGGATCCGATGCCAACAAAGATCATCCTACATCAGCATTTCATGGTCCAGCATCCTTCACATCATATTTTTTCCCCTGTGCGTGAAATTTCAGCAGATTGTTATGCAAAACAGTTTCCAGTCTCTGTGTGACTGGGGAGACAGCTGTTAGTCCTAATGAGGAGTGCTAGCATCACAGTATTTCCGTTGATTGAGACCCACGGAGGGAGCAGAATGTTCCAGATCGGGCAGTGGTGTGTGGTGAGAAAGTGCCACGCTGTCAGCTGGAAGTACATGCTCGGCTGCTCCCTACGACAAGATAAATGAGTTTTACTGGGGTTTGGCAGCGTCTGAATCTTTTCTGGAGTATAGTAGCATCTCACCAAACTCCCCGTGAGACCCACAGCTTAAAGTGTCTCTAGACTATACACTCGGTGCAGGCCCTTTTTTTCCCCCCCATTGCTTTACAATACCTGTCATACCTGTGAGTTATTAAATTCCTAATGTCTTTTAGCATCCCATTAGATCATGGTCCAATGGTCTTCTACTAATGCCTCTTTTTTTAAATGAGTAATTTAGTCAGGAGTAATTTAACCTCTGCTTGGCTCACACTTATTTTACTAAAAGGCATCTGAAGGGTGCAAAACTCCTATAGAAAAAACAGGACAATTTTCTACTGATGCCTGTAACAGCAAATGTGTTGAAATTTAAATGAGTAAATATTCATATTTATTTAATTGAAAATGTCTTATATCATAACCATGCTTGTAAACTCTTCTTTTTCTCAAGTATTTGGTCAAATATTCTATGATCATTTCTCAACTTTCTTTACAAATAGTACATATTTTGCACAAGGGGTCTTGGATGTGTTTATATCTTTAGTGAACTTGCAAAATTTCTGGTTGAGGAGACATTATTATTGTATCCATAATATGGTCTATAGTTGAATCTATCCCTCTTTGCCTGCGCATTTCTTCTGCAGCACTGACAGCTGCCGTTATAGGTGCCATCCGCCAGAGGGCGGTGTGAGTTTTCGGTCGCCGTCAAGTTCCAGGGAAGGCAAATAACTATTCTCCCCTCCGACGTGGCGCAACTCTACGCTGAATCAACAGCGAGGCCATCGCTATGTTCAGCGCAGGCACTCGGCCCCCCAAGGCCTCAGGTGCTCATAGCTCTCATAGCTCAAGGCCTCTTCTGTCTGCTCGCTCTATAAGCGAACATCGGCAGTGCCATCTGTCGGCCGGCAGTGGAATTGCAGCTGTCAGATTTTGCGATGAAGAGGGAAAGGACCCTATTATTTAGAGAGAGTTTGATTTTATTATATTTCTTTTTCACGTTTCAACATTAATCTTCCTAGATGTCTTATTCTTCATATTTTTTATTTTGTATAATTTTGTGCATATTGTACTATTATTTACTTCTGACAAAAGCTTTAGTTAATTGTATTGTCTTGCTCTTTATGTGGATTGTTCTTCCTTACATAAGAGTATAGGACAAACTTTTCAAAACTGAGGTCTGTGAGCTTTATGAAAAAAATAGTGTACGAACTAGTGCTTATTATTTTAATTGGTAACTTGCCCATCAAAAATTACGGGATAGTATTTATATTGCCTCTCCCCTCCTTTGTGTCTGTTCCCCCTCTCCCCTGTGTCTGTTCCCCCCTCTCCCCTGTGTCTGTTCCCCCTCTCCCCTGTGTCTGTTCCCCCTCTCCCCTGTGTCTGTTCCCCCCCTCCCCTGTGTCTGTTCCCCCCCCTCCCCTGTGTCTGTTCCCCCCCCCTCCCCTGTGTCTGTCCCCCCCCTCCCCTGTGTCTGTTCCCCCCCCCCTCCCCTGGGTCTGTTCCCCCCCTCCCCTGTGTCTGTTCCCCCCCCCTCCCCTGTGTCTGTTCCCCCCTCCCCTGTGTCTGTTCCCCCCTCCCCTGTGTCTACCCTGTGTCTGTTCCCCCCCCTCCCGTGTGTCTGTTCCCCCACCATCCCCTGTGTCTGTTGCCCCCTCCCCTGTGTCTGTTCTCCCCTCCCCTGTGTCGGTTCCCCCCCTCCCCTGTGTCGGTTCCCCCCCTCCCCTGTGTCGGTTCCCCCCCTCCCCTGTGTCGGTTCCCCCCCCTCCCCTGTGTCGGTTCCCCCCCTCCCCTGTGTCTGTTCCCCCCCCCTCCCCTGTGTCTGTTCCCCCCCTCCCCTGTGTCTCTCTACCCCTCCCCTGTGTCTCTCTACCCCTCCCCTGTGTCTCTTCACCCCCCCCCCCCCCCCCCCCTCTACGTTACTGGCCTTGCGATGAGCGAGTTCTTGTCCAGCCAAAAAGGCGCTCATTGCAATTTGTCAAGCCAGTCACGTTATTTGAAAATAAACAAAAATCCACACAGTTTCCTCCTATTGTCATATATTTTATTATATAACATAATGGACATATTTCTGATTTTTAAACCGCAAAGGAAAAAAAATGTCTTTATTGGCAATTGAACCCAGGATCTTCTCTATTATTAAAGACATATATTGATGGTAGGGTTAGGTAGAGGGAAAGTCATTTTATTGTTGAATAAAGTTTTTGTAGTTTAGTACCCAATCTGAGTATTTGAAGTACAGAGTATGCTGGAATTAGATATCATAGATAAGTCTATACTAGAACAAGTGCTGATATTTTTTATCTTTTTTGTAATCTGTTGACCACTTTTTGGGTAACCTGTTATTTGACTTCAAACAAAAAAATGCTAATCAGCAAATATGTAGTAAGGGAAAAAGATATTTATAATCTACTTTTCTTCTAAAAAAAAAATATTAGGTCGCAAGTAGTACAGGGAAATCCAAAATGTAAAATAAACTCTAGTGGCTAATCAATTCATGGCCATGATTAAAGTATAAGTTGCATGTAGCATCATGTAGGCCTTTCTCTCCCCTCCCTCAAAGTATGTCACGGTGAGATGGGCAGGCAACAAGCTGTGAAACTCCATATTGCTTCTTCTAAAGGATAAAGGACAATGTCCTCATGGTCATGTGATGCAGCACAAATGGATTAACAGCAGTCAGATTTAATGTCACTGACGTCTGGATACTTGGGTGTTAAGATGTGTACCTTTCCTCCTTATACCCCTTCCTCCCATTTCTTCATCACTCTTTATCTCCTTCTCCCATTTATCTCCCATCTTTTTTTCTTTTTTTGTCCATTCATAATCCTTTTTTAACTTATCACCGAAAGATATCGAACTAAATTGTTCTGTTATCTTTAAAAACAGAAATTATTTTTAGTAAAGTAATTTATTGTTTAATTGGAAGGTATTGCTTTGCTGCTAACATTCATGGTACTGAATACGTTAAATTGAATTATGCTGTGTTATTTGTCTCTGCATGGAACCGTTCTACAAAAGTGCAGCACAAGAGACCCAACAATTGGCAATGTCTGTTTAGAGAATCGGAGAACAGAATGAACGAAGTTGGCAATGCAATAAATGGGGGCAGGTTAATTTCTAATTAATTGCACTGATTTGCATTCTCATTATTCTTGAATGAGCAAGATTTACACTGGAATCCATGTCTCCTTGTTTGTTTCCTGTGCAGCCAATGCAAGAGATTTATTTGAATAGTAAAGCAATTATTGCAGCATATTTTGATGTATTTGTTGTAAAGATAGCTTTATGAATAAGTGCCTACAACTAAGGAGAAGACACCTGTACCTCATGTTTTATTACATACGGAGCATTTGTACGTTTGCACCCGTCCTTGGTCATGTTGTGTGCCTGCTCTTGTATTCTCTGTCAAAAGAATAGTAAGAAGCCATGAGGATCGGCTTACTCTTGGCCTCTGGAGGAATGATGAAAGAAGATGCGTTTGGATACTTCTTTCTTTGACCAAAGTGATGCAGTAAAAATCTTATATCGTCTTGATCCACAATGTTTTAACAGATACATCCTACAGCTTTTTCTTCTTTTTAGTGTAGTCTTGGGGGATTTAGAAAACATTATACTGTATGAAGAACTTTTATGTTTGACCCGCAAAATCTATCTCTGTCGCATCCATCTAAACAGCCATCTTTGGAGCCAATATGAAAACTAAGCTCAGGGTGGCCCTTTTGCAATCTGTGATAAATCAAATTTAGGCCAATTGATTAATGAGATTAAAGGGTCGCTGTGGTTATATTTTTTAAATACCCTATTCTAAAGAACTACATTTTAAAATGTCCAAAATGTTTTTTTAGAATGGAAAATAAATGTAATACAACCTGTAATAAGTACCTTTTATATGCAATTATGCTGCTGTAGCATATACCATTTTAGTTTCTGTTCATCAACTTCCATACAGTGCGGCATCTTAAGGGTTTACAAGGACATACTGTCTTGAAAAAGTCATAGGATCAGATGACGACAGATAATAGGTAACTTCTGTAAGCAAAGGTTTGGTATAAAAGGCTGTGTTTCATTTTTTTCCTGCTTTTTAACGAGCATTTTACCCAATATCAAGTTTAGTTACTGAAAAGACCATGAAGACATTTTTTTTAGTGCAGTGGTCCTTTAAATGACCTAAACTGCCAATGTTTGCATTGGTGAATGAACTTTTGCGATTATTGATTGCGTCTGACTTGTTGAGAGCGGCAAAACTGTAGCGCCATAAAAAAAAAAAAAAAAAAAAGCGAAACGAGGGCCGCAGTTGCTGGGACTTAGAAAAAATCCATTACAGACTCGCAAAAATACGACTTTAACGGACAACCCGCGCACAGCGGCAAACACAAAAATACACACAAAAATTTAAATAAAAACTTTTCCCACACCAAGGGGGGCCAATGTTTAAACCTTGAATTCTAGCAAATTTACAAAGTTTACATACTCGAAAATCCCCTAAACGACAGAAAAAATGGCAACCGAAAAAAAACGAAAACGAGGCTACACGACCCCCAAAGCCGATAAATTCCACAAAGCAAATAACGCTTTTACAAAGACCCGTACGACCTACAACATACCATTAGCAAGGATGCTTCGTCATACAAACCCGCCTACCACATACACATGCGCCGCCATTTTACAACACTATCTTTCATAATGCAGAACTACCCAGCTACACGAACGGCTTCCCCTCGCGCACGCAGCCTATTTACACTACACACTTCACACATTGCTGACACTTACAACTCCGCTCCACAACAGTGCAAACCTACATTTTATCCTGCAGGAACATCAAAACAGATTGTCAGCTCTTCAGCACAATGCTTCCTGCATATATTACTTACAAATAGGTAAAGTATATTAATTTATTACAAAATACATATACACAAAAAATAAAAACACTATCGCAATAAACGCAAAAGATATTCAATGCGCGCCTCACAACGAGCGCATGTGTATATGTATTTTGTGATGCTAATTAAAAAAGTAATAAATTAATATACTTTACCTATGCTGCTATATACAAAGCCAGATTTAACTCTTGTGCCATAGCATGCAGAACCTCTTCTTCCTGCTTTCAATCTTTCAGTATGCAGTTTCATGCAAAACTCCAGTTGCACCTTCAAAAATAAAAATATTAATTAACCATATCACTTTTTTCTTTTTTGTATATAATTTCCAAGGGAAAAAAATTACATAGTTAAATATTTGCAGTCATACTAAATTACATGCAAACGAGTGTCTTGATTTTTATGGACAGCCTCCCCAGCTAGGTAATTTAACTTAGGAAGAACAGAACTGACATATAGTTGCCTCATCATTTTGTGAGGAATGTAGCTGCACTCTGAAATTACATTAAGCAACTTTGTCTCATTAATGCAGTATGGTCAGGTCCTAATTAGAACCTAATTTGATGTCAATTTAAATTAAGAGGGCTTGCGTAAATTGGGCCTTTGTGACCTGGATAGTGCTAATCTCTAATCAGCAGACTGGATGGAACATGAAATCAAATTCTCACAGTACCGGGGAAATGACAGAAACAACTGACATTTTAAATTAAAATTACAAAATTCCAAGAAATAGATGTGCATGACCCCTGCTAAGGCGTGTGTCAAGAAATCAAATCCACTGAACGCTTAAGCCGAGAAAATGAATTAATGTGATGATTTGGGACAGAAAATGTACATTTTTTTCTAAAGTAGGCTAAATTAAATTTTGTGCACATTCCCATTTTTTTTCTCTACAGCACCCGTTTCTTTTAAACAAGCTAAATAGCTGACCGTTAATGTGAAGCACATTTTAGCCTTTTTAATAGGAACATGATATATCATATATTCAAGATAATTTTTCAGAATGTTTTGAACTGTTGATTATCAGAGCTAAACAATCTGTTAATTATTTAATTCTAATGAAATGGTTTGTATACCACTGATGAATTTGCTTAAAGGACCACTGAAGTTCTGTACTATCTCTTGTTGAATATATAAGTCTAGCGAACTGCCCGTCAAAAAATGACGGCAATGAAATTGTAAGTGAGCTAAGGGTGTTTGGTGTATATAATGTGGCTGATGTAGCATCGTTCATTTTCTATGTCGTCCGAGTTTTTCTGAATATTCGTAGCTGTTTGGTGGGCTTTTTCGGAATATATCCGTAGCTGTTTGGTGGTGTTTTGCGTGTTTATGGTAGTGTTTTGCGTGTTTAGGGACCTTTAGCCTCGTTTTCGTTTTGTTCGGCGGCCTTTTTTTCTCTCGCTTAGGGGATTTTCGGGTCTCTAAACTCTGAAATTTGTGGTTAAATGGAGGTGTAACTTCACTTGCAGAGGTCCTGGGTGCACCACCTTGCTGTGAGTAACATTTTTATGTATTTGTTGTTTGTATTTGTTGTGTTTGTAATGTTTTTGGAGTTGCGCGGGTTGCGTCCTTGTTTTCTAATCTCGTAGGTGTTTTTCGAAATACGTAGGTGTTTGGTGGTGTTTTGCGTCTTTAGACTGCTGTAGCCTTGTTTTCGTTTTTTTCGGCGGCCATTTTTTCTCTCGCTTAGAGAATTTTTTAGTGTCTAAACTCTTTTAATTTGACTTAAATTGAGGTGTGACTTTAGTTTTCGAGGTCCTGGATGCTCCCTCTTCCTGTAAGTAAGCGTTTTATGTATTTGTTGTGTGTATTTGTTGTATTTTTCATGTTTTGATGTGCGCGTGTTGCGGCCGATTTTTGCGAGGTCGCAACGGCTCGTATGCTCACAACTATATATGTGATATCTAAAAAAAGATATCTAGTTGTTTAAAAATGCTGCCATGATAGCCTTTCTTGTATTATGCTTCTTTATATAACCTGATCCTAAGCATATGTCTCTAACAGAAGATATGTTGATCTTATTGACACATTTTTTTATGTCCCGAATGGATCATAACTTACAAGCTACCTCTAAATGCTCATATTTGTATTTACTGCTATAATAAATTCAACGTTTTCTATTTTACAATTATAATGCCTGAAGAACCCAAAGGAGCAAGCTAATATTTTTTGATTGCAGCATTGAGTGTGTTACTGCCATTTGCAGGGTCCTTGTATTTTCTGGTCCTTCCAGAACCTGGAGAACACCCCTCCGCCCTTTGCAGTGATGCAGCCTGTTCCATGATGTAGAGCAGTATTGATGATTTCCAGGTCCCTTTAAATAATGAAATCTGAATAAGCCAATGAATGTGTATTGCAAGGTTAAAATTGTGGACAATGCACATGTTGGTTTTTAGCACCATTATGGATAAGTAAGATATATCTATATCTTATATCTTTAAATAGGCCTAACCATTAACCTTACTAAGACAGAAGAAAAATGTTTTACTCTCTGCCACTGTAAAATGTAGATGTTATGTTATACATGTTTATCTGTTAAAACATCAATTTTTCCTCGTTTTGGCTAATATCTTCAATCACTGTGCATTTTGCTTTGCTGCACAGTTAGCAATTTCCTAAAAGAACAAATGAAATACAATTGAGAATGAAGTAAAACTAAAACAGCTATAGTATGGTATATAGGCATGAGCCCTCTTTTTAGATGTCCTGGTTAAGGGCCCCTATTAGAATAGGAACATACACTTTAGTAGTGATTTTCTGCTTCTAAACATAGCAAGTGATGCTTGAATTCAGGTACAACTTTGTATTGTCAATTTTAATGAATACTTTTTTTGCCAAAGGAGGTTACAAGGAGGATCCAGGATTTGTATGCTTGAATATTTCAACAAGGCAATAGTGAAAAGTTTCAGATCGGATATTGCAAGACTATATATGAGCCATGTACCCTTCCATTTTTATGTTAGGAAACTCTACTTTAAGGAAAGGGTGAGGCGAACAGACCCCCCTACAAGTCGAGGACTCGTACTGGCATGTACAAGCATTTGTGATTCTTTCAAGGCTTTTCCATACATAGCCAAAGAACAATTTGTAAGCACTGCTTGGAAAGCAGAAAGAAAATGAAAATGTTATGTTGTCTGTTGGGTATGGCAATAACCATAATGCTATATAGAAATAATGATCCCTCGATGTTAGGTTGTACTTTCTTCTGATTTATCAACGTGCATTACCAGCCAATCAATGACTTGATGAACACTCAAACCAAACCTATAAAGCGGTTAAGAAAATAGAATACAAATGTAATAAAAACCAGGATGAGGGACTGAGTTGATGTCTAATAATGGCTGTGGACCATTATATTAAAAAAAAAAAGTAAATTCTCCTTTTAACTATTTATTTTATCTTCTTAATACATCGAGCAAGTTGGGTTCTACACTGGATAATAAAATTATAGCGTACAAAATATTAATTGAAAATATATTTGCAAATTAAATTCTAAGTGGAATTTTTGTAATGATCTTCCTTTTCAGTTTCTTTTCCCCCCAATATGTATATTGAATATTTATTAATGCAAGATTGAATATTAATTGCATTTTTTTTCTCATTTGTAGTACGGTCACCTCTGCTGTATTCACTGTAGGAGATAATGTTGTTTCTGGAAGTGATGACCGCACTGTAAAAGTTTGGGATTTAAAAAATATGAGATCCCCCATTGCAACCATCCGTACAGACTCTGCCGTAAACAGGTAAGCAAGAATTCAACTTATACATATGAAGATGCATTCAATGGCTCTATTGGTTATTGATTTTTTATATACTAATACAATTAATAGATTAGAGCCTTATAACAACGTTCAGACATGTTGGATTTATCTCTTCATTTTTATTCGATTCTACGCCCAAAACCCCACACTGTTCATTACTGCTGGAGTAAAACCAGTAATAAAACAGCTCAGTAGCTAATTAAATGATTAACAACAATAAAATAATTTCAATCACATAACAAAGCAAACAGTGGCAACCCACAGATATAAATACATCTATTTACAATATTTATTTAATCTTCGAAACACAAAAGTACAGAAATAACACATTTTTTTTATTAATTTTATTTTGGAAAGTATAAAAATGACATTGAATTATTTATTTATTTTTTATTTATTAAAGCTTTTATTAGCCCTTCGGTTGTACAAATTAATTTTGGAATTCAATGTTTTAAATAAAACAAAGGTCAGACATAGAGAAAGCTCAAAGCTGTGTGATACAGCAGGCATATGTTTAAGGGAAGCCATGTGTGAAATGCTTATGGATTGCAAGAGTGAAGCCTTTGCGGGCACATTTGCATGTCCCTGCCAAGGTTCCCAGAATTCAGTGTAATAACTGTATTTTTCCGAATTCATTTTATATTTAATATGCAGTAATCAATATCCTGAAGAGCTAACAATCTTTTTGTATTTTTCTGCATCTGAAAATGTACAGTTGGACTGTTGATCATGTGAGGAGACAGTATCAGCAATGTGGCAAGTGTGCAGTGAAAATAGGCTGCGTGCGCGAGGGCAAATCGTTTGTTTAGGCGGGTAAAGCAACATTTTTAAATCCTAATGTTAGAAGTTGCAAGTTAGTGTTGTAAAATGGTGGCTTTTTTAATGTTACTTGGCTCGCAAGCATTTTACGTCCATTGTAATGGTATATTGTGCATCTCCTACATTCCTGGCGGTGATTTTCGCGGCTCTGTCTCCTTTAGCCTCAATTACATTTTTTTCGTCCGCCATTTTATTTGCCGCTTAGACGATTTTCAAGTGCCTAAACGTCTTAAATGCGACTTAAATTGGTGTGCAACCTCACTCCTAGACATCCTGGCTGTCCCCCCGTGCTGTGTGTGATGTTTGTTTTATGTTGTATTTTTTTGTTGTGCTTTTCATGTTTTTTAATTTGCGTGGGTCGTCCGTTAACTTCGTATTTTTGTGACCTCATATTAAGTTCTGCGGGTTGTAATTGTTGTTTTTAAAAGTCGTACGTGCTTGTCAGTGTTTTGCGTGCTTCAAGGTCGTGTAGCCTTGTTTTCATTTTTTTCGGCTGCCATTTTTTCTCTTGCTTAGCCGATTTTTCAAGTGGCGAAACGCTTAAATTGGACTTTTATTCATGTGCAACCTCACTCCCAGATGTCCTGGCTGTCCCCCCATGCTGTGTGTGATGTGTTTTTTTATGTTTTGTTTTTATTTTGCAATGTTTTTGAATGTACGGGTTTCGGCCGTTAACTTCGTATTTTTGTGACCTCGTAATCGTTTTTTTTCTAAGTCCCGCAGGTCGTTTTTATTTTTTGGAAAGCTCCTCTTTTCTGGGTTGTTTTTTACCGAGATTGTGGTGCCGTAGTGCCTCCACCTCTGCAAATGCGTACAGTCGCTTCGCAAGGTCCGCATTTGCGGCCTGCAATGAGCCTGCTGCTTATTGCAGCTGACGTGGGAGCCTCCACCTCCGCAAAGCAATATATATATATATATATATATATATATATATATATATACATACACTGCAAATGCACAAATGTATAATTAAGCATTATGCTGTATACATACAGCGATCTAAATTAGCATTTCTCAATCCCCAGTATATCAAACCGGTAGTACTTGTATTGTGTAATTTTGTGCTGTAATAAACCTTAGAAATATCATTTTGTCAGGATGAGGATGACAGGGTTCAATAGATTAGCCCCTATATTACTTCTAAATAAAACTATTTCAGATGAACACATGCACATTTTTTGAAAAACTATGCAAACAATTACCCATAGGGTAGCACTGTTCAGTAAATAGCAAAATATTGAAACCTCCCCATGCATACAGCTCTACATATAATTAAAATGCTGTCAAAAAGCTAATCATTTCAGAACTAGTGTGCCAGGAGAGCATATTCAAGTAAGCACCTTGCTGTATGGCTATGAGGCCACTTTCTTTCGTGCAGTAATATATGGTGATATTGTTCTGCAATCAGCAATACTCCCTCTAATGGTTAGTGACAAACTGTAATTGTTTTTCAGTGCCGCGAGGGAAAGTAACATGGATTCAATCTGGAGCTTTATTTAAATAAAATTTGAATATACTTCCATTCTCTTTCTAGCCAAGAATTCACAAGTGTGAAATAGGACAAGTGAATGAGCTGAAACATTAATGTAATGTGCTGTGGTTGCCGTTACTAAACAGGTTTCCGTTTGTCACTGGAGCCTGAGATGACTTGACTGATGCGCATTTGTTAGAATCTTTTCATTGTTTATTGCACAAAGTTATAAATGAGATTTACAACCCTCTTCTCACTTAGTAATACAATAGAATCAATTCAGTTTAGATGTTTCTGGATCAGAAACTAGATTTCCAAATATATATTAGACATATATTTTAGCATTTTATTTCAGTTGCTTTTGGGCCAATTTAAAAAAAAAAAAAAAAACTGAAGAGATGCAACATCTAACATTTTCTATTTTTCATTTAAAATATATTTTGAACATTTAAATTTTTTATAAAAATGTTATGGTCTATTGTGTAGATAAATTACATTAAAATATGACACCATATCATTATTTTCTCCTCCTCTATCCCAACCTATTACAGGAAACAAAGGGATAATGCATTTTATGGAAATCTGGATTGCAAGTAATGTTTCCTGTATTTCAGTACAACTGAATATGATCAGATAAAACGCAAATAACTAACTCTCCATGCATCTTTGCTTACACTTCTTCTCAATTCACATGTAAACAAGGCTCAAACATATTGTTTAGGGACATTGTGTTAGTAATTTCCTTACATTTATATAATTTTATTTTCCATACAAAACAAAATGTTGCCAAAGTGTGGGACATGTTCTTTTAAATACATCATAGAAACTACAGTGGTCCTTTTAATAACGTTGGCAAATAATCACAGCATAAGTAGAGTTTCTGTTAATAACTATGAGAACTGGTCACTAATCTTTATTTTTTTTAATTTTTTTATAAAGTTGTTTCTATAATACTTTAACTATAATTTAGTTTGACTGGTGATGGGTCATTAGACCTTATCTGATAGATCACAAGGGCAAATGAATAGAGATTGCCTACAACTTTAAGCATACCATTACTGCTTTTTTTAATCCGCTCTGTAAATCAGTGCAGTGTTTTCTGTCCTGTGGGCTCTAATCATTCTGCAGGTGAGTAGGCAGGGCCTATTTTAACAAGGGAAGGAGCGAACTTGGGAACTGCAAAACATTTCTAGTGTAAGTGTAGTTAGTGTGTAGGAGATTAAATAAAAGGAGGGAGTTCAAAGACATGGGATGTTATAAGAAAAAATAGAAAACAAAGATATATATTTATATTTATACATATATGCACTACTGAAACAGATGATCCAGGGTCCATACCTCTGTGTGAGCATGTTGCCTCTCTCTAGAAGCTCAAATTGGAGAACTGGAGGGGAGAATTGCAGTACTTAGTGATATTTATCCACTGGAAAGGGAGCTGGTGCTCACTGAGCACAGTTTAGCTGGGCCTAGCATGGAGGGTGGAGATGGTGCTAGTGAGGATTTCCAGGGAGGTAGCTGGGTTACAGTTAGAAGGGGGAGCAGGGGTAAGAGGAGGAGGCAGGCCAGTTCTGAGTTGGCAAGCCCCAACAGATTTGCCAGATTGAGTGAAACTGTTGGGGATGTTCATTCAGGAATGGCAATGCCAGATAGAGCTGTTCCCTCTAACAACCGGGAGAACAGCTCTACTGGATGAGTGGGAGGGCAGCATAGGCAGAGCAAGTAAAAAGGTTTTGGTGGTAGGGGACTCTATTATTAGGAAGGTAGACAGGGTGATTTGTCACATAGATCCCAGCAATCAAACAGTTTGCTGTCTTCTCGGGTTTGGCATGTTGTGGATTAGGTGAATAAATTATTGGGAGGGGCTGGAAATGAACCAGCGGTCTTGGTACATATTGGTACCAATGACAAAGTAAGTGGAAGATGGAGTGTCCTAAAGAATGATTTTAAAGAACTAGGGAATACGCTTAAAGCAAGGACCTCTAAGGTAGTATTTTCAGAGGTACTACCAGTGCCACATGCTAGCCCAGGGAGACAGGAGGTTAATGCGTGGCTAAAAAAGTGGTGCAGTGCAGAGGGTTTGAGGTTTTTAGAGCACTGAGCTTATTTCTCACTAGGGTACAATCTCTGTAGCAGGGATGGATTGCACCTTAATGATGAGGGAGCTTTTGTGCTAGGGTATAGGTTGGCAGAAAGGCTGGAGGAGATTTTAAACTAGTAGGTGGTGGGGGGGGGGGGGGGGCTATATAGAAGGTAGAAAGGCTAGAGAGGGAAACTGATGAATTATCTACCCATGGGGAGGACAGGGGCCGGGGGGTTACAATAGACAGTAGGGAGGCATTACCAGGTGACTCAAATACAGTAGCAAACCCTTCACAACGGCAGAGCCATAGCAACATAAAGTGTATGCATGCTAATACAAGAAGTTTGCCTGGGAAAATGGGCAAGCTAGAATTATTAGCAGTACAAGAAAAATGGGGCTTAATAGGCATTATTGAAACATGGTGGGATAAATCTCATGACTGGACAGTTAATTTGGATGGTTATAACTTATTTAGGAAAGATAGGGGTAATGGTAGAAGAGGAGGAGGGATTTGTCTGTATGTTAAGCCTGGTTTTAAACCTGAAGTCCGAGAAGAAATTTATAGTGGAACTAGCGGCAACATTGAATCTTTGTGGGTTGTGGATTGAGTTAAATAGGGGAGGAGCTAATTCTAAATGCATATTGGTAGGAATATGCTATAAACCCCCAAATATAATTAAAAGTGAGGAACTGCAATTTATTGTTATAGATTGGAAATGCAGCTAAGCATGGTCAAGTTCTAATAATGGGAGACTTTAATTACCCTGAAATAAACTGAATAAATGAAACCAGCAGTTCATCTGAAGGGAGCAAGTTATTGAGTACATGCAGGGATCATTATCTGGCCCAGGTAATACAAGAACCTACTAGAAATAGGGCCACCTTGAATTTAGTAATAACAAGTAATATTGATATAATATCAACTGTTAAAATAGGGGAACCCTTGGGGAACAGTGATCACACCACAGTCCTATTTGAGAATGAATACAAAAAACAGAGTTGTAAGGGGCCAATAAAAACTCTAAATTTTAAAAGGGACAACTTTAATGGGCTAAGGACAGCAATACAACATATATACTGGGATAAAGAAATAAAAATACTGAAAATAAATGGACAACATTTAAATCCTTACTAAATGTACATACACAGCGGCATGTACCATGTGGAAATAAAATGAATAGGAGGGAATCATATCTCATGTGGCTTAACAATGACTTAAAGATCATGAGCAGGAAAAAGAAACATGCATTTAAATTACCGTATTTTTCGCCGTATAAGACGCACTTTTTCTTCCCCAAAACTGGGGGAGGAAAGTTGGTGCGTCTTATACGGCGAATATACCTTTTCAGACTGCCTCTGTCCTCTTGATCTCACCCCAGCGCTTCCTACCAGCATCGCGTCGGCCGGTGCGTCCTAGTGACGTCACACACGCAACGCTGCAGTACACGTGGAGTGCTGGTAGGAAGCGCTGGGGTGAGATCAAGATGGCAGAGATCAGAAGGAAGGTGAGGATCAGGGGGGTCAGGGAGGATCAGGAGGGTCAGGGAGGGTCAAGGGCTCCCAAATGCTGCAGTATATGGATGTGTGTGTGTATGTATGTGTGTATGTATGTATGTGTGTGTGTATGTATGTGTGTGTGTGTATGTGTGTGTATATATGTATGTATGTGTATGTATATTTATGTGTGTATGTATATGTATGTATGTGTCTCTATAAAGGTGAGGATCAGGGGGGTCAGGGAGGATCAGGACGGTCAGGGAGGATCAGGACGGTCAGGGAGGATCAGGACGGTCAGGGAGGATCAGGACGGTCAGGGAGGATCAGGAGGGTCAGGGAGGGTCAATGGCTCCCAAATGCTGCAGTATATGGATATGTATGTGTATGTGTGTGTGTGTGTATGTGTGTGTATATATGTATGTATGTGTATGTATATTTATGTGTGTATGTATATGTATGTATGTGTATCTATATATATATATATATATATATATATATATATATATATATATATATATATATATATATATATATATTTGTGTGTAATGTAGGTGTGTATCTGTGTGTAAAGTGTATTTGTGTTTGAGTGTATTTGTGTTTGATTCAGATTTTTTTTTTCTTGTTTTCCTCCTCTAAAAACTAGGTGCGCCTTATCTGCCGGTGCGTCTTATAGGGCGAAAAATACGGTATACAATTTATATAATTTAGAGGGATCAGAGGCAGCTTTATGTGACTACAAGGAAATCAACAAGACTTGCAAAAGGTCTATTAGACTGACTAAAATAGAAAATGAGAAGTCAGCTGCTAAGGAAAGTAAGACTAACCATAAAATATTTTTTAAATATATTAATGGAAAGAAGTTGAGGAAGAAAGCAATGGCAGCATTACAATGTGACACAGGCCGTCTGACAATTAGTGACCAGGAAAAGGCAGATGAGCTAAATAGGTTATTTTCTTCGGTATATACAATGGAGGTACCAGTGGTTGGGACTCTGCAACAAAATGGGACTACACTACCATCACTAAATAATTGGTTAACGCAGGAAAAAATCTGGAGAAAATAAATGTTGTTAAAGCTCCAGGTGCTGATGGAATAAATCCAAGGGTACTGAGGGAACTGATTTCTGCAATAGCCAAACCATTATATCTACCGTATATACTCGAGTATAAGCCGACCCGAGTATAAGCCGAGGCACCTATTTTACCACAAAGGACTGGGTAAAATGAGTGACTAGAGTATAAGCCGAAGGTGGGAAATGTGCTGCCCCCTGTGTCCCCCCTCTCTCTCTCCTGTGTCTCTTCTCCCTTCCCTGTGTCTCTTCCCCCCCTCCCTTATCACCCTCATCAACCCCCCTCCTCATTCTCAACCTCCCTCCTCATTCTCAACCTTCCTCCTCATTCTCAACCTCCCTCCTCATCCTCAACCTCCCTCCTCATCCTCAACCTCCCTCCTCATCCTCAACCTCCCTCCTCATCCTCAACCTCCCTCCTCATCCTCAACCTCCCTCCTCATCCTCAACCTCCCTCCTCATCCTCAACCTCCCTCCATAACCTCAACCCCCCTCCATAACCTCAACCCCCCTCCATAACCTCAACCCCCCTCCATAACCTCAACCCCCCTCCATAACCTCAACCCCCCTCCATAACCTCAACCCCCCTCCATAACCTCAACCCCCCTCCATAACCTCAACCCCCCTCCATAACCTCAACCCCCCCTCCATAACCTCAACCCCCCCTCCATAACCTCAACCCCCCCTCCATAACCTCAACCCCCCCTCCATAACCTCAACCCCCCCTCCATAACCTCAACCCCCCCTCCATAACCTCAACCCCCCCTCCATAACCTCAACCCCCCCTCCATAACCTCAACCCCCCCTCCATAACCTCAACCCCCCCTCCATAACCTCAACCCCCCCTCCATAACCTCAACCCCCCTACATAACCTCAACCCCCCCCTCCATAACCTCAACCCCCCCCTCCATAACCTCAACCCCCCCCCTCCATAACCTCAACCCCCCCTCCATAACCTCAACCCCCCCCTCCATAACCTCAACCCCCCCCTCCATAACCTCAACCCCCCCCTCCATAACCTCAACCCCCCCCTCCATAACCTCAACCCCCCTCCATAACCTCAACCCCCCTCCTCATCCTCAACCCCCCTCCTCATCCTCAACCCCCCTCCTCATCCTCAACCCCCCTTCTCATCCTCAACTCCCCTTCTCATCCTCAACCCCCCTTCTCATCCTCAACCCCCCTCCTCATCCTCAACCCCCCTCCTCATCCTCAACCCCCCTCCTCATCCTCAACCTCCCTCCTCATCCTCAACCTCCCTCCTCATCCTCAACCTCCCTCCTCATCCTCAACCTCCCTCCTCAACCCCCCATCCTCCTCCTCCCCCCTCAACCCCTCATCCTCCTCCTCAACCCCCCCCCATCCTCAACCCTTTTCAACCTAAACCTCCCTCCTCTTCATCAACCCCCTCCTCACCCCCCCTCAACCTCAACCCCCCTACACAACCTCCCTCCTCCTCCTCAACCCCTCATCCTCAACCCCTCATCCTCAACCCCTCCTCCTCAACCCCTCCTCCTCAACCCCTCATCCTCAACCCCTCATCCTCAACCCCTCATCCTCAACCCCTCATCCTCAACCCCTCATCCTCAACCCCTCATCCTCAACCCCTCATCCTCAACCCCTCATCCTCAACCCCTCATCCTCAACCCCTCATCCTCAACCCCTCATCCTCAACCCCTCATCCTCAACCCCTCATCCTCAACCCCTCATCCTCAACCCCCTCATCCTCAACCCCCTCATCCTCAACCCCCTCATCCTCAACCCCCTCATCCTCAACCCCCTCATCCTCAACCCCCTCATCCTCAACCCCCCCCATCCTCAACCCCCCCATCCTCAACCCCCCCCATCCTCAACCCCCCTCATCCTCAACCCCCCTCATCCTCAACATCCCCTCATCCTCAACATCCCCTCATCCTCAACCCCCTCCTCTAAATACCTCCCCCTCACACACATGCGCGCCGAGGTCAAGACGGAAGAAGCAGGTAAGTGAGGGGGAGGTATTTAGAGGGGAGAAAGTGAGGAGGGGGTTGAGGATGAGGAGGGGGGAGGGAAAGAGACACGGGGGGGTTAGAGAGACACTAGGGGGAGTGGCTCGAGTATAAGCCGAGGGGGCCCTTTTTAGCCTTAAAAAAGGGGCTGAAAAACTTGGCTTATACGAGTATATACAGTAATTTTTCAAGACTTACTCACCACAGGGTCGATAGCAGATGACTGGAGAAAAGAAGAGGTGATGCCTATATTTAAGAAGGGAGCAAGAGCAAAGCCGGGGCATTATAGAGCAGTGAGCCTCACATCTGTAGTTGGGAAGCTTTTAGAAGAGTTAATAAGGGACAGTATACAAGAATATGTCTATTTGAACAAGATCGTAGGTGGCAGTCAACACAGATTTATGAAGGATAGGTCATGTCAGACCAATCTAATTAGTTTCTATGAGGAGGTTAGTAGGAACTTGGATCAGGGCAACTCAGTGGATGTAGTCTTCTTGGATTTTGCAAATGCTTTTGATACAGTGCCACATGGGAGACTTTTGAGCAAACTAAGGGATACAGGAATTGCAGTAAATATCTGGATCGAGAGCTGGCTAAAAGACTGGGAGCTGGCTAAATGACTGGAAGCAAAGGGTTGTTGTAAATGGAACATACACCGATTGGACTTCTGTAGTTAGTGGGGGTTCCTCAAGGTTCAGTATTAGGTGCTCTCCTTTTTAACATATTTATTAATGACGTAGAAGTAGGACTCTCCATTTCTGGTGATGACACTACATTGGTAATTAAATCAGATAATGATGTACTTTCCCTACAAAGGGATTTGCATAAATTAGAGAAATGAGCGGCTAAATGGCAGATGAGATTTAATACAAATAAATGTAAGGTTATGCATTTGGGAAGGAAAATAGCCAAATCTAGGGATATCTGATATTTAAAAGCGATTTGGGAGTACTTGTGGACAACCACCTAGGTAGCAGTGCTCAATGCCAAGCAGCAGCTGCAAAGGCAAGTAAAATATTAGCATGTATTAAGAAGGGTATAGAAGCAAGGGAAGCAAATATAATTCTGCCACTGTACAAATCCCTAGTACACCCTAATTTGGAATATGGAGTAACATTTTGGTCACCACTTCATATAAAGGACATTTTAGAGCTGGAAAAAGTACAGAGAACGGCAACAAAACTAATAAGGGCAATGGAGGGGCAAAGTTATGAAGAAAGACTAACCAAATTAAATGTATTTTCCCTAGAAAAAAGGAGTCTAAGAGGGGATATGATTACATTATTTAAATACATCCAGGATCAATATAAGGCTTTGTCAAGTGAACTTTTTGTACCAAGAGATTTTCAACTGACAAGAGGACACCTTGAGGTTAAAGGGAAAAAAAATCATCTTAAAGAAAGAAAAGGGTTCTTCACAGTTAGGGTGGTTAAACTGTGGAATTCTCTACCAAAGAGGGTGGTGACAGCGAATTCGATAGATAACTTTAAAAAGGGGTTAGATATATTTTTGAATAAAAAGGGCATTTAAGGTAATCCTAGATAACTAGCGAAGGAATATTGATCCAGGGAGAAATATGATTGCCAGTCTCTGGGGTCAGGAAGGAATTTAGCTTTTTTTTTTTTTTTTCCCTTATGAGACAATTGGCAAAGTTTCAATGTTTTTTTTTCCTGTTTGCCTTCCTCTGGATCAATTAACAATTATTAACAAATAGTCCACATATTAAAAGGATCAGAAGAGATCTAAAAAGGTTGAACTTGGTGGACTAACATTCTTTATTCAACCTCAAATACTATGTAACTATATAGTTATAAACGGATTGATATGGAACGTATCTACTGTTAAAATTTACTGTATTAAAAACCCTGCTGGTCACTGCTGTACCCCTCCCCACCTCTCGTTGTCCTGGGCGCTGCGGGGGGGGGGGGGGGATTTCAGCTGTGATTGCACTGATTTACTGTCTTGGGAAGGCTTTATTGGTTTTATTGCAGTTGAGGTCTTTCACTTCTTTTTCGGTGGTTCTTGGGCAGTGGGAGGGTGGGAAGAGGAATAGCAGTGTCCATTAACGAGAATGTATGTTTCTTAATTATATTTCTGGCTAACACTTTGCTTTGTCGCTTTTCGTACATGTATTTTTGTATGTTAATTTATGGTGAACTAAAAATAGGTTTAACATGATATGGTATTACACTTAAGTACATGCCGACACAATAATTCAAATGTATTACATTGTGAAGTTTTGAAAATCTATTTTGGAGTATTTCATCATTTTTATGTTATCCTATTGGCAATTGTTCTAAGATTATCCAACAATTCTTCAACACTTCGTCAGCCAATACATACATGCTTTTATCAAAATCAAACAAACCTCTCAAAAGCGGAACAAAAATGTTTTAAAAAAAATAGCGTACTGTATTTAACATAGTTCCAAACTAAATGAAAACTTAGTGTGCCTTATGAAGTCCGTAATGTTCTGAAACACAATGGCGGCCCTCATGAGCATTAGAAAATGATCAGCAGGTTCCCAGATCGAAAAGGCTGAGTCCCACGAATATAGAAGACATTAAAATTTAATAAGCAGGTGAAAAATATAATCAAAGCAGTTATACAAATATATGATCGAAACATTGTAGATTTGTCGAAATAAGCAGCTGTTAGTGACCCTCCATGTTTGTGTTATCTGTAGCCGAGATGGTCTCTGGTTATTTGAAATATGTATTTTACTGTTCTTGTGCATCACATGTTTATTTTCATTACTTTCACAGCCTACTTATTAATATCTGTGGTGTATATATATTTCTGTTTTGCAGGATTAGTGTGTCTGTTGGCCAAAGGATCATTGCGCTGCCTCATGACAACCGGCAAGTTCGGTTATTCGACATGGCAGGAGTCAGACTAGCGCGCCTTCCTCGGAGCAATAGACAGGTAGTTAGGATTTTTTTTTATCATCTCTATACTTCAAAGATCAGCACCCTGTATGCATCTCTGCATTGTTACATAAACCAAGCTTTAAAGCATAAAAAAAGATTTCCCTTCTGTCATTTTGCTGTTATTTCCCGTGAAGGAGACTTCAAACACTAATTAACATTATACTATTAACTTTTATTACACTTAAAGGGCTGCTGTAATATTCTTACTGGGACTAGATGTTTTAAATCATTAATATCATGAGTATTGAATTATTGAAAAAGTAACAGTCCGTATTATATTTACTTTTAAACATTTGCTTCTCCTGCCAAGCTGCATGTCTTGTCCACACTCTTACAAAATCATCAAAGGGTTGTGGCTTCAAAGCAGGGCTAAATACACCAAGCTTTTCATTGGTTGGAGACATGCTGTGTTAAAGTGGTTTTCCTTGGCAACTACTATTTTACCAGAGCACTATCTAGACAGACCCTTCCTACTAGCCAGACACACTCTTTTGTCTTATACAGGGTGTAGCTTCACTTGAAGCTGAGCTAAAAACAGCCTAGCTAGAAGCTAATATTTTAAAGTAACTTTTTAATTATTGAATAAAAATGGTATTAATGATCAATGGCTAATTAAGACACCTAGCTTAAAAACGCTTTTTACTGAAGTGTTCGTTTATATCTGATAATGTGATTTAGATGTGTTGTTTGTAGAGAACTATATGTTTACATACCCTTTATGAAATTAAACCTTGTTGCAATTACATTTGAATACAGTGCCTATTATATATATATATATATATATATATATATATATATATATATATATATATATATACCGTATATACTCAAGTAAAAGCTGACCCGAGTATAAGCCGAGGCACCTATTTTACCACAAAATACTGGAAAAACTTAGTGACTCGAGTATAAGCCGAGGGTGGGAAATGTTCTGCCCCCTGTGTCCCTCTTGTGCCCCCTGTGTCCCTCTTGTGCCCCCTGTGTCCCTCTTGTGCCCCCTGTGTCCCTCTTGTGCCCCCTGTGTCCCTCTTGTGCCCCCTGTGTCCCTCTTGTGCCCACTGTGTCCCTCTTGTGCCCACTGTGTCCCTCTTGTGCCCACTGTGTCCCTCTTGTGCCCTCTGTGTCCCTCTTGTGCCCTCTGTGCCCCTCTTGTGTCCCTCTTGTGCCCTCTGTGTCCCTCTTGTGCCCTCTGTGTCCCTCTTGTGCCCTCTGTGTCCCTCTTGTGTCCCTCTTGTGCCCTCTGTGTCCCTCTTGTGCATTCTGTGTCCCTCTTGTGCATTCTGTGTCCCTCTTGTGCCCTCTTGTGGCCCTCTTGTGCCCCTCTTGTGGCCCTCTTGTGCCCTCTGTGTCCCTCTTGTGCCCCCTGTGTCCCTCTTGTGCCCCCTGTGTCCCTCTTGTGCCCCCTGTGTCCCTCTTGTGCCCCCTGTGTCCCTCTTGTGCCCCCTGTGTCCCTCTTGTGTCCCTCTTGTGCCCTCTGTGTCCCTCTTGTGCCCTCTGTGTCCCTCTTGTGCCCTCTGTGTCCCTCTTGTGCCCTCTGTGTCCCTCTTGTGCCCTCTGTGTCCCTATTGTGCCCTCTGTGTCCCTATTGTGCCCTCTGTGTCCCCATCTTGTGCCCTCTGTGTCCCCATCTTGTGCCCTCTGTGTCCCCATCTTGTGTGCCCTCTGTGTCCCCATCTTGTGTGCCCTCTGTGTCCCCATCTTGTGTGCCTTCTGTGTCCCCATCTTGTGTGCCTTCTGTGTCCCCATCTTGTGTGCCTTCTGTGTCCCCATCTTGTGTGCCTTCTGTGTCCCCATCTTGTGTGCCTTCTGTGTCCCCATCTTGTGTGCCTTCTGTGTCCCCATCTTGTGTGCCTTCTGTGCCCCTTTCTTGTGTCCCCCCTCTCCCTCCCCTGTGTCTCTTGTCCCCTCTGCCTCCCCTGTGTCTCTTCCCCCCCTCTCCCTCCCCTGTGTCTCTTCCCCCCCTCTCCCTCCCCTGTGTCTCTTCCCCCCTCTCCCTCCCCTGTGTCTCTTCCCCCTCTCCCTCCCCTGTGTCTCTTCCCCCCCTCTCCCTCCCCTGTGTCTCTTCCCCCCCTCTCCCTCCCCTGTGTCTCTTTTCCCCCTCTCCCTCCCCTGTGTCTCTTTTCCCCCTCTCCCTCCCCTGTGTCTCTTTTCCCCCTCTCCCTCCCCTGTGTCTCTTTTCCCCCTCTCCCTCCCCTGTGTCTCTTTTCCCCCTCTCCCTCCCCTGTGTCTCTCCCCCCTCCCTCCCCTGTGTCTCTCCCCCCTCCGTCCCCTGTGTCTCTCCCCCCTCCCTCCCCTGTGTCTCTTTCCCCCCCCTCCCTCCCCTGTGTCTCTTCCCCTCCTCTCCCTTCCCAGTGTTTCTTCCCTTTCCTGTGTCTCTTTCCCTCCCCCCCCCCTTCTCATCCTCAACCCCCTTTCTCATCCTCAACCCCCCTCCTCATCCATACGGAGGGGGGGGGAGAGAGAGCGAGACGGAGGGGGGAGAGAGAGAGCAAGACGGAGGGGGGAGAGAGAGAGCGAGACGGAGGGGGGGGGGAGAGAGCGAGACGGAGGGGGGGGAGAGAGAGCGAGACGGAGGGGGGGGAGAGAGAGAGCGAGACGGAGGGGGGGGAGAGAGTGAGACGGAGGGGGGGAGAGATGGAGCGACGGCGAGATGTAGAGAGTGGGAGAGAGAGGAAGAGGGCAGAGAGCGACAGCACAGGCATAACATAACATTTAGGGGGAGAGAAAGGGAGGCGGAGGGGGAGAGACACGGGGAGACGGAGGGGGAGAGAGAGCGAGCGACGGGGAGGGAGTGGGAGAGACGTAGAGAGAGGAAGAGGGCACAGAGCTACCGCACAGACATAACATTTAGTGGGAGAGAGAGGAAGAGGGCACAGAGCGACAGCACAGACATAACAACATTTAATACCTTAACTTATGGTGGGCAAGTTACTAGTTATAATAATAATTTAGGACTAAGAATTGTGTAGCTACATACATTCAGAAAGGAAAAAACTATATTTATATTTAAAATAAAAATGAGAAACATTTCTTAATTTGGAAAGGTGTTAAATTATTTATTTGCTTTAAGCGGTGCTGTTTCAGTAGCGTCTTCATATTTCACCTTTTCGATTTATTTTGGCCATTTTCAGGGCCACCGTAGAATGGTTTGCTGCTCTGCCTGGAGTGAAGACCATCCAACATGCAACCTCTTCACCTGCGGCTTTGATCGTCAGGCTATAGGCTGGAATATCAACATCCCTGCCCTGCTGCAAGAAAAATAAGCTGAAGATCCGAATAAATAGCATTTTGTTTTTCCTTTAACATGGACATTTTAGTTTAAGCAGGCGTTCGACAGCCTGCCCTCATTGTGAGAGTCTCAAGAAATGAGTGCTTTGTAAACGTTGTTCGCGTTCCCACAATTTGCATGATGTATCTGTGGGAAAACAAGGCAGAGAGTCCCTAATCTGGGTAGTTTTGTAGGTAAAATGTTACATTTTTAATCCCATTCACCAAAATGAGGATTGGTGTTTTAACTCGGAGCACATCATAATGTGCAGTCTTTTCTTCAGCTTAGATGGACAGTAGGGCACTACATTTCTGTGAAATAAATGTGAAATTAATGTACTTGTTGTGAAGGATATAATAGTCTATTGCATTTATACATAGGCATATCAGCCTCGTGTTTAAGAAAGTAAATATGTAAACTGTTACAGAAATAAATGAGTGTATATTTCACTCATCACATAGGTCAGCATTATCTGCGCGCATCATGATGCGTCGCAGGCCATTCTGGTATTATTTGTTATATTTGACTCTAACTTCAGCTTTTTTTTTTTTTTTTAATTCTTTGTTCCAAAAAAAAAAAAATCAATAAAAATAATAATAATGTTCCATTTTGAAAGAAATAAGGCATTGCGTTAAGCCAAATTATAGGTTTCCTTTTAAAATGAATATGGAAATGTTGGCTGTGCTCTTTATTTAGAAAGAAAAAAACTAAAATAAAAAAAAAGGCTCATGATAATCTACCCATCATCTTTTTCTAGCGAAATTGAAATCAGGCACACAATGCGCGTTTCAATCACTGAAATATATTAAAGCAAATTTAAAGCACTTTAGCTCTGAGATGCAGTTATGAACAATTTGTAACAGTTTCAAATTGCATTTGCAGTGAGCTGACCTTCTTAGGAATGACTTTGACAACATTTAGAACAGTTTCCAAAAAAAAGAGGCTTTATTTCATGTTTTGAAATAATGTTTTATACCCTTTTAGAAATTATTTTTCTATTTACATTTTAGTGCTGGGTGGTGAAGTTGTTTTAAACTCATATCTGTGACTTTGTAGATGTTTATATGATTGTGGACATTGTATGCAAAGTGGCCAGAAGTTTCATCTAGATCTGATCAAGTTATTAAAACTACCCTCTTTTTATGTACTTATATATGTTGTAGAAATATAGACACTCCAAACAGTGCAGTAGGAGCTTCCAGTTTCAAATGGTGCTTTTATAACAGAGTTAAAATCTGAGTAATAAAGCAAACTAGTCTACTTGAAATGTGATTCAGGTGTATTAACCAACCTGAGGGCAAGATGGACACAGTATATGCGATGGCTTTTGACCATATATAACACCCTGTCGTTGACATTTGCCATGTGTTAAAGAAAATTATAATTGCTGTGTACTTTAAGGTATTGTATTACTTAATTGTGGTGGTCAATCAAACATGCCAGAAAAAGAATAATACCTGACTGATTGTATAATAGAATACCTTTGAACGCTCTAACTACCCCTCCAAATGGCCATTCAACACATTTTATAATCAGGAATATTAATATTTAAAAATTTAGATATGAAATGTATAGAATGGATTCATTAATTAGACAGCATTTTGTTACCATACTGTGGTAAGGTTTTGAGTGCCCCTATTCCATGTTGATAGTTTTTTTTATTTTACCTTATATATAATGCAGAACCACACAAATCTGCAGAAATCTAGAAAGGTGTAGAGAAAAGTAAGAGAAAATAGACATTAACACAGAGAGGTGGGTAGATGCACCTATACCGAGGAACTAGGCAAGCCAACTCTCTAGTTTAATAAAATTATTTTATTTCCCTTTTAAAGGTATGTATAAGTTTCCTGGGTTTCAAATGTTTGGTAAGAAACAGGCAGTGATTATCAAAAGAAATGTGTTATATAGAACAATTCAGTGTACTTACAAAGTTATAGGCCGGAAAGTAAAATCCAGCTTTGCACAACCACAGAAAGCTTACATAACCAAGTACACACAGGAAATACAGAATTTGACCTTTGAAAGAAAGTACTTGCTGCAGGATGGAATCACGTGGTTGGTTGGGGTCGAGCTCACCGATGAGTCCCAGCACAGGGATAGTGAGAGAAATAGACTACATATCCCAGGGTGCTTTGCAACACAGGAATCCTAGAGTTTGATACAAATGTATCCGCTAACCTCTGCTTTCTCCTGATTGGCCAAAATTAATTATGAATGTTATGCTAATCTTAGCAGGGATTTTCAGGGGTGTCAATTAACAAAAGCTGCAGCTTGCAAACTGAAGGGATTTAGCAAACATAAAGGTGAGTTTGTAAATGTTTATTTTGGTATTTATTATGCAAAAAAAATGTTTGTATACACTCCTGATTCTCTTCTATCAGATACATTCATAATCAAGGAAACTTAGATATACCTTTAACTATTGTTTATGCAGTGTTATATATTAAGCTTTTTATTTTTTTTACTTGAATATTCATTTAAAATATATTCTGTTTCATTATCTACAACAACAAAAAATATTTAAAAGGACTTTGGAAACTTGTTTTTTTTCTTTTCTTTATAGTGATCTAAAGGTAATATTTTAATATATGAAGTCTGTTTCATACACTGGAATAAAATGCTTGCAAAAGCTTGACAACTTAGGTTTGTTATCTTACACTATGTCATGGTTCTCCTGCTTTCTACTATTCTACCAACTGTTCTATGCCTCCCTAATTATGTGAATTGTTAGCCAATTGGAGAAAAACAGCAACATCATGGGAAAATACATTTCAGGTGTATGATCTGATTGGTAGACTTGCCGACACTGTTACTAGATATAAACAATATATAATGAATAATAAAAGTAAGTTATCAAGATTTTGCACTTTTTTCTAATACAGAGATCTTTATTATAAATATTCTCTTTAGATCAGTGGTTCCCAAACCCCTCCACAAAACCCACCAAACCGGTCATGATTTAGATCAAACAATTTGAGGCTCCACAGCCTGTTGAATTCTAGTTGCCTCACCTTTGTTCACACAGTGTTTGCCTTAAATCACGGCCTTTGTGGTGGGTATTGAGAAGGGGATTTGGAAACCACTGCTTTAGATGATTGCAAATAAATAAATCCTATAGCGTGTACATTTAAGTAGTATCAATATATTTGCTACTTATTTCTTACCTTTATGGTAGACTTGTAGGATTTCTTTCCATCATGAGATCCCTCTGTATCAATGTAAACAAATGTTATGTGACTATCCTTAAATTTGACTCCCAATAATGAAATCAATTAACAGGAAGTTTAGAATATAATGGTAGCTAATACATATTATATTATTACATAAGATAATGGACTGCCCAGTATCAGTATAACAGTATGCTGTTGTGATACTTGTTTATTCATGATGTACTGAGTTCCTTAACTTGCCTTTGGTTGCATTTAAAAGGAGCAAGAGTTGTGACATTAGAGAGAGTCGCTGAACCGTCATTAACAATTACCTACCTTTGTTATATATTTTATTTTGCATATTTTTTCTGTTTTTATTTATTTTTATTAACAATGTTTGCTTTTCAAGTTTTGAAAAAATTCTGTAGAAATTATTTAAAGTGCATGCAACATAAGTCATTTTATGTTAAGTACTTGGATAACAGACACTTTAAATAATAGTTTGGCATTTTTTATTTTATTTTTGCTTTCTTTTGTCCTTTTTAAAATAGATTTGTACAAATTGTGTGCTGAATGGTTCAAATAACTACTTAACATATGCTTTACAGGAGATTGTGGTCAGTGCACCAAAAACGTGCTTTCAAGCGCAATTATTTAAATATCATGGTACTGAATATTGGAATAAAGGGAAAATGTCTGCCTTTTTTTGTTAGTTAAAGTATGTCCATGAGTTCAGAATGTACCGACATGGCAAAATGAAACAAAATTGGCAAAAATGCCATAGCCCTTAACTAGTAAAAGCAGGGCTGGGTGATATAAATGACTTTCCTCATGGTCAACCAATTAGTGGTAAACTTATACGGGCCAGATAAATATAGAAAAATGTTGGTTGGTCGGCTCTTGTGGCAAATAGTTAAAGTTAAACCGCAATGGACATATATAAATAATAAATATAATTACAATTGTTTGTTAACATTTTTGAGTAAAGTGTTAAATAAATTATCTTAAAGGTGTGTATTTTGAACATTGATTATGAAATAGTCCTGCTTCTCTCCAAATCAGTTTATCCCATGACATTAATTGTCCCCTCTCACAGTGGAGGAGTTGTAGAAAAGAAAAATTATAGTCTTACAATTCAAGAACATTAAAACTACATGTACATGATAATATACTTGTAAGAGTTTATAATTTTTGTGATCTACCTATATAGATTTACCAATTGGGTTAACTCATGCAGTCTAACACCATGATTATGAGTAACAATTAATCATGGCAAATAAAGTCACTGAGAGTTGTAGAACTTTGGGATCTAGTTTTAGCTTAAAATACCCAGCACCCACGCTTAACAATTCCACCCAAATTTATTTAAAGCTCTGTTCACCTTAATTGTGCAAGTGCATTATGCAAGTTGTGCGAGTCTCTCTGGTGAAGGCTATGATTGACAGCACAGCTCTCCCCTGGACGCGGATTACACTGCACCGACCAAAGCTGTCTGGTTTTAGGTGAGTCCAGCATTCCAAGCCTGCACAGATAGATTTGTTAAGGGTGCTTTTTTTGTCGTTTATACTGAGCCAGCTCCTGAGTGGAGCAATGGTCTGCATTACTCAAATTACAGAGAGGCAAGAGAGCAGAAACCTGAATTTTCTGCAGTAGGAAAAAGTTTTTTTCATTACAAGGTCTGTTCCCTTCAAACTCTAATTGTAAGCAGTCTGACAAAAACCTTACTATAGACTTAAATGGGGCACACAACCCTGCAACCTGATTGGTTGCAGTAATGCAGTAGCATGTGGGTAATCTATTATACATGTAAACACAGATCTTATTGGATTTTAAACCACAGTGAAAAAATGCACATACTGTATTTCAAACATTCTAAAAGTATTTCAGCATGCTTTTAGGAAATATTTACAGCCAAATTGTGCCGAATTAAGGGGCCCTTTTGATAGCAACCAGTTGTAATTATTATTATATGTACTGATCATTACTTCAGTTATTGCCACCTTTTCGGTGTCATTTTGTTACATTAATCAGTGACAGCTTTATTATCATTCATATGCATTTAACACTATATAAGTAATTGTAGATTTTGTTAATATGAGACAAAAAGTCATATTCGGTATAAATGTATGTATCGGATAACAGTTCCAGTATTTGGAGAAATGAACAGAAGAGACTGGCTAATGTTTATTTATGTGCCTTCAGCTTTTATGTCTTCAAAAAACTTATTTGTTTTGCTAATAATTGACATACTGAAAATGCAAGGGGTGAAATCTGATGAAATGAAATTAATACATGGTGTCAATGTGGTCAACATGACGTATGTGAGGCCTGAGTTGTCTTTTGATTACTTTATTACACTATTTGTCTATATTGAAGGGCAGATATATATACCAGTTGCTTACCTGATGCTTTTTGTTTCTGTTCATTTACTTCCCTCCTTTACTTTGCCTACTCATTCTTACTATAGCAACTAATCCTTGGATCTGAACATTTTTCTTTTCTTTAACTTTTTTGTGAAGCGCAACTTTAGATGTTATTTATACATGGAACAAAACTTGTACTGATTGTGCATATATTGTGTATTCTGCAACATCCTTCATTATCCATTCATCCTTATGACTTTTTCTTTAGATTACAATTACATGACACCAGACAGAAACCTTCTTTCAAATCATATGAGATAATTGTTGTCCTTTTGCCGTCGTCCGTGTTCTTTGTATTAGATTGTTTTTTTTAAGTTCCAGAGTTCGCAAATCAATTCTTACAGATTGTCCCATTCCAAAAGTATCTGGAATAAATGAGAAATTGAGACTAAAAGACCAATGTAGTGGTAAAAATGGCATATTTTTAAAATGTTTCCGATTTAACAGTATTTTCAGATACATGCACTATGAGCATTAAATCATTTTGAGAGAAAAGTTTATAATTACCAGGTTCTGCTAGTTTATGGGGGCTGGCACACATGACATTGTATGCAAGATGCTCACTTCTGAGTGTGCGGTGGAGGGGGTAGATTTCAAATCCAAAAGCCAAACAAATACCATGGACTCTTGGTCAAGATATGGAGATCTAGAAATGATTATTTACAAAATGCTTTGTAAAATTCTAAATATATATACACAACCTTTATATTTTGAAACCATTATATACAAGTATTCTTTACTGTGTGGCTCCATTTTGCTTTATTCCCTCCTACTGCCTGTTTTTTGCACAATCCACATATTACAAGGATTAGAGGAGATCTAGAAAAGTTGACCTGGATGGACTAAAAGTCTTTTTTTCAACATGAATTATTATGTGCGTCTGTTCTTGTAAACTAATGAGCTTCCCTTGTATTCAGCAGAGAACACTGGCAGATCTGTCACATCCTCATTATGCAGACATACACTTTGTGTATTCAAAGTCCACTCCAACCTTAGGAAGAGGATCTGCTGAAGCCAAATAGATTGCACTGCTGCATAAATACATATAAAGATTTGAAAAATCTGTATATTTTAAGTGTAGTTCTTCAAAATAGAAGATTTAAAAAAAAAAAAAAACAGGTCTGTTAAGAATGTTTTATGCTCATAGCTTACATCACTGCTAATGTTAGTTTGTTGCATACTTCAAAAATGTGAGATTTTTCAAAAACTACATTGGTCCTTAAGTAAACCAGTTTGTTGATCTTACTTTGTATTGTGACACACAGGACTAAAGAATGTCTTAAGATTTACTTACCTATCTAGATTGATATGTTGGGCCATTAGTATTATAGACGTATATACACATTGGGGATGAACAGTATATACGTCTAAATATTTATAGTATATATTTAAGCGAATACAATTTTATTTTCTTTGAAATCAACTACCAGAGTCCTCAACCTTTAAAGCACATCACTTATAAACACAATCCTATTTAAATACACTGTGCTAATCGTCATACTGATGTAAAATTATTTTGGTTACATTTGTAAAAGAAATAAATACAACTGTGTAGTCATCAATTTTACTGTTTAATGTTTTGTCCCATGTGGAATTGTACCTAAAAATTGTGTTTTTGTGTGTGATGTAATTATGTCTTCTCGGTCGTGCATGTTTTGATACAATACTAATATAATTAATATGTCAAATTGTACAACATTAGACTTGCTATATAGACGTTTGAGCAAACTTATACCAAAATGTGTCTAATTTAAATAACGGATTTCTACCTTTTTTTTTAGACTTGGTAAGTTATGAAAAGTTTTTTATTTTCTTACAAGTGGTTTCCATAAGTTTAAAATAAATAGTTTGCGTTTCCTCATTATTACTATATGTAACAAAATATTTGTTTATTATACATTTCTTGAAAGTATGCAATATTTTCCTTCTGATCACCATAAAAAAGTTAACTTACTAGGAATGCATAAGTTTCCGATGCCTTATATTGAATCTACTTTTAGACTCCATGGTCCATGGTGTATTCTGGTAGGTAAGAAATGGACATAGCTCTTAAATACTGTTAGTATGTAGTCTAAATACTTGTGTATTTAGTTCAAAATGAGCGCGAAAATAGACAGAAAAGACTTAATAAATATTTTGATACACCTGATCCCAAAATATTTTTCTTAGGTATGTCCGTTAAGACAATTTAATAGTTTCAATCATAAAGTACGCTTATGAGAGTGCTTGAAGTGGGTCAAAAATAGCCTTTAGCACAACATCTGGCAGAATACTGTACATCTAGACAATCTGGAACAACCAAAAGCAGTGGTAATGATGTCTTTTATTGGCTGAATATAGATATTGAGTTTCTTTTGACAAAGGAACTCTTTAGTTCTGAAAGTGTGTTATATTGTTACAAGCTGTATTTAATAACCTAATTCTAGATAGTTAACACACCCACAGAATGTGTTATTCTTCTTGGGTTAAGACTACTCAAACATTTGTCTGATTTAAATCAATGGATTTGACAATACGATTTGTGGACCGGTGTAGGATCAGCAGACAAGAGTATGGTCCTTTAGACCCATTGGAATGCATCATGTTCTATTGTAGTCATAGTGACCATTTGCATTGAACTTTAGCCTGAGAGTCAAGGCTTTACATATTAGTCATTGGATAAGATCCACATCGTTGTGTAGTCAAGAAGAAAGTGTTGACGTTTTCCATCCATCACCACAAGATTTTCAGGAACCAAAGTCAATTGGTTGCTTAGTCATTTTCATTTACTTCCCTGTTAGCATCAACTTTGTTGTATGACGCAAAATAATACGAGCATTATAGCCTTAGGTTTATACCAAAGAGGTGACATAAATCCAAAAAAATGACAGTAGATAATGGTGATTACAAAATTTTTCATAAAATTATTACTTCATTATTATTATTACATAAAATATTACGGAAACTAAACTTTGTTTGAACACTTCCTCTCCTTCATTTGTTTTACTTCTGCATCCCCGATTATGCTTCTTAAGAAACCAGCCACAAGGTTAGATAGATTGGTAAACTGACTTTACATATTCTTTCAGCCACCAAGTGTGAAATTGCAAGAGCCTGGCTTTAAAGTAATCCTCTAACATTATCCTGTGTTAAGAAAAAATATATGGGCAGTGATGATAATAGGAAGACAGACAGGTCTGCCGCATACTGTTGACAAGTTCACTATGATTTAGAAGACCTGCATTGAATACAAATGTTTTCTTGCATAACAAGACTTCCATTACAAACCTGTGTGACTATCCTGCCGGCTGTTGATAAACTGTTGCAAAAAAAAATCTGTATTTTCACAATACCTTTTAAACTTTCCCCTCTCCATTCCTTCTTAAGTCTCTGTTTTGTTCTTTCCCCATCCTCTTACTTTTGAATATTACTTGCTTTAATTCTGTTTTGGTTATAACTATACCTGTACGAAAATCCTTTAAAAAAAATAAGATTCAATAAAAATGTTTACTTTAATCATGGACAACAGCATCTGTTTTTCCAAATCTGCATAATTACATTAATTATGTCACCATAACCTATTATTTTTATGTTAATAGAGAAAAGAAAAACAGCCGTAATACATGGTTAAAACAGTTTAGCGGTCGTATTTTTGTTACATTAGTCATTTGATATTAGTAAGGTTATAGATTCCACATACAGTGCCTTGCAAAAGTATTAACCCACTTGACTTTTTACCTATTTTGTTACATTACAGCCTTAAGTTCAATGTTTTGTTAATCTGAATTTGATGTGATGATCAGAACACAATAGTCTAAGTTGGTGAAGTGAAATGTATGGTAGAAAAATAAGACCTGGGGGTGGGGGAATCCAAGAAAAGGAAAAAAATATCCATTAGAGCTGCTTCTGCATGTGGCTTGGAAAAATTTGCTGGACTTAAATGAGTAGTATAGCTACTTAGGAATCCCTACATTGGGGAGTGCAAAGGATAACAGGATCTTTGGGATTTACAATATGTATAAATTGCAATCCAGCAATTAATACTGTACCTGGAGGCTCCTCTGGTTGAGGAAGGGAACCACTAAAAATATTTATGAGGTCTATTATACCAACCATTGGACATACCACAAGAATTAATTGGGCATAGGTCTCACAAAGTATAAGGGAGGGGATATATCTTTAAATATCTTCATGATAATGATCTTTGGGTTGTCTGGAGTTTCTTATGGTTGGAGAAACACTGAAAGATCGATTACTATATTATAAATGAAACATAAGCAGTGGCAACCTTCTGCCCAAAAGTGGGGAAATAGTTAACGTCTCAGCTCACCTTTAGGGCGCTAAGAATCGAAACAAATTCTGCCTTGATAACCAAGGATTTGTGTAGTAGTTAAAGAGGTTTCTGGGCTGTGTCATATATTAGAGCAATTTTGGTTGAACGGAAATAAAGGGGACGCTATGCCTATATCTAAAACAAACATGCTGGGGAAGAATAAGCCAAGGGTAAAAAAAGCACAAGAACAAAATAGCCCTACGCTATGTACCCCTAAAAATAAAGAAATGTTAAATTGAATCTTCTTTTACAGAAACCATTTGGGGAGAAAATCTCTAGTTTGAGTCCAGTAACTCCATCGAAAGTTTATTAATTGGAGAATTAGATATACAGTAGGCCGAACGGTTAACTTTGTCCAAAATTAAAAATTTGTTTCAAGAATTCCAAATAAGTATTAAAACGTACTTAAAAAAATCAAATTATGGAGAACACCAAATCTATAGGAGAGGTAACAAATAAAACTGAGAACTTAGAAGCCAAGTTGGTTAAATTGTCCTTAGAACATGGTATCCTCCAGAACTATACCTCTAAATTGGAAGATCAGATTAAGGTATTGAATGGTAAAATCAATAATTTAGAAGATAGAGGAGGAACAATTTACGAATAAGAGATATCCCAGAAACTGTTCAAAAGGAAGATCTGAAGCAGTATTTAACAAATATGTTTACCTCCCTGACACCAACATTCCCTCAATCTGGTAATAACGTTGACACCGCACATAGGATCCCTCTACCATCTTATCTAGAGAATAGAGGCCCTAGGGACGTCATCGTAAAAATTCACCAAAAATTTACCAATAAGTGGAAATCTCAAAAGCCAGTTATAAAACAAGGTCTTTTTATCCCGCCATTTGAAAACATGAAAATCTTCTCAGATTTCTCATAAAGTACATTAAACAAGAGAAAAGAATATGGAAACATCACACAAATACTGAGAAAGGAAGGACTACTTTATAAATGGACTTTTCCTGAAGGCCTTTCTGTTAGGAGAGAGTCTCGTTGGTATAGAATTGGTTCGGTAAAGGAGGGAAAGGAAATGTTGAAGGGTTGGGGTCTCAATAAAACTTGATAAGATGGAAAACTATAGAGGAAGGGATAAAGGCAGATGAAGGGTTAGAAATGTTGGAGTTGTTAGATGTACAGTAAACATTGGTTTTTTTTTAACACTTCGGTGGATATTTGAGATTATTAGATATTAGTTCAGGAATTTAGGAGGTCTATGGAAGAGAAAGGCTCATGAGCGTAGTAGTAATAGGAAAAGTGATACAGGGGGTAAAAATTAGTGCAGTGGTTGAAAGAAAAATAATAGCGGAGCTATATGGGATATTAAAAAGAAATAAAAAGTAGTGAAAAGCCACTTTAGGAGTGAGGTAGAGAGGCAATTTTGTCCGTCTTTTCTGAACATCAGCTTTTTTAGCCTTGCAGGACGACACTTAGATTTTGGAGGCAGTAAGATGAATGTGTTTGATAACAGAAGAATGTATGTTGAGAATATGGGAACATGTATTGATATGGGTAACACATGCAAAGGGGTAAACAAGGGACGTAATGACAATTAATTTTATTTATCACAATGTCAATGGTTGGAATTCCCCCATTAAAAGGAAGATAGCATTTGCTGAGTATGCCAAACTAAAGGTAGATATTCTCTGCTTGCAGGAAATGCATTTGAAAAGCAAATATCTGTATCTATTGGGAAATAAAAATGTTGGTTATAGAGTGCACTTGAGTTATAATAGAACATTTTGGGGAGTCTCCGTACTATTTAATAATAAGTTGAATATCAATCAACAATTCTGTAAAATAGATGGGGCGGGCGATATATTATTTGGGTAGGTTCAATTGATAAGTTGTTTACATTAACAAATATATATGCACCAAATAACAAGCAAGTAAGTTTTATAAAAAAAACTTTAAAATCCGTAAATAAGGTGAGAATCGGTGCAACAGTAATTTGTGGGGACTTTAATTTAACATTGGATCCTTTGATGGATAGATCCTCAATCCCCAATAAGAAGAGGGAACATTTATTAGAACATAGTACTGAGAATATAAGGGAGTTATTGATTGATATGAATTTAATGGATGTGTGGAGAACAATGCACCCTCAGGAAAGAAACACAATATTCATACAAGAATAGACTACTTCCTGGGGGATGCCTCAATTCTTTATGATGTGAGGGACGCAAGAATTTGTTCTAGCGCAATTTCAGACCATTCTCCAATAGGTATAAAAATAAACGTAGTAAAAAGGAACGTTGAGAGGAGATGGAGAATGAAATCATTTTTACTGAAAGATGAAGCTTGTGTTAAAGAAATTAATCAAGAACTTCAAGATTTTTTTTTACAATTAGTGAGTCCTCAGTCTCATCTCCCTCATTACTCTGGTGTACGCATAAGGCAAACATCAGAGGGATCCTACTTGCAAACAGAATAAGGTATAAAAAACAGAGGAAAAAGGCTAAGGACTTTATACGTTGAACTAGAAAGGGCTAATATGGCAAATAAGACCCGGCCGAATAACATACAGGCTGAAATTATAAAGGACCTTAAGTTACACATAAAACAGATCCATCATCTTTAGATGGACAAGATATTATGGAAACATCAACAATCTCAGTACCTGATGCGGGATAAAAACTGAAAAATCCTTACAAATAAAATGAGAAAACAGCGTATAGTTAATACGATCACTGGTATAAAAGGAGAAGATAATATTTAGTTTAAACATCCTAGAGATATAGGCAATGTATTTTTTGAATATTATTCAAAATGAAATAATCTGGAAGCACAACCGAACTTCTACAAACCAGATAAAATAGAAATAGAAAGTTTTCTGAAAGATATAAATCTCCCAAAGGTATCTGAAAGTGAATTGAACATGCTGAATGAGCAAATAACTAGGAGGGAAATCAAGGAGGTGATTAGGGATAGTAAAAATAACAAAGCTCCGGGGCTAGATGGGCTGAAAAAGTTGTATTAAACATTCTCGGATACTCTTATAAAATATCTAGTTAGTATGTTCAATGAATTTAAAGATAATGGGACTATTTTGCCAGAATTAACAGAAGCAAAGTTAATTAATATACCAAAACAGGGCAAGGATTTGGAAGATAAAAATAATTACAGGCCAATCTCTTTGATAAATTATGACTTGAAGATATACTCTAAAAACAGATTGGCCTTGGTCATTCCAGGATTGATCCAAATGGATCAGTCTGGTTTTGTAAAAAGAAGGCAAGGGGGGAGATAATGTTAGAAGACTGCTAGATATTTTATCAGTAGGGGTAAGGAGAGGAAGTCCCATGCTGGTCCTGTCGATAGATGCTGAAAAAGCGTTTGACAGGGTCAGCTGGAATTTTTCAAGTACTGTTCTTTTTAAATTTGGCCTAGGAGATTTTGCTAAGAATATCATAGGTACTCTTTTTATGACAATCCAAAAGTTAAGATTGTAGGCCCCAACTTTGAAGCTGGATTTTTCTCAAAATCAAATGGGACAAGACAGGGGTGTCCACTGTCCCCTCTGCTGTTTATTTTATTTATTGAACCTTTGGTGGAGAAAATTAGCACGAATAAAGAAATTTAAGGTATTAATATCGGGGAAGGTGAATACAAAACAGTTTTATATGCCGATGACTTGGTAATTACCTTGGCAAACTCTGTGAGATCATTGATAACACTGGAAGAAGTTTTAAATGTTTTCGGGAAGGTTTCTTATTTCAAGATAAACCGATTGAAAGCTAATATTATTACAAGGGGAATAAATCCGGTAGAAAAGGTAGCTCTGAAAGAGAGACACTCATATAATTGGGATTTGGGGCATATAGTGCATCTGGGGATTTGTTTATCATTTAATATAAAAAAGATAATCAAAAAGTAATCTCAATAAAACTAAGGAATATCCAATTAGTAATGTTGGGTTTGAAGAAGATCAAGTTATCGTGGACAGCTAGAATTGCGAAGTTGACTTATCCCTTATGATGAATACCAGAAAAAACAGAATTCAGGTTTAGGATAGTTAAAAATTGTATAGATAAATTCATTTTAAATGGTAAAAGAGACATAATTCCCCTAGCAGTAACAAAACGGAAAATGGAGGCAGGGGGCTGGCTACTCCATGCATTAAAGATTTATACAGGACAGATAAGCTGGTAGAATGGAAGAACAAAGGAGTGAAGTATATTTTCGATCTTTATTCAGAGGGTTATTTAATGGAATGGTCACAAATACATCAAAAATATAAATTAAAGAACAGTATATGGTTAAACTTTTTATTGTTAAAAGGTAGATTGAAACAAATGGGATTTAAAAGTAAAAATATGAACCCCTTAGCCACTTTTGAATTACAGTGTGCCAAATTTTGATTATACACCAGTATCGCAAAATTTCAAAAAATAGAGTCGGAGATAGAACCGGTTGAGAAAACAAAAGTTATGACGTTATTGGAAAAGGATCTGAGGTGGAAGTCTGGCTAGACGCTCTTAAAATTGTTAAATCCTCTGCTATTTCGAATTCGTATATGTAATTATATTTTAAAATATTGAACAGATGGCATTGGACCCCAGCGGCCATCATGATATTTTCGAGAGGGTAAATGGTTAAAAGTTGGAAAGTATGTGATGGTATGGGGGTACTTATCACGCTTGGCGGGGATGTGAAGAGATAAGGTTATTGTGGAAAAGGTGCATAAGGTGGATTAATGAGGTATTGGGAATTGAGCTCCCGTATGAACCAGAACTCATTATTCTTCATATGAAAATAAGGGAGAAATGTCCACACTGTAAATGTTTGCTGTCACACATTTTATTGGTTATAAAGTGGTTATTGTGCAGATATTGGAAATTAGACAAACTCCCGTCTCTACAATAGATAGCCCGGTTTATCAACAGAAATAAAGAATGTATGTTTCTGGATTTGGATAAAGATCATAGGAGGGGACTCAGGGCCAATTGGTTGTATTGGGATAGTTATAGGGATTTAAGGGGAAATATGTAAATGTGTTGGAATGGCCTAGTCAAAGCCCAGACCTCAATCCAATAGAAAATCTGTGGTCAGACTTAAAGATTGCTGTTCACATGCGCAAACCCTCCAACTTGAAGGAGCTGGAGCAGTTTTGCAAGGAAAAATGGGCAAAAATTCCAATGGTAAGACGTGGCAAGCTCATAGAGGCTTATCCAATGCGACTTGGAGCTGTGATTGCCGCAAAAGATGGCTCTACAAAGTATTGACTTTAAGGGGGTGAATAGTTATGCACATTGACTTTTTCTGTTATTTTGTCCTATTTGTTGTTTGCTTCACAATTAAAAAAAAAAAACATCTTCAAAGTTGTGGGCATGTTCTGTAAATTAAATGATGCAAATCCTTAAACAATCCATGTTAATTCCAGGTTGTGAGGCAACAAAACCCCAAAAATGCCGGGGGGGGGATACTTTTGCAAGGAACTGTAAATATTGTAAAAATCATTGGCTAATAAAAGGGAGAAGGCGAAGCTAATAATGAAATAAGAAAAAGGTAGTGAAAAGAGAGTTGAACCATTAAGCTGCCAGTAGCTTGTATATCATTATATCCTCTGAGAGATGTATATAGTGTTAAAATAAGACAGGCTCTTATTTAGAACATATTGTATATGTTTGCATGATTGTTGACGTTAAAAAAATCTAAACGGCAGTCTCCGTTCTTGGCAAATAGATAGAGAAGAAGTTGGGTCAGTGACAGATTTTATTTTTCTGAGATCAACAATCTCTTCAGATGGTGACTGTAGCCATGTTTTCTTCTGGAGAGGAAAGCTATGGCAAGTCTGGACAAGCTAGTAAAAAGTAACAATTAGGTCTGCATAGTTAATATTCCCAGTACTAACATATATACGTATGTGAGAGCTGGGCCATAAAGAAGTCTAAACGTCTTAGGCTTGATGCCTGTGCATTTTGTTGTTGGAGCAAACTGCTCAGAATCCCTTGCACTGCAAGAAGATCCAATAAATCATTACTACAGGAAATCAAGACAAACTGTTCACTAGAAGGTACGAACATGAAACTAAAGCTCAAATATTTTGGCGATATCATAAGAAGACAGGATTCCCTAGTGAAGACTCTGATACTGGGAAAGGTTGAAGGCACAAGAAGGGGACGAGAGTGGCGGAGATGGATAGATGAAGTCTGAAGCAATCAGCATGAGCTTGATGGAGCTTGAGCGGAAGTGACTGACAGATGTACGTGGCGGGCTGCGGGGTCCATAGGGTCACGGAGAGTCGGACACGACTGAATGACTAAGCAAGCAAATCGATTATTATCTTTTATTTATATTTATCCTATGTTTTAAGCAGAACTATATACATATGGGAAAAAACATTCTATACAGAGCGCATGTGACACATAACAATACAATAACAACTATTAATACAAAAGGAGAATAGATCCCTACTGCAGAGAGCTTATACTCTACATTATAGACTACATATTTTTCATGTTTACAATATGATCTTTTTAAATAAGATATCATTAAATGATATAGATTCAAGGCTTTCGCTAATTGCAATTGATTGTATGCTCTTTAAGATGGGGATCTTAACTCTGTCAGACCAACTCTGTTCCACCAGGCTGTCTGTTGATGCATTTGTATATGCTCTTGTATTTCTACTTACCTTTTGATTTGTCTTTGTAATTTGATCATTGTATGCTCTGTACTTTATTCCACTTAGTAAATAGTACTAAGGAAAATGCTGGAGCTTTATAAATAAAGAGCAACAATAATAGCACCTGTGATTATATAAAGGGACATGTAATTCATTAATATTGCTCTACATCTTTGAGAGACACTGAAAAACGTGAAAATACGTTTAAAGATGATAAAGATTTGACTGTTTTTAGGAACTTTTATATTACCCAGTTATTTTTTCGAAGGCCTACCTGATTGCAGAGTGAGCAACTTGAGATTCTACAGGGGCTAAAAATCACAAGATCAGAAGAAATGTTCTTATAAGCTTTAAGTATCTTGCTGTGCAGAGACTGCTGCTTAGGGCTGGGTTAAGGCAACAGTTTAAATGCTATAAAACTATTACAGAAGCATTTTAAACAAGTATAAAATATGCGATATGCTGAGAAGGGTGGAAGAGTGATCAACCTGAAGCCTGCACTAAAAGCTAAATTTCACCGCAACAATACTTTCCCCTCTGAAAATTTCAAAATGTGCATAGCTACAGATCAAGACAGAGTGCCCTAGTGCAGGGGAGAGAGGTGCTCAGCGAAGAGCTTATTCTCAAACTCACATTTCTTAACCTCACGGTATGAGGTATTTAAGTCGCTCGAAAGAAGTCCTTCTTCTGATGGATCTCGTGGAGGTGGCTGGTTCTGCTGGTCTGTGACCTGGATCTTCCTGTTTTGCGTGAGGTGGAGTAAGGAGTCACCCCATGGGTGCGATGAACTGCAGTGTTCACGGAAAAGCTGAATAATTGAGTCATATAGACCCCAATACATAAATGATGAAGTATACTGTATCTTAATAAAGGTACTTATAAAATAGCAGATGATAGTTCTACTACAAATTACTTTCAGTAACAAGTCTCAGGTATAGGAGTATAGAACACATTCTTATATGAAATAAAACAAATAAAAAATGAGGACCGTAATCAAAAACTAAAAGTATGAGAATAAAAGAATCAAATGCGTTTCGCTTGTGCTCGCGACCTTTCTCAATGGTAAAAAAAAGAGTAAAATAGGAGTAAATGGTACTCCAATGTGTAATATTGCTAATTTCCTGTTGAAAATAGGGCCCCCACCTGGTTCTCTCAAGTTTAAAAACTATGTGTGGCCGATACACGAAACTTCCGGTTTGGAATGACGTCACTTCCAGTTCGGCGATTACATCACATCCGGTGCAGTGGGAACAAAGAAATAGCCTGCAAGTACTGGGGGTTATTATGGGCCTAGCAAAATAGTAAACAAGTGCTAAAATAAACAAACAACTAGTATGTTAGTGCTAAAAGTACACAAAAACTCTCTGATCCAATAGTATATACACACACACTATTTACACACTGTTCAACCTGCCTGGTATCAGAATTAATCAGAATTAATGGTTTACAGCATAAAAGGTTCTATACACAAAAGGCTATATAGTCATGCTTTTTCTCACTCATTTGGAGATTAACATTCTCTAAATAGTGGATGAATTAGCCAAGTGGCCACATAAGGTATCAGTTTGTGGTATGACCACATGATGGCAATATCTTTGGTCAGCGCAGTCTGACACCTATTAATATTTTTATTATTATTATCTTTATTTTTATCATGCCAACATATTCTGTAGCGCTGTACAGGGGTTTAGTACATGGCAAAAAACAAACTTAACACCTTATAAAGAATGGAGGGCCCTGTTTTTGAGCATATAATCAAATGTACATAGTGCTTGTTTCCAAGACACGGACACATGATTGAAAACTTGCAAACTTACAATCTAAGGGTTTAGGTGTGATACAAGAGGGTGACAAATGCAAAATGGCAACGTGAATGCAATTTGTTTAGTCAATTGGAGGGGTCTGTGTGTTGTACTGTAGATTGTGAGTGGGAGTGGTATTAAGCTGTGGAGTGTGCAGTTGTAATTATAAAGGCTGAAGGTGATGAGATTTTTTTAAACAGGTGTGTTTTTAGTAATTTTTGTAAGGTTTTGAGGCAGGAAGATAATCTAATGGAGCGAGGCAAGGAGTTCCAAATAGTAGGGGCAGCACGAGAAAAGTCTTGAAGACAGGAGTGAGAGGAGGTAATGAGAGAGGAGGAAAGAAGAAGGTCATTAGCAGAATGAAGGGGGCGGTTGGGAGAGTATTTTGAAACAAGAGCAGACATATAGGGGGTGCATTGTTGTTGAGGGCTTTTTTATGTTAGGGTCATGATTTTAAATGTGATTCGGGAAGCTTTGGGAAGCCAGTGGAGTGATTAACAGAGGGGAGCTGCAGACACTGATCGTTTGGTATTGAAGATGAGTCTAGCGGAGAAGTTCATTATGGATTGGAGCGGAGACCGACGAGAGATGGGTAGGCCAGCAAGGAGTGAATTGCAGTAGTCGAGTCAAGATAAAATGAGAGAGTGTATTAGAATTTTAGCTGTGTCTTGTGTAAGAAAATGACGAATTTTGGAGATGTTTTTTAGGTGAAACTGACAAGATTTTGTTATTGATTGGATGTGAGGAATAAAAGAGAGGGCGGGATCCAGTAGAACCCCAAGACAACGGGCCTGGGAGGTGGGAGTGATGATGGTGTTATCAACAGTGAGAGATATTTGAGGAGTGGAAGCTGTAGTAGAGGGTGGAAAGATTAGGAGTTCAGTCTTAGACATGTTGAGTTTGAGTTGACGGGTGGACATCCAGGAGGATATGCTAGAGAGGCAGTTGGAAACTTGAGCTAAAAGAGAGGGGGATAGATCGGGTGCAGAGAGGTAGATTTGAGTATCATCTGCATAGAGATGATACTGAAATCCAAAGGATTTTATGAGGGGGCCAAGGGAGGAGGTGTAGATGGAGAAGAGGAGGGGGCCTAGGACAGAACCTTGGGGAACGCCAACAGACAGAGGGAGAGGTGAAGAAGAGGTGCCAGAGAAGGAGACGCTAAATGTACAATCTTTTAGATAGGATGTGACCATGAAAGAGCTGTGCCCTGTATGCCAAATGAGCCGGAGAGTTTGGGTTAGAAGAGGGTGGTCAACTGTGTCGAAGGCAGCAGAGAGATCCAGGAGAATTAGAATGGAGAAGTAACCCTTTGATTTGGCAAGTCATTTGTGACTTTTGTGAAGGCAAAGGAGGGTGTTGAATTTAGCAAATAAACGTTTAGGGTTGGAGGACAGGTTTGATATTAGTGATGAGAAGTAGTGTTGTTTGGCAAGATTGAGGGCAGAGAAGTGGGAGCGCAAGGTAAACTTGTAGTGGAGAAAGTCTGCTGAAGTGAGAGATTTCCTCCATAGTCGTTCTGCAGTGCGTGAACATCTCTGTAGATAGTGTGTTTGTGTAGTGTGCCATGGTTGTGTATGAGAGCGAGGTAGTTTGCTTGTGATTATGGGGGCAAGAGACTCAAGGGTGGAGGTTAGAGTAGCGTTGTACTGTGAAGTGGCGATGTCAGGGCAGGCAAGGGTGGTGAGAGGGCTGAGAAGGGGTTTTAGTACATTTGAAAATTGTTGTGGGTTGAGTGCTTGTAGGTTTCTGTGTGTTCTGGTGGCAGAATTTGAAGAAGGGTGGTGATCGGAGGATGAGGTGAGGTTGCAAGTTAGCAGGTGGTGGTCAGATAGGGGAAGTGAGGAGATGTCAAGGTTGGAGATAGTGCAGAGATTAGTAAAAATAAGGTCAATGGAGTGTCCACCACTGTGAGTTGCGGAATCTGTCCATTGTGAGAGGCCAAGGGAAGAGGTAAGTGCAAGTAATTTTGCAGTTGGAGGGGAGGTGGGTGTGTCAGTGGCTATGTGGCAGGGGAGGCAGAGTCAGATGGTGTGAGCCAGGTTTCCGTGATAGCCAGTAAATTGAGGGAGTTGAAAAGAAAGAGGTCATGAATGAAGGTAAGTTTATTGCAAACAGACTTTGCATTTCAGAGGGCACATGAGAAGGGCAAAGACGATGGTTTGTGACAAGTTATGGGTATTAGATTATGGGTGTTTTGGGCATTTGCCATAGAAAGCACAGAAGTATCAAGTTACTGTCCAGATGGCTGAAACCAAAATGGAGACTGCTAGCTGGCCATGTGGCAGAAGGAATCCTTTGTTCTAAGGACATGTGACCTAACGGATCAATAAGGTAAAGGAAGGAGGAGAATTGTGAGTGGGTGGAGCTTAGAATATATAAGGGGATATTTTAGATAAACTCACTCTCTTAGCTTCATCTTTCTGGACTGGTAAAGTATCACACACACACACATGGATAAAGCATCACAAACAGTATATTATACTTGGTAACTTTAAAATACCTTTTCTCCTAATTTAAGAAATGTTGTTTTCATAGTATTATCATATTTATGTCTATCATTATTATGTATATGTATAGATTATTGTATTTTGATACATAGCCTCATTTGAATACATTTTTGTCGTAGAAAGCAAGAGTTCAAATCTTAATTTACACTGAAAATCTCAGAGCATGAAATTAGAATAATTATTATTATAATCATAATTAATATTATGAATAATAATATAGTAATAATTAATTACACCCAATTTATAACACACACACTCTGATGCAATTCTGCACAAGTACATGACATAAAATTAAAGGTATAACAAAGTGTACGTAGTACTTCCCGCTCACAGGCCATATGGCTTAGCATAATAAATAAAGATAACCAGTGCCCTAAATGGAGTATATCCACATTTGCCCAACTCATAGCCAATGGTATGCTGAGGTAGCCCTGGAGGTTTATAATCCAAACTACTATATAATTGGAGTATAGATACGGATAAGCAGGTGGATAAGAAAAATCTATGTGCTGAAGAGTATGGGGGTGGAAAGGAGAAGGATACTAGACAATGAGTGGAAAACCGTATATCTACATAAAACAAAAAATATATAGTGTAATACTATTAAGGGTAGCATATATTATTAATCAAACAATTATTATAAAGATGTCCTATAAGCCTAGGATATTTATATGGACAGGACCAAATGATAAATGGGGTCGTTTATATATACAGTATATATATATATATATATATATATATATATATATATATATATATATATATATATATATATATATATATATAAAATATATGTCTGGCTCCCATGGGGAGACGAACATATTCTGGTATCCAATTTTAACTTTAAGGATCCACTCGGGAACTGAGAAATTGTGTATGTAATCATATAACTGCTGTATCAGGTAACTGTCTAATCTGTGAAGGCAGCAAGGTCGATATCCCTATTTAGACCTTCTAGTTCCGGAGAACCTAGTGCGTGAATCCACTTGGTCTCAGCCCGTCTGAGTTTGAGCTCTCTGTCGTCTCCCCTAGGGCCTAGTTTGATATGGTCTATAGCCTGTATAGTGACCCCCTCAATATCGTTGTTGTGACACCTCAACATATGGGCAGAGAATCCATAGGTGAGAACACCTTTAGCGACGTTGTCGAGGTGTTCTCTGAATCTGTTTTTTAGAGCCCATTTAGTGCGACCTATATATTGCTTGGAACATTTGCAAGTTATTTCGTCCACAACATAATCAGATCTACAATTAGTAAGGTCTCTGATGCGGAACTTCCTGTTTTTACTAATTGATACAATACAGTTCTTATCTTTGATTTTTAAACGACCACATGTAGTACACTCTTTAGTGCCACATTTTGTGGTGCCCGTAATAGTTATCAGCCATTGTTTAGTCTTGTTCCCCTTTCTCAACTGGCTAGGGGCAAGGTGGTTCTTTAGATTTGTACTTTTTCGGAATGGGATAAGTGGATGAGTTGGTAGGTGCTGTCCTAGAACCTCATCCTCTTTGAGAACTGACCATAGCTTTTTTATGCTGTGTTTTATTTTATTTGCTGCCTGGTTGTATTTTGTCAGGAAGCGACAGCCTTGGTTTTTTCTACCCATATGTTTTATTTTGGGCTTTTTGCATTTTAACCAGTTCCATTCTGTTCAGAGATTTGCCCCTTTCATAAGCCACTTTCATGGTTTTAATGTCATACGTTTTATCTAGAAATGTAAGTGTTCACTCTCCTTTAAAAAGCCACAAAGGTTTGTGCATTTTCTGGGTACCCTTTGAAACTGGCCCTATGGTATTTACACCCTCATGTAGAAATCGCACCCATAGGGTGACTCCTTACTCCACCTCACACAAAAATGGTAGATCCAGGTCACAGACCAGCGGAACCAACAACCTCCACGAGATACATCAGGAGAAGGACTACCTGATGAGCGACTTAAATACATCATACCGTGTGGTTAAGAAATGTGAATTTGCATTTGTTTATCTGCATTATATGTATTTATTTTGTGAAGCATTTATTTGCACTAGGTTTTGAGCCTCTTCCCCTCCATTTCCTTTCTTTCATAGATTTTACGGGTGTAGGCAATATTTGCAATTGTGAACCCAGCAATATGAAAAATAAAGAGCATATTCCCACAAAAAGGGAAGGCTATGGATGAAAAAAAATGCGTTAAATCAATTACTATTTTTTTCTTACCAAAAGAGAGAGAGAACTCCAAATAGTTCACATTTAGATCTTTCTATGCAACCTGACTTGTCTCCACCTCAAATAAAAAATAGTGAGACAGGGATAACAGAACCCTTTATGATTAGTACAATGTGTGAGGATGATACACTCACAATATCAAGTGCTCCTGGGAGACTTCCACACATCTCTAAAAACAGAGATGACACAAAAAGTGAAACCTTTAGAAGCTGGTTGCAAAGACTCCCAGAGAAATGTGCACACAGAAAGAAGATAATTCTAGAAGAAACAACTTAAGAATTAGAGGGATTCTAGAATCCATAAAAGCAACAGAATTGAAACTGTTTATTACAACTTTCTTACTTTCTCTGGCCACTCTAGAATATCAGGGAGATAATAGGATGGATAGAATACACAGAATTCCACTCACTAGAGATCTTAAGAAAGAAGCTCTGAGAGATGTAATTATAAGCAGGCCCAGATTTACAAATTGGGTGCGCCTAGGCAGTAAAACCTAAGGTGCCCCTGTGAAGGCACACAAAAACTCATCAGTTGCCTATAATATGAAAATGGACAAAAACAATAAGTAATAATAAATAACCCCACAGGCCCCAAACAAATGAGAACAATGCACAAATTCAAACTTGCTGTACCTAGGCACAAACAAATGTGCACAAATGTGCTAATTTCCCACTGTGAATCTGTTTGTATTGTTTGCAATCTAAATTCATATGTTACTGAGAAGAATGTGCATGTTTAAAACCCAGGGAGTACAAAATCTGATCGAATTACTCTCTAACATTTGGACACATATATTCTTCTCAAAGTTTTGTGTCTTTAGACCAAAAAACATTATAGTGACCCCTCCCCAAGCAGTAATTAGCAAATAGCAAATACTGGCAATGCTCACCTACAAGAATAAGACAGAGTGCTTGGCATTTGGATCAGGAAGGCTGATGTGTGTGTAAGAGGAACAAATGTAAATTAAATGCATGCTTCATACAAACTAGGACACATGGAACCATTACAGTATTTATTAAGAAATACTTCTGAGCACAGTTTACCATTGTTAACATACACTATGAAATACCATAATCATTGTTTAGAAAATGCACAGTATGTAATTATTGCAAATGGAGAGTAGCCAATACATGTTATGCAGACATACATTGGGATTTTTTGAAATAGTTACACACACCACACTTGCATATTATATGATTTAAATCATTTAGAGGCAGGACAAGAATTAGGAGGTAGTTTACCTTGCATCCATGCCTTTCTCGTCTCCTCGGGCTAGGCTATGCAAGAATTTCGAGGGCTGAGGGGGCAGTGAGTTCACTCTTCTTTACCCATCTAGTTATATAATGCACAATGCCCTTACTACCAGGTTCCCTGGTGACGCAGTGGTTAGGATTCAGTGCTTTTACCCCTGCAACCTGAGTTCAATTCCAGTCAGGGAACCAAGAGGTCACAACACCCGAAGCCATGCAGCATTGTGCCTGGTTAGTTCTTGGACGGGAGATCACTTAGGAATACGAGGAGCTGTATGCTGTGGCTCACTGAAGAATGAACTGGCAACCCACTCCAGTATCTCTGCCATGAATACCAAGTGGACCAGCATGATGTGTTGTGGTCCAGGAGCTCCCCCTGTCTTCTACCCGCTCCTCTAATTTTCTCTCCCACTTTTCACTCCCTGTTTTCCTTGATCATTCTCCACTTGCTCTCCAACACACATACTTCCTCCTCCTGCTCTATTACTTTCACCTGTTCCCCTCTTTGTCTTCCTGTTAAATATCCTCTCCTCCTGATGGATTTCTACCCTTTTTACTTCTCTCTCCTCCTGCTCTTCCTTTCTCTACCATTGCTGTTTTTGTGCACCCTTTCAACCCCCCATTCTATCAGTCTTTGCCCTCATATAATTATTAATTATTTCCTCCATAATTATTAATTATTTCCCCCACTACCATTGCCCTCTTTCCCTTGCCTTAAGTGAATAACAGCTCCCTTTGCAGACTTATTGCAGACCTCCTATCAGCTGCTCCTTCACACACCTCATAGAAATCACATGTTAGTGCTGCCAATAGCTCGGCATCCTCTTTCCATGTGTTGCCTCGTGACAAGCGCAGTACTGATGGAGAGGGGCATGCAGGTGGGACAATGCTTCCCCACAGATGCTTTGTCTGTTCCCCCTTTGCACTGTACCTGCTGATTTATTGGTGGTTCAGCAGAGAAATGGAGTCCCACTCCTGCCGGCGCATCTTCTCTGCATCGCCGGGACTCCCGAATGATGTCATAGTTACGTGCCTACTCAGCAGAGATGATGTGCCGGCAGGGGTGAGACTCCATTTCTCTGCTGAACCACCAATAAATAATCAGGTACAGGGTGGTGGACAGAGGGAGCATCTTTGAGGCAGGGGGGAGGTAAGGGGAAAAGAGAACAAGGTATGGTGGGGTGAGGCTGAGGATATCAGGGGCTGGGGCTGCGAACTCTCCCCCCCTCCTTTACTGGCTTCTCCCCCCTCTGCGGGCCCCGTGGTAATTGCGAGTTGTGCACATGCGCAACCTGTAGATTTTAACATTGCATGATGACAACTCGCAATTACCACAACTATTATATACTAGCGACTTGCCCATCAAAAATGACGGGGCAATAAAATTGTAAAACAGGTAATGCTGTTTGCCAGAGACATTCATTTTTTTGGTGGTGTGAGATCCTTCGGCGCTCATTACAAGGCTCTTGGTTGCTGTATTTTTTTTTATCAGAGGCGCTTTTGCTGTCATTGTAAGGCCGGCGTTGATCTGCGTTTTGCGCTTAATGCAAGGCTGTCCCCTGGTGTAGTTTGTGTGCTATGAGCAGCGTTGGTGCTCGTTGTGAGGCATGCGTTGAATGGCTTTTGTGTCTATTGCGATAGTGTTTTTTTTTTTTTGTGTATATGTATTTTTTTATGCTAATTAAATAATTAATAAATTAATATACTTTACCTATTTGTAAGTATTATATGCAGGAAGCATTGTGCTGAAGAGCCGACTATCTGTTTTGATGTTCCTGCAGCATACAATGTAGGTTTACCCTGTTGTGGAGCTGAGGTGTAAGTGTCAGCAGTGTGTGCAGTGTGTAGTGTAAATAGACTGCATGCGCGAGTGGAAGCCGTTTGTGTAGCTTGGTACTTCCGCATTCTGTAAGTTATTGTTGTGAAATGGCGGCTAATGTGTATGTGGTACGCGGGTGTGGATGATTTAGCGTCCTCTGTAAAAGTGTATCTTGTACCTCGTACAGCTTTTTGGAAAAGCTGTATGTGCTTTGTGGTGTTTTGCGGCTTTAGGGTCGTGTAGCCTCGTTTTAGTTTTTTTCTGCTGCCATTTTTTCTCTCGCTTAGGGGATTTTTGTGTGTCTAAACTCAGTAATTTGGACTTAAATTGAGATGTAAGTTCACTTGCATAGGTCCTGGTTGATCCCACCCCCGCTTGCTGTGGGTAAGCTTTTTATGTCATTTTTCTGTGTATTTATTGTTTTCTTAATGTTTTCAGCTGCGCACGGTTCGGCCGTTAAGGTCGTATTTTTGCAAGTTCGTAATTTTTTTTTTTCTAAGTCCCGCGGGTCGTATTTGCTTAGTGTAAGTCCGTAATTTTTTCGTTCTAAGTCCCGCGGATCATATTTTTTTGTGTAAGTCCATGCTTGTTTTGTGTTTTTTTTTACAAGTCCCGCTTCTGTGGGTGTTTGTAACCGCTTGTGAGGCGCCGTAGAGCCTCCACCTCCACAAATGCGGCCGCTCGCTTTGCAAAGGGTTTGCATTTGTGGCCTGCAATGAGCCTTTGCATTTGAGGCCAGAACTGCGTCCCTCGCAAAGCGAGCTCGCAAAGCGTGACAACGATTCGTAGTTTGACAACTATTTTATGTGATGATTATATTTTGATATGGTATGTTTCTCTTCTTTCTGTAAACACATAAGTTCAAATTTATTGAGATTTCTCATCACTTTACTTTTATATTCTGAGCCTAGACTTCATAGCATGTTATCCAACCATATGACATTCGAAATACCATATTCATTATGTACATTTTCAAAAGACCTAAAAGAACCATTCATTTATAGATCTGATATACTGTTATTACCCCATTGCCCCTATTTAGAAATCTGGGAAAAATAAAATTCCCTACCTACCAGGTCGATTTGAGCAGTTGGTAAGGGAAACGTTTATATATATATATATATATATATATATATATATATATATCAAGTGGTGCAGGACAGAGGGTTTGGGGTTTTTAGAGCACTGGGCGGATTTCTCACTTGGGTACAATATCTATAGAAGTGACGGATTGTATCTTAATAAAGAGTGAGCTGCTGTGCTAGGGAAAAGGATGGGGAGTTTTTAAACTGTAAGTGGGGGGGGGACTAGCACTTCACAACGGCAGAGACAAAGCAACATAAAGTGTATGCTTGCTAATGCAAGAAGTTTGCCTGGGAAAATGGGCGAGCTAGAATTATTAGCGGTACAAGAAAAATGGGACTTAATAGGCATTACTGAAACATGGCGGGATGAATCTCATGACTGGACTGTTAATTTGGATGGTTATAACTTATTTAGGAAATATAGGGGTAATGGTAGAAGAGGTGGATTTGTCTGTATGTTAAGCCTGGTTTTAATCCTGTAGTCAGAGAAGATATTTATAGTGAAACTAGGGACAACTTTGAATCTTTGTGGGTTGTGGATTGAGTTAAATAGTGGAGGAGCTAATTCTAAACGAATATTGTAGGAATATGCTATAAACCCCCAAATATAATTGAGGGTGTTGAATTGCAATCATTGCTGCATATAGATAATGCAGCTAAGCATGGACAAGTTCTAATAATGGGAGATTTTAACTACCCTGAAATAAACTGGATAAATGAGACCTGCAATTCAGCTAAAGGGAGCAGGTTCTTGAGTGTACTCAGGGATAATTATTTGACCCAGGTAATTCAAGAACCTACTAGAAATGGCGCAGTCTTGGATTTAGTCATCACAAGTAATATTGATATAATGTCAAATGTTAAAATAGGGGAACCCTTGGGGAATAGTGATCACAAAACTGTTTAATTAGATATTGAATACAAAAATCACAGTTGTAAGGGGCCGAAAAAAACTCTAAATGTGAAAAGGGCTAACTTTAATTGGGAAGCAATACAACATATAGACTAGGATAAATAACTTACAGGGAAAAATAATGAAACAAAATGGACAAGATTCAAATCCTAACTAAATATACGTACACATTGGCATGTACCATGTGAAAATAAAATGAATAGGAGTAAATAACATCCCATGTGGCTTAACATTGACTTAAAGATTATGATAAGGAAAAAAAACATGCATTTAAATTATACAAGAAGGAGGGAACAGAGGCAGCTTTATGTGAATGTAAGGAAATCAACAAGGCTTGCAAAAGAGCTATTAGACTGGCTAAAATAGAAAATGAGAAGTCTGTTGTAAAGGAGAGTAAGACTCACCCTAAAATATTTTTTTAATTATATTAATGAGAAGAAGGCAAGAAAGGAAGCTATAGGAACATTACAATGTGAAACAGTCCATCTGACAATTAGTGACCAGGAAAAGGCAGTTGAGCTAAATAGGTTCTTTTCTTCGGTATATACAAGGGAGGTACCAGTGGTTGGGTCACTGCAACAAATCCGGGCTACAAAGTATTGTCTCCATTCTTGCTGATGACGCTAAGTTGTGCAATGTAATTAACTCAGATAATGACGTGCTTTCCTTTCAAAGGGATTTGCATAAATTAGAGAAATGGGCGGCTAAATGGCAGATGAGATTTAATACAAATAAATGCAAAGTTTTGCATTTGGGATGAAAAATAGCCATGCAATTTATACTCTTAACGGAGCCAATCTAGGGGTATCTGATAAAGAAAAGAATTTGGAAGTACTTGTGGACAACAACCTTGGTAACAGTGCTCAATGCCAAGCAGCATCTGCAAAGGCACGTAAAATATTAGCATGTATTAAGAAGGGTATAGAAGCCAGGGAAGCAAATATAATTCTACCACTATACAAATCCCTAGCATGACTTTGGAATATGGAGTACAATTTTGGGCACCACTTCATAAAATGGACAATTTAGAACTGGAAAAGGTACAGTGAAGGGCAACGAAACCTATGAAGAAAGACTAACCAAATTAAACATATTTTCCCTAAAAAAAAGGCATCCTCAAGGCGATATGATTACCCTATTTAAATATATCCAGGGTCATTATAATGCTTTGTCAAGTGAACTGTTTGTACCAAGAGATTTTCAACTGACAAGAGGACATCCCTTGAGGTTAGAAGTAAAAAGATTCCACCTTAAAGAAAGAAAGAAAGAAAGAAAAGGGTTCTTCACAGTAAGGGTAGTTAATCTGTGGAATTCTCTACCAAAGAAGGGGTTGACAGCCCATTCAATAGATAACTTTAAAAAGGGACTGGATATAATTTTCAATTATAAAGGGCATTCAGGGTGATTCTGGTTAATTAGAGAGAGAGTATTGATCCAGGAGGAAACTGATTGCCAGTATCTGGGGTCAGGAAGGAATTACATTTTTGTTTCCCTTTTGAGACTATTGGCTAAGTTTCACTTCATTTTTTTTTTCTGTTATCTTTCCTCTGAATCAATTAACAACTAATCTGGATTGGTTACTCCCTACACATAAATCTATTGCGTCTAAATCAGGATTTACGTCTCCTCAGGGAGTGAAAGAATTAAATTAGTGTAGAAGTTAGGGGAAAAAAGCTTCTGCAGTGCACTAACTTAGAGAATTTGCTTAACACAGCTTTCTTAGGATGGGAGAAAACTAACCTGGGATAAAATATTTCTCTCTGAATATAAGCAATGTGAGTGTAGTCAATCTATTTAATATTCATTAGGGAAGTTGCTAAAATGACTGGAAGGTAATATTTGGATCTCTAGATTGGTCAATGTTAAGGTCATTCAGACATCTCTCATTATGGCTCATCATAACATTTTAAATGACAGACAAGACTATTAAAGAAATGTCAGGGGAGGTGTATGAGATTATTGGTATCAGGAATATTAGATACTAGCGACTTGCCGGTCAAAAAATGACGGCAATGAGATGTGTATGTTTGTAAAGTTGTTTAGTTATTAATGTACGTATTTGACACTTGTAAGGTTTTAGTTATGATGAAATAAGTAGTATTGTGATATGAAACATGTTTATTTTTGTAACATGTTCTTTTGCTGAAGAGTAACTGTTAAAGGGTTTTGTAGTAAAAGTATTAACATTTGAATGTAAGAACAGTTGAACTTTAAATTAATCAGTATTGTAAACTTGAGGTAATGTTTTTTTTAACATGCAAGTTCTATCTGAACAATTGTTAACTTAAATATACATTTAATCCAGAGGAAGGCAAACAGTAAAACCCCTCTTCGAAACGTAGGCAATTCTATGAAAGCGGGGAAAAAATTTAATTCCTTCCTGACCCCATTAACTGGCGATTGGATTACTCCCTGGATTAATGTGTAACATAAAATACAACATTTACATTGTGCCTGAAAATGTGCTTGTGTTCTTAACATGAACTTTGTAATATGTCTAAGTAAGAAACTTGAAAGTATATATTTTGAAACTTGAACTTTCTTATCCGTCTAAGTAAGAAACTTGTAAAAAAAAAATTAAAACTTGTAACATTAGAAACAGTAACATAGTTAATTAACATTTGAAGAGAATTAGTCAAAATAATGCAAGGCAAGTGTATTGTGAGGCTAATGATGCATAAACAGTACTTACATGAATTATGACTGAATTGTTTATTGATTTGTATTTTTCAATGGTTGACCTTTGTTTGTTGCTGTAGTAATTATTTGAAATGGCACATAGAGTTTAGTCTGTGGAAAAGTGGTTCTGTAAAAAGAGAACGCGAGAACTTAAACTTGTTGCACGATGTGTAAGCACTGTTCTGTATGTGTTTGACAATTTAATGTAGTTTAATACGAAAATATCGTTGTTGCATAATAATGACCTTGTGAAGGAAACGGACATTTATGTGTAGTTTTTGTAAAAATGTGGTGGTTATATTGTGTTTTTTTAGCTTTTTGCGTTTGCTTTTAAATTGGTTTTGCGTGGCTTTTGTTTGTTTAATGGAAAGTTAGAGTACTTCATAGTAGACAATGTTTTTAGTAAAAATGCGTCCATCTTCTAATAAATCACCTTGACTTTCATTCTTTTCAATGTAAACTTTAATAGCCTGTGGATTTTTGCACTGTGATAAGGCAACGTACAATTGGCCATGTGCAAATACTGGTTGTTCTAAGAAAATACCCACAGATTTGAAAGTTTGTCCTTGTGATTTATTAATGGTCATGGCATATGCCATAATGATGGTAAATTGTCTTCTTTGAAGTATAAAAGGGAGACTACTTTCACTTGGTGCTAAATCTATTCTCGGTATGAAAACTCTCTCTCCTTTATGGGTACCAGTTAAAATTTCAGCATCTATGAAATGGTCCTTTAATTGTTGAACAATTAACCTTGTGCCATTGCATAGGCCTTTTTTGGGGTTCATATTTCGCAGTAACATGACAATTGCACCTTTCTTTAGCTGCAAAATATGTGGTGGCATTCCAGAAGGAGTTTATGAGTTTATGAATTCAGTGGAAAAGTTTGCCTGACTTTCATTGTCATCAGCAAGTACAGAATCAGCACTGTGATAATTTCTTTGGGGAGTATTATTTTTTTTAAAGATTTCATTATTGAGGAGTAATGCATCCTTATTTTTACAGGTTAGGATGACTTGGTTGGCAAGCTCTGAATATTCCTGGTTATTTATGGTACCTTCAAATATAGCCGATATAAGATCTTGGTGACAAATCATATGAGGTGGGATGTGCACAGTGTCGTCAGTTAAATTTCCTATTTTTTCTGTTCTGCCTTCTCCAATTTTAATAAGCCAATCATTGAAATCATTTTGGCCTTCTGATCTCATATTTTGTTGCAGTTGAAGATGGGTAAAATGTTTCCATAGTGTGGTTGACTTTATACAGGTTTCGATAATGTCAGTTCGATTTCCATGTACAACGACAGGTAAGGTTTGTCTAAAATCACCACAGAACAAAATTACCTTTTCACCAAATGGAAAAGTATTATCCATGACTTCACGAAGCAAACGGTCAATACATTGGAGGGCATAGCATGACATCATTGTGGCCTCATCTATTATAATGAATTTACTTTTTTTCAATTTTTTTGCTTGTAATGATGTCATGCGAATATCTGACACAGAGGTTTCTAAAATAGGTACTGGCAGTTTAAACCCACTATGTACAGTTCTTCCACCTTCTAACAAAAGTGCAGCAATTCCAGTAGTGGCAAACGGCAGTGCTATTTGACCTTGTGCTCGTACAAAACTCATTAATAAATTATATAGATAAGTTTTTCCTGACCTGCCAGGTCCATGAAGATAGAAATAATGCTCTTTGACCATGTCATCATCTATTGCATTTTTAATGGCATTAAATGCCTGCAATTGTAACGTATTTAAAGTTGCAAGTCTTTCTTTGGTTCTTTGTACTTGGAGTTGAATGTCATAGTCTTCAAAGTTTATGTCATCTATAAGACCTGGATCAGGCAAATTAAAGCTTGCACAACTTAATCCATGAGTTAAAAATACTTCTTGGATTTCCATTAATACTTTTAAGTGTGCAATAGGTTCATTGTATCGTTGCATAAAGTCTTCAGCCATCTTACTTTTAAATGTGTCCCACAAAGCTAATGCATTTGAAGCATTTGAGAAGATACAAATAAATGCAAATTGTTCCCTCATCTGCTGTGGCATTTGACATAGTGCTGCTTCTTCTAGACATCTTTCCCATTCTGTATCATCAGCTAGTAAGTTTCTATGTCTTGCAGCTAAATGGAAGGATTCATATACTATGTCATTAACAGTTCTTAAGTGTTCAAAACTTTGTGCTCCAGGAACATTTCAAAGTAATAGTCGTAAGCAGAAACGTTCAAGATCTCTCGGACTGACTGTGTAAATTCTTGGGATTATTTTATTTCCTCTGCTTTTTCTAGGTTTCCTTAATCCATTCACAAAAACATAGTGGTATGGAATTTCAATATATAAGAATTGTGTTGCTTGTGAATCTGTAGAATTTAATTCAAATCATTCAGTTAGTGTAGTGTGACGATGCTCACTTTGGGCCAATGCATTACTTTCATTTCCAGCATGGAAATGCACTAAATGTCTTTGTGGCAAATGTACTGCTAATCTATATACTGCATGTGATCTATCATGCATTTCAAATTTTATAAGGTGCCACATAGCTTCTGGTGCACTTACATAGCGAGCATCTACATGAGATGCAAGTTCATCATGTACTAACTCAGTGCTTTGGGGGTTGGCTGCACTTTTGACGACTACAGTAGCTGCATCATAGCCTTTGTAAATATATTTGTACACATATTTAATGGATTTGATGGAAGTACAGGCTTCTACATTAATGTGTGCAATATACTTCATGAGTAAATGTGGATTGTAGGGTACTACATATCTATTGTCAACTTTTTTGCCACGAATAATGGCACTATCTTCTTCTCTTCTTTTATAAAGTGGATAGCCATCACAATTGGCATACGTTTTGTCTCTATAATCTTTTGGAAAATCTTTGGAACATTTATTATTTTCCATACATGGTGATTGGATTAAGCTCGCCACAGGGTCCATGAATCATGCGATGAGTTACAATCTCATATAGTCTACCATATAGTTCTGGATCTGGTAGTTCAGCAACAATGACTGAATCCACTTTCTCACCAGTATCTAATTTATCTTTTTCTTGAAGTATTATGAGAAGATGTGCATGTGGAAGGCCTCTTTTTTTTTAAATTCAATGGTATATACATAAGCAAGACATTTGCCAAATAAGTGACTTATAGTGATGTCACGTATTAATTCATTTAATTTAATTTTAAAAACTCTGTCTACTAAATCTGGTCTATCGGAAGGACTTTGGGCAAGAAGTAAATTGTGTGTAATTTCTGGCCATTGGGGATTACATGTAAATGTAATAAATAAATCGGGTTTGCCAAATTTGGTGACAATAGCCATAGCATCATTGTATCTTTCTCTCATATTTCGAGGAGATCCCTGAAAAGAAGATGGTAAAATGATGGCTTTGCCAGCTGTCATGTCTCTGCTTGTAGCCACCTCAGCAACATAGTCCATTAGTCCACAATATTGTTCTACACGTAGTTTATCTTGTTCACATTTTATGAAGTTTAAATTTATGGCCTCAACTTGCAAATAGGAATCAATAATCCATTGTTGTGTTAGTTTTCCACCACATAAAATTGGATTAAATGTATTTCGAATGGCAATTTGAGCTACTTTAAATTCAAGCATAAAAACATTATTTCGTATTCTGGCTTTAGCATTTGGGTAACTGGGAAGGGTTAATTTTGGTTGCCAACCTGCTTCTCCGTGTGGGAAAAAAATGGGATATGCCATTGGATCTAAATTTGGACTTAAGATACTGATATTAATGATTGATTGCTCCTCATTTCTGGGATATATTCTAATGTCTCTTTGAAATGTTGGTTTTCCTTCATCATTTTGAAACACCATTGCAACCTCATTTGATGTTGGCAAGTTATAATAGTGTTAATTAGTATGTCTATCTCTTTTAAGCACCATATTGAACTTTGGGATTGGTAATTGATGTCTTTCTGCATGAAGTTGTTGTTCATTTTCTACTTCTGCCAATTTTGTATAAGCTTTAGTGTAGGTGTTATTGGCCATAATGTTATCTAGCTCTATAAAAACACTGGGTAAGCATTTTTTATTTTCTTGCAGCTGCATATGTTGCTCAACAGCTTCCATTGTATCTAGGACATATAGTTGAGGAAATTTTCTTCCTCCTTCCTCTGGATGTAAATGGGAAGTTTGATGGTAAATTTGGCCTTGGACTTTAAAACAGTAAGGACCATGTCCTGGTACATTAGCAGCTAATGTTGCCCCCATAGATGCAAAGGCTATGGCACTATTGTAGGATCTTATGTTTGTCTTACATTTCTGGTAGTTTGGAAAAGTAGGTTCAGTCATAATATTTGTAAATAGATTGGAAATTGTTTTCTTTCTGGAAGTTTGACCTTGCCTTTTTGACAGCAACTAATAAATTGGCCATCTCTGGGTCTCTCCTGTTTAAAATAATAAGACTCACAAAACTGACATTGAGTAGTCATGTCCCCACAATTATGAACCTCTACTGCTAAAGACTTGAGTAAAGGACAATTTGCAAAGCATATATCAGTTTCAGTTTCAAATTCATCAGTTGAAATGTCATGTGATGTTTCAGGAACAGGTTGTAAATGCTTTGTTTTTTTGGTGGCTTTTTTGGTATATCTTTTATTTTTTCAGGTAAAATGTCATGTGATGTTTCAGGAACAGGTTCTAAATGCTTTGTTTTTTTAGTACCTTTTTTTGGTGTATCTTTAATTTTTGCAGGTGATAGTCTTTTGCTTGCAATTATTTTGCGTTCTTTTTCTCGTCGAATTTCCTTCTGCTCTGGTGTCTGCTGGTTGGCCCATCGTTGTTGTCGTTCTCTAGCTTGACTTCTTATCTTTTATTGTTTGATTTCGTTATCAGCCATGTTAGTCTGTAAAATAAAATAATGTATCATTAGTTTAGTTTGAGATGTTAAGTTTGTTTTTGAAATATTTGATTTGCAACAGTTTGTTTCTATGTGATTGTAGTTCATTGTAGCTGAACTTTCTTTCTATTGTTAAATAAGTGTATTTTATTATTTTTGCTCTTACTTTCTGTCGTAGGTTGTAATTTTTGTCTTACATGCATAGCACACTCAAGGTAATTACATTATAGCTTCTTCTAGATGTAGTAGGTGTATAGTGTTAATTTAAATGGATTTTTTGTTTTGTTTGTTAATTGCTTTTTAAGTTGTAGTTTTGGCTTATAGGCATAGTAGAGGGCAAAAATTAGTCTTTGTAATTTGTCCTACAGGGGGTTGTTGTAATAGTATTTTTATATTTTACTTAAAGGCTTATATGTGAGGCTGTGAAAAGGTTTGTATTGTTGTTTTTTCAGTGTTAGTAGTATTTGTTCTAGTATTCTATTTTATATGTGTAGTTAGGTTTTATGCTTAATATTGTACGTTAGGGCTGGGAATTGAGAATGAAAAATGTTATTTAGTCTGTGTTTTCACTATTTTTTGGACTATGCTGTTTTATGTTGCTTATTTATTTTTTTTGCCTCGTTAGAAGTTTGGGTTTACTGTTAAACGTTGTTGTCTGTAAAAGACAAATAGCAGGTAAATGACAAATGTGTCAGTAATATTTTGGTAAAGGTGATAATTAGTGGTTCTTATTGTTGTTGGTGATTTTTTTTTTTTCTGTTGACATGGATGCAGAGCAAACATGTTTATTTAGTTTTCTCTTTTTTTACTTGTTATACTGTACCTTGTTTGAAGTGTGATTTGAAGCAGAATATTTCTTGGTCACTGTTGTAAGTCTTCGTACGATGCACTATACATGAATCCCATTTTAATAGTTAAAGTTTGCATTTTTTTTTTGCTGTCTTTGTAAGAAAATGTAATATATTATAGCTTACCTCTCAGTTGTAATTTGCAGAGTGTAAAGTAGGAAATTAGGAAATAATTCTCTTCTCAAGTAACAGCAGCAGTTGCAGCAGTTAACTATCCAGTCACTCTGTTCATCACCTGAGAAGAAATGTAGAATTTTCTGGAAAGTAGGCAGTATTTATAAACTTTGAGGTGCCTCAGACCGTTAGAACGCAATATGCATGCGCTATTTGCGTTCCAGCGTACAATTTGCATTCCAGCCTCAATTTTATGCGTAGTAGTTGTAATTTTTCTGTAAAATGGTGGTTAATATCAGTGTGGTACGTGCCGCATAGTGTGTGTTACGTACCTCGTGAAGTTGACTGCAGCGTTGTTTCAGTTTTGCGAGTCACTGTAGTATTGTTGCGTCTGTAGCCTCGTTTTCGTTTTGTTCGGTGGCCATTTTTTCTCTCACTTAGGTGATTTTCGGCTGTTTAAACCCCGTTTTTTTTACTTAAATGGACGTATAACTTCCCTTTTCGAGGTGCTGGATGCCCCCCATGCTGTAGGTAAGCTTTTTATGTGTTTGTTGTGTTTATTGTGTTTGTCATGTTTTCATGTGCGCCGGTTTCGGGTGTTCTTTGCATGTTCGGAATGGGTCGTAACGCGTCACATATTTTTTGCGAGGGCCGCAGGCTCACTGCGCGAGCCCGCAAGCATTAGCAACAGCTTGCATGCTCACAACTATATATGTGATATGTATTGTTTTTATTGTATTTGATGTTTGTTAATGAAGCAGAGTGAGCAACTTATGGAGAAGGCATCCTATATGAGTATGGATTATTTTCATAGAGAAAACGCAGACATGATGTGCTTACAAGAAAAACACTGAAAACATAATAAAAAACCTAATCTTACCAACAAGATGTAAATTCTTAAGATCAGCTCAACTTTTAAAAGTAAGTCTAAAGGGGTAACATATTATTTAATAGGAAAAAAAGGATGCTGGATGAATTTAAAAAGAAAACTGATTTAAATTGGAGAGATATTCTATGACTGGTAACATTAAACAATGAGAAACATACAATGGTCAATTTATACACTCCCAATTACAGACGATTCCTTAGGCAGCCTTTTGAAACAGATAGCTAGGTTTAGGTCAGTAGCCGTTATTATATGTATATATTTTATTATTTGAGTAGACCCAGAGCTAGACAGAAATTCAACATTGAAAGTCCACCCAGATGTACAAGTAATTAAAAAAGCTAAGCTCTTCTACAGAAGTCTGCTCAATTTTAATTTTTATGATAATTGGAGGACTTGTCACATGATAAAAAATATACTTATTTCTCTCAGAGACATAACCTTAGAGAAAATCAGTGGAGTGGGTATAGGGTTAATCAGTTTGTGAGGACTATGCCATGGTAAAAATGCAAATTAAAGGTAGACAAGATCCTAGTAATAGGAATACTTGGGAAATGCATTCTTCCTTATTTAGGTCCCCAGATAAAATAGAACAGCTAAAAGAAGAATTTGGTTATTTTCTTTGAGATAAGCTAAAATTTAGCTGAATCATGTGCAGCCATCTGGAAGACACATAAATAATATATAAGAGGTTTTTTAAATAGCATAGACAGCACAATGGAAAAAAAAGAGGGATAACCCTTAGAGAATTGTATATTAAATTTAGTGAAAGAGCTCATAAATATTCACATAATGTGATTGATAAAAAATAAATATATGGCACAAATTTAGAAAATAGCTCAATTACAAGTTGATAACACCATTTGGAAATTTCAACAAAAATATAATTTGGGAAAATAGTAGGGATTAAATAATAAAAAACAAAAAACAAAACAAGCAGTACAGATTCAGTTAGATAAACCAAAAAGGGAAGATTTATACTAATAAAATAAAATATTTACCTGGGTGTCTTACACCGACTTACAATATTCCAAAGAGACAATTTACAGGAATATAGGGAATTTTATAATTCCAATTTTCCAAAGTTTATTATGAATTTGAATAGAGCTTCTGTTAAAAAACAGTCCAAAACTGGAATATCACAAGGGACTAATCTGCAATTACTCTCCAACTCTTTTTAGCAATACATTTCCCTCTGTCATATCTGCATCTAGAAAAAAGTTATAGTGTGGAGAATAGACCTATGACCTCGGTGGATCCTCCTACCTGGAGGACTCACTAGTTGAAGCCCCAAAACTTGCTAGACAATCTATTACTATTGCGTGCATGCTTAAGCCCGTAACTTTCGTACCTCGCAATGAGCGACTTCGGCACTCATTGCAAGCCTCTCCCGCCCTCTACTTTTCAGGCCTCGCGATGAGCGACTTTGGCACACATCGCGGGCCCGTCAATGAGCGGCTTTGCTGCGCAAGCCCATAACTTTGCAAGCATTACAGGCAAACTCTCTCATCCCTGTGTGTCTTTGCCCCCCTCCCTCCCCAGCAACTCTTGCCGCCCCTTTCCCTCCCCAGTCTCTCTTTGCTCCCTCTCTCCCTCCCCAGTCTTTCTTTGTCCCCTCTCTCCCTCCCCTGTCTGTTGGGGCTTATTTTACTGCATTGACGGCTTGGACCACGGGCCTCGGACAGAGCTGTGGGAGCCAGTACTGGAAATGATGCACACACAAGAGTCTCAGTACAAGCTCATTTATTTGCAGGATGGCAAAAACTTATATACCTGACAGCAAGCAGAAACAGTTTGTGGTTAGTCTAGCAGTCAGATCACAAGATGTTCTCGGAACATAGATAACAGAAAGCAAGTGGTCATATTCTATGTGTCAGTTAATTTTCCAGTTCCTTAACACAAAGAGAGTTTTTTTTATTAACCCTTCATTCCCCTCTTAGATCACAAAGTGATCTTCATATAAAACATTATAAAAACATTAAAAAATACAGCAAGCGGACTGGTTCTCATAAAGGTTCAAGACCCCCAAAAGATCCAGTATAGGTGAAGTTCCTACAATATGGATTTCTTTCATCACACAGAGTCCTTTGCACCCTCAGATATTAGGTGGCAGTTAGCTTAAAATTCTTTGACACAAGGTCTTGCAACATGCAACAATCATACAAAGAAAGACAAGAGATGCTATTACACAGAAACAGGGGATTAGTATTTTCTGGCCCAGTTGTCCTAACCAGGAAAACATGTCTTACCATACACTCCCTTGAAACTGTCTCTGTTTTTTTATAAATTTGTCATTATTTATGGACCTTATATTTCTGTGATGTGAACTGGTGTTGGTGTGAGTGTCATTTTATTTACCACAAACAGACTTGAATGGTCCCAGTTCTTCTGGGTCAAAATAACAATTAAGAATTGTCTATAAGAGAAAATAAATCAGGAGCATAATGCTCATCAACAGGAGAAAGTTCTTCCATGCATTTTGTGGATGCAGGAGTAAGTGTGAAATTTTTATTATCGCTTTCATGGGAACTTTGTCACCTGCTTCACCCCTCTTTGGACACAGCTTCAGGCGTGATGCATGGATCCAGACGTCCTGTGAGTCAGTGAGGACGGCTGTTCTGGTTACCGCTACTATGGTGGTCCGTATTCCAAATGGGAAGCCTCCCTTCTTTGCTTTGTTCAGTTGTCAGACACAGACAAGGTCACCTGGCTGGAACGGATGTGTTGGTTCCTGTGAGGGTAAAGGAAAGCGAGAAGACACATCACCATAGATGCCATTCAATTTATCAATCAAATGTTGCACATATTGTTCTTTTATAAGGTCAAGATCACCTGGAATAATTACAAGTGGGCCTTTTACCCAAGGAGTTGGAAATGGTATTCCCATTAGAATCTCAAAAGGGGACAACTTAGTAGACTTATTAGGAGTAATCCTATTTTCTGCTAGTATGGCAGGTAAATATTTTTGCCAGTTCACCCATGTACCTGCAGTGGCTTTTGTAAGTTTCTCTGTAATAGTGCTGTTCATTCTTTCCACTATTCCTGAACTCTGAGGATGGTAAGGGATATGGAATTTCCAGGTTATCTGCAGCCATTGTACCAGTTCCTTAATTACCGCACTAATAAAGGCTGGTCCATTATCAGAATTAATTTGCAGTGGGCATCCATATCTCGGTTTTATCTCTGTAGTTAATATTTTAGCTACTGTCTTCGCATCCTCTCTTTGTGTTACAAAGGCCTCAGGCCACAGTAAAAACTGGTCCACTATCACCAAAAGATACAATTGCTTTGATCCTTCCTTCGGGACATGAGTAAAATCAATTTATAAATGGGTGAATGGGGCTGTGGGTGGAGGCAAATGATCATATAATGCTTTGTCAGGTACTGTAGAATTATTCTGTAGACATTGTATACATCTTTGAATGTATGTCTGACAGTGTGATTTTAAATTTCTGATGCAAACTGATAGTTGCAGCTGCTGCATTGTTGCTTTAAATCCTTTCAGTCCTACCCCATGTGCCTGTCCTATGACTATTGGGGCACTACTCTCAGGTATCCCTATCTTCTCCAATTTTGAGAAAAGGCCACATATGTCCTTTTCTAAACCTTGTGATTGCCAGTATGATAAATCATCAAGTGTGGCAAAACCTTGTAATTCATGGAAAAGAAGGTCAGAGGGATAGGATGGGGGCTGAAGCACAGGGAAAGTGGGGGTAGGAGAGAGCGGCATAACTGCAGCTTCCTTTGCTACCCGGTCAGCTAAAGCATTAACTCTAGAAACAAAGTCAGTGGATGATGGCAATATCTTTAGGTAACTGAAAAGCTTCTAATAAGGAGTTAATAAGAGTAGTATGAGGAATGGATTTGCCATCTGCAGCAACAAAGCCAAATTTTTCCAAAGTCATGAACTACACCAAAGGCATGGCGGGAGTCAGTATAGATATTAACAGATTTGCCTGCAAACAGGTGACATGCTCTTGTAAGGGCGATAAGTTCAGCAGCTTGGGCGGAAGAAAAGGGGATGGGAACTGCCTCAAGTACAATATCTAAACCTGTTTGATAGACCCCATCTGCAGGTCTAGAACATAACCCATCAACAAACACATTCTCAGCATGATATATAGGTCTGTCGAGAAGGTCAGGTTGTGGGGAAGTAGAGTCATGTATGGAAGTAAGACAGTCGTGTGGCTGTGTGGGGTCATCCTCTGCTGTGGGGCGGTTAGTCAGTAAAGCATTTAAAATGGCAATAGGGCCTGAGTTAGGGTAGTTAGTGTAGTTAGATTCTTAACTAACTGTAACACTTGGTGACTAGTACTGTATGTAGAATGGTAGAATGTCCCAAAGTGATAGTATTAGTTGTCTCTACGGCCATAGCACAAGCAGCTAATGCTCAGAGACACGCCAGCATCCCCTGGACCGGAGTAGGGACTACTTTGGAAAAGAATGCTACAGGACGCATACTACCTCTGTGGTCTTGGGCACAGACCGTGGCCATGGTTTTAAATAGGTGGAATGGTTTACAATAATCAGGTAGTCCTGAAGCGGAAGCCTGCATAATGCTAACCTTTAAGGTCACGTAAGCTTTGTCCATGTCTGGAGTCCACTGAATATGCTCTGGGCTGTCCCCGTTAACAGCCATACGTAAAATGGAGTCATAGCGTGAGCACTCAGGGATCCATTGTCTACAATAATTAATCATGCCGAGAAAGGAAAGCATTTCCTTTTTAGTTTGTGGTTTAGGTATTCTCTGGATAGCCTCTATGCGTTTTGAGCTAACAGAGCGTGTGCCATGTGACAGAGTAAAACCTAAGTATTCAACATGTGTTGCCCACATTTATATTTTGTGTTTAGCTACATTGTGACCTTCAGTATGCTTTAGCAAACTGAGTTAATTCTGTCTATTGGCTTCCCCGTTAGGACTACACAACAGTAGGTCATCGTCGTACTGAAGGAGGACAGAACCATGGCTCGAGTATGTTGGAGCACCAGTGAGTAAGCAGCTGGTGAGTCCACATAGCCTTGGTGAAGACTGGTCCAAGCCAGTTGGTGCCTATCAAAAGTAAAAGCCATAAGTAGTTGTGTCTCAAGGTCCAATGGGACCGAAAAGAATGCGTTAGACAAATCAATAACAGTAAATATAGAAGCATCATGAGGAATGGCCGTAATGAGAGCTGTGATATCGGGGGCAGTTGGGGCAATTGGGATAACTAGGTCATTAATTGCCCATAAATCCTGAACAAATCTGAAGTCATTGTTGACTAATGGTAGGGACATTAGTCTAATTCCATCCTGACTCTGTATCAGAGTCTAAAAGTCTGTCAATGATAAGTCTGATGTCAGTCTGAGTCATGCACTGTCCTTGACACATTCGCTTCAGATACATCATACATGCAGAAGGATTAGTTCAGGGGTTAGGGCTTTCATAACTAGTTGGTCAAGGATAAGGATAAGAAAGGATAAGTTCCTTTCTACAAACTTAAATTGTAATCACAGGAATGAATCACAATTTCTCTATAATAAATGAGGGCTGCCTGTTTTCTCTTTCTTTATTTACTATTTGCAATCTATTATAAAACAAACTATTATGATCCCATTTTGGATCAATTCACATGCAAAATTTCCTTCTTAAATCACTTGCTAAAACATTTCTAGGAACTATTTCCCTTCAAGTTCCGTACTTAACTTACAATAATTTCCAACTAACACTCCTCTTCCCGAGACCTCTCCGCAAACATTTACTTCAAGTACTAAAAACCACCTTAAAAAGTTCAACAACAACATCCCATAAACATGACAGTTTTTTATCCAAACTAAATATGACCTTAAGAATTTTCTGCGGGGAGGGGGAATTCCTGTCACAAAAACTCACTTTTTTTCTTCGGGACAAGGAGATAAGTGTTAGCAAGCTTTAAAACAGAAAAAAATAATTGCCACAACAATGTCAAGATATTTTTGAAAGTACATATAGCTGACCTACAGAGTAAAAAGACAAGTTTTACACTTACAAATATTACAAGACCATGAATCCTCCACTGTTACATATTTCTGGAAAAATATTTCCCTTTTTTCTATTTATGCCGGCTTTGGATCAGTGGTGGACACAATTTCTACACCCTTAATGACACAGAGGAAAATTCTCTAACCTGCATTTCTCAGTTGTATTGCAAAGAAAGAAAGTACAGCAATCACACTCACAAATTTATTTGCAGCAAAACAACTTCCCAAATGCAGAAAACAAGACAATCCATCTACTTTATAAACTAAAGCAATCAGAATATTATATACATATATGTAAAGAAAAAGTTACTTTGGGTTTTATGTTTAGATCCTCAGCATCTGACTGTTCTAGTCACTGGAGCCTCCCCTACCATCAGAGACGTTTTTACTCTGTACTTTTATGTGGTTTTTCTGGTCCTTTTTATTTTTGTTCCTATTTCTTTTATCACACTTTCCTCGTTTGATCTGTTTGTCTGCTCTCCCTCTCTATGCAGTGCTGTCTGTGGGGAAGGAGGAAGGGGGGCTACAGCTCCTGCTCACAGCTTCTGAGTTGCAGCTGCTTGCTCTCTTACGGGACCTGGGGGTGGGGGCTGTGTATATAACTACTTATGATAGCTTTGCATGATTCTCCCGGGTTGGGAGGTGGATACTGTTTAGACTGGGAAGTACCCATTTCCAACTATCCTTCTATTCTTAAAAACTTTAGGTGGTTGTCTCAATAGACAAATTAACCTTATATTGTTACCACGATTGTTAATCAAAGAACAAGAACGGCTGTACTGAGCTGGAGAGCTCCGACAATTGCAACAGTTATTCTCAAGTTAATTACTTAAAACAAAACATGGTACAATATCCCTGTTGCTTTCCTTCGACTGTCACTTGCTATTGCCTTCTCTGAGTCAACAGGTTTCCCCTCGTCAGAGGGACAGGGCATCTGACAGCTTCCAGAAACCTAACTTCTTAACTTAAACAGTATAACAAGTTTCTTATCTTAAACAGCACAGCAATACAGCAAAATTCATAAGCAAGCGAAAGCGGTGGTTTGGGGCACTGTCAACTAAGCCGTCAAGTATATATTTTAATTTTATCCTTTCTATTCCCACCTTAGGAATAATTGAAATAGCCTACCAAAGGCTAATAATGTAGCCTACCAAAGGCTTATAATGTAGCCTACCAAAGGCTTAATAATGTAGCCTACCAAAGGCTTAATAATGTAGCCTACCAAAGGCTTAATAATGTAGCCTACCAAATGCTAAACCCTCCCTACCTTAGAGAGTGGTTCTAAGTCTACCTAAGACTGTTCCCCACTCATTTACTTGGATACAATTTACAGAGGAAGATGAGAGTGGGAGCAAAGGAAGGTGTACTTAAATGGACACAATTCACTCTACTCACCACTTGTCGTTCTTCGATCTGTATCCCACTTTGACATCAGCTTGTTGGGGCTTATTTTACTGCATTGACGGCTTGGACCACAGGCCTTGGACAGAGCTCTGGGAGCCAGAGCTTGAAATGGTGCACACACAAGAGTCTCAGTACAAGCTCATTTATTTGCAGGATGGCAAAAACGTATATACCTGACAGCAAGCAGAAACAGTTTGTGGTTAGTCTAGCAGTCAGATCACAAGATGTTCTCTGACCATAGATAACAGAAAGCAAGTGGTCATACACTATGTGTCAGTTAATTTTCCAGTTCCTTAACATAAATAGAGTTTTTTATTAACCCTTCACTGTCTCTCTTTGCCCACTGTCTCCCTCCCTGTCTCTCTTTGCCCCATTTCTCCCTCCCCAGTCTCTCTTTGCCCCTCTCTCCCTCCCCAGTCTGTCTTTGCCCCCTCTCTTCCTCCACTGTCTTTCTTTGCCCCCTCTCTCCCTCCCCAGTCTCCATTTGCACCCTCTCCCCCTTCCTTTGTCTCTCTTTGCCCCCTCTCTCCCTCCCATGTCTCTCTTTGCCCCCTCTCTCCCTCCCTTGTTTCTCTTTGCCCCCTCTCTCCCTCCCCTGTCTCTCTTTGCCCCCCTCTCTCCCTTCCCTGTCTCTCTTTGCCCCCCTCTCTCCCTCCCCTGTCTCTCTTTGCCCCTTCTCTCCCTTCCCTGTCTCTCTTTGCCTCTCTCTCTCCCTCCCTGTCTCTATTTGCCCCCTCTCTTCCTCCCTGTCTCTATTTACCCCCTTGCTCTTTCGCCAGTCTCTCTTTGCCCCCTCTCTCCCTTCCCAGTCTCTCTTTGCCCCCTCTCTCCCTCCCCTGTGTTTCTTTGCCCCCTCTGTTCCTCCCCTGTGCTCTCCCTGGATCCCCTCAGCCTCCTATCCCCATGGCCTCACCCCCGGGATCCCCTCAGACTTACTGCTATATCCTTTTCTGGTCTTCTTACGTTCATCCTGTCTCTCTGCACCTGTGCGTCCTTCTGCAGAGGCAGGGAAGCCTGCATGCTGACGTCACTATTCAGACTCCTATTCAGACTGCAGAAGGACGCACAGGTAGAGAGAGACAGGATGTACGTAAGAAGACCAGAAGAGGATATAGCAGTAAGGCTGAGGGGATCCGGAGGGGGAGGTTCTGCTAGATCACGGGAGAGGCCACAGGGATCGGGGAGTGGGGCCGGGAGGGTTCCTGTGTGAGGCTGAGGAGATCGGGGGCAGGTGTTGTGAGCCATACACCATTACCAAGAACGCTAAATCATCCACACCCGTGTACCACATACACATTCGCGCCATTTTACAACACTAACTTAAAGAATGCGGAAGTACCCAGCTACACAAACGGCTTACTCTAGCTCACGCAGCCTATTTACACTATACACTGCACACATTGCTGACACTTACACCTCAGCTCAACAACACTGCAAATCTACATTACATGCTGCAGGAACATCAACACAGATTGGTAGTTCTTCAGCACATTCCTTGCTGCATATATTAATTACAAATAGGTAAAGTATATTCATTTATAATTTAATTAATTAATTCATTAGCATTAAAAAAAACAACAAAGAAAACAAAAAAATAACACCACACTATCGCAAAAAAACACAAACACCTTCACCTCGCGCCTCACAAGAAGCGCCAATGGTGCTCATATGACACAAAGTACAACAGGGGACAGCCTTGCAATAAGCGCCAAAAGGAGATCAGCGTGGACCTTACAATAAGCGCAAAAGCGCCTATAATAACAAAAAAATATACCAACCCAGAGGCTCGCAATGAGTGCCAAAGGATCTCAGACCACCAAAACACTTACTCTCTGTGGCAAACAGCATTACCTGTCTTACAATTTTATTGCCGTCATTTTTTGACGGGCAAGTCGCTAGTAATGTTATAATACACATACAAAATATAATCACATATAATACATGTTATAATATTTTGAGACAAAAATTTGAATAAAAAAAAACAGATAGGATGAAACATATTATTTATTGAAAGAATGGCAGGAGTCTAAATGGTTTCAGGACGCTTGTGATAACTAGTGCTTCCACAAAATGGCTCTCCTTTAGAGAAGTGTACTTTAAGCTAATTCAGAGCTAATACTGCCATATTAGCAAAAATGACAGTAATGTACAGTGGCTTGCAAAAGTATTCACCCCCCTTGGCATTTTTGTGTTTTGTTGCCTCGCAAAATGAAATTAACATGGATTGTTTGAGGATTTGCATCATTTAATTTACAGAATACGCCCACAACTTTGAAGATGTTTTTATTATTTTTTTTATTGTGAAGCACTATTCAGCCCCCTAAAGTCAATACTTTGTAGAGCCACCTTTTGCGGCAATCGCAGCTCCAAGTCACTTTGGATAAGTCTCCATGAGCTTGCCACATCTTACCACTAGTATTTTTGCCCATTCCTCCTTGCAAAACTGCTCCAGCTCCATCAAGTTGGATGGTTTGCGCTTGTGGACAGCAACCTTTAAGTCTGACCACAGATTTTCTATTGGATTGAGGACTGGGCTTTGACTAGGCCATTCCAACACATTGACATGTTTCCCCTTAAACCACTCAAGTGTTACCTTAGCAGTGTGTTTGGGGTCATTGTCCTGCTCGGAGGTGAACCTCCTTCCTAGCCTCAAATCACGCACAGAGTGGTACAGGTTTTGCTCAAGAATACTCCTGTATTTAGCACCATCCATCTTTCTCTCAACTCTGACCAGTTTCCCAGTCCCGGCTGCTGAAAAACATCCCGACAGCATGATGCTGCCTTCACCATGTTTCACTGTGGGGATGGTGTTCTTTGGGTTATGTGATGTGTTGGGTTTGCGCCAGACATAGCGTTTTCTTTGATGGCCGAAAAGCCATTCTGTTTTTTGCTGAAAGTAATGTTTTTCTTTTTGCCACTCTGCCATAAAGCCCAACTCTATGGAGCATACGGCTTATTGTCGTCCTATGCACAGATACTCCAGTCTCAGCTGTGGAACTCTGCAGCTCCTCCAGGGTTACCTTAGGTCTCTGTGCTGCCTCTCTGATTAATGCCCTCCCTGCCCTGTCCGTGAGTTTTGGTGGGCAACCGTCTGTTGGCAGGTTTGCTGTTGTGCCATGTTCTTTCCATTTGGTTATGATAGATTTGATGGTGCTCGTGGGGACCATCAAAGATTTAGATATTTTTTTATAACCTAACCCTGACTTGTACTTATCAACAACATTGTCCCTTACTTGTTTGGAGAGTTCCTTGGTCTTCATGGCAGTGTTTGGTTAGTGGTGCCTCTTGCTTAGGTGTTGTAGCCTCTAGGGCTTTCAAAAAAGGTGTGTATATGAAATGACAGATCATGTGACACTTAGAATTGCACACAGGTAGGCATCATTTCACTAATTATGTGACTTCTGAAGGTAATTGGTTGCACCAGAGCTGTTTATGGGCTTCATAACAAAGGGGGTGAATACATACGCACATGACAATTTTCTGTTTTCTATTTCTAAAAAATAGTCTTATGTATATATTTTAGACTATTGTGTTCTGATCCACCACATAAAATTCAGATTAAAAAAACATTGAACTTAAGACTGTAATGTAACAAAATAGGTAAAAAGTCAAGGGGGTGAATACTTTTCCAAGGCACTGTAGATAAATGTTGGAGAGGATGTGGCAACATAGGCACTCATTTAAATGAGTGGTGGGAATGAAAGAAAATACAGGTATTCTGGAACTTATGAACTGACCAGATCTCTATTATTTCAAGAAGAATTTATGTAAAGTTACCAGAGATTATTTTATTTTAGATTTAGATTTTCTGAGTAACACAAAATATCCAATAAATGTTTTATTGTCCAAATTCTATTAGCTGCAAAATTGTCAGTGGTTGCAAAATGGAAACAAATAACACTTCCATCCTGGAATGAGGTAGTAGGGGTAGATAACCGGGATCAACAGATTTAGAAAGATTAGCGAGTAAAATTACTTGGGCAATGTGGGATGAATTAATACATTGTGAGTAAGAACTACAGTGAAAGGATGTAGAAGATAAGTTGCTTCTTCGCTTCACTATTATTATTATTTATGATCTATATGTAGAATGAATTAGATGATTTTAAGGAAGTATATAAAGAAGTTTGAACGCCAATGTACTGTATTGTTAAACAAAATAAATTAAATTAAAAAAAAGCAGTCTCAGCATAAATTCAAATTACATGAGTTAAAAGTAAATGAATACCTGGACTGTAAGGAATGTTTCCTATAACCATTGGCAGTCAATTCACCAAGTGGAAGTGTGATCCTATGCTTTTACTTTGACTAAACAGCTAAGCCCACTCCAAATTAAGGAAACATTCAATAACAGGCATGATGGCATTCGTCCCACAAGCACAAACATCCACAGTAATCACAACTAGTTATATATTGTAAAACACACAAATCCCTCATTCACCAGTGGATTCTCTAGTTGGCAAGCAGTCTTAACAGGTGATGGAAATCTGGAGGTCATAGTTCTGATCATGCTACAGCTTTGCCATAGGAGAGAGATTCTTTTAAAAAATGGGTGGGTTCTAATTCACATTTACCTTTTTGATTAAATGCTTGGACATGAAGATTTTGATCTTTACAAAGCTCACAATTAAAATAAATTCCAAATCTGTGTATTTTAAGATCTAATTATTACTGGTTTGTATCATATTAAGATACCGGCACCAGTGGTACCCTTTTTCCTTACATTATTTGTTGTTTTTTGTTATGACACTTCCATTATTATTCATGTCTGGAAAAATCCCAAGCATTGCAAGGCCAAAAAGAGATGTTTGCACTTGAAGGAATTCTCTACTTTCACCAGTGATTCATAACAAATATTTTAAGCCAAGCTGAGACAAACAAATGTGCCAGTGGTGGATTCAACAAGGACTATTGAGGAATATTCATTAGTTCAAAGACAGCAAAATAGTGCTGATCTACAAATAAAATGACAAACAATTAAATATTTAGATACCTACAGATTAAACATTTTCAAAGTTCCATACCATACCTAGAAGTACATCAACCATTGACTCAACATGAAAAAGTATGTTTACATTCTCCATGCACAAAAAGAATACTTTCATCCATAAATACCTTGCAAAATGAAATTTATGACATTTTGGGAAAAAGATCTACAAATAACAATAGAGCCCGATGATTGAATGGACATATTTGAAACAACATATAAAGGGAGTACCTATGCATTTTTGAGGCATCCCTAACGTATCTGTACAGAACGTAGTTAACATCTTCTAGACTGGATAAGATTTCGTATTGTATATCACCAAACTGCTTCAGAGGATGCAAACATGAAGGCACCTTGATACATACACTATAGGGTTGTTTAGTTGTAATAACATTTTGGAACAACATCATTAATATCCTCTCCAAATCTTAAAAATACATATTCAACCACAACCAGCACACTTCCTCCTAGGTTTGCAGCTTTCTTTGAAGCAGAAACATGACATGAACCTAACCAAACTTATATAAGCTTGCATATATATAACTACCAAATGGCAACAGAAATATTTACCCTATATATTTACCCAAATAAGGCACAATTTAATATTAGAAAAATCTGGACACCATGGCTGTGTTCAATATATGCTGTAAATCTGATATCCTATCTAGACCAAAGGGGCGACATGGAAGATCTACTAATGGGTTGAAAATATCAAATTCCAGCAAGATTACCACATAAAAAAAAGTGTAATAAAGAGAGTCTTTGATGGAGGAAAAAATTAAAATGAGGGATTATTGTACATGCAGATCAGTAATTAAGTGTTGATGTTGGTTTATAAATCAATGCTGACAACTAATTGTATTGCTACCATGTAATATTAACATGCTTGCTTAATAAACTCTGAAATAGGAAATGTTTATGAATGTGATACTGTTTCGTAAAATATCAATAGAATCTTAATGAGAAAAAAAAGATGTTTGCATACATTTTATCTGAATTAATGCCACATTAAGCAATGGCTACTTCAGAAACTATTGCTACTAGAATAAGAGATCATGTTTCACATGCTAAAGCCTGAGTTCTCCCAAACAAGGTCAGTTTTAGGCCGGTGCTCAAGCTACAGTCTTTTCTTTTGATCAGCCCAGCACTACAGTACACTTTACCCAACTTCTGACATAACTTTAAACTTAAATGTTTTTGCTTACAAAAACAAAAGCTAGGGATTTATTGCACAAAGCCCAACAAACCAACTGTTATTTTAATGGTCTTTTTATATATTATTCACTAGCTTCACTGCCCTAGTATGAAAACATGTGTTTTCTGGATGACTACTCAAAAGTACTGGGGTTACAAGGAACTTTTTAACTGTGTACGGCTGCCATTTCATTACAACAGGGTATGAAAAAGAAGTATATATATATATATATATATATATATATATATATATATATATGTATATATATATATATATATGTATATATATATATATATATATATATATATATATATATATACACACATTATAAATAGAATAGTAACCAAATCTCAGGTGCTGGAGAATATAAAAAAATCACCTACCAAGCAATGCATTTCATGAAAAATCGCTTAATCAGGCTCTATCATCCAGAAATTATATCTATATATAGATCGTCTCATAATGGGCGACTGAGCAAACACATGAAAAAGAAACTACACACACACATAGAGGTGCACCCCCTCATGTCACACAGAGTAATTGAAAAATGCACATTATATGTACATAAAATCCATAAAATAAAATAAATCCACAATAAATAGCAAAATAATGAATGTATAAAAAGAAAAATGTAATAAGTGGTCTTGATTTTTCCTTTTTTTCTTCTTGCGCTTTTTCTTTTTTCTTCCTTTCTTTTCACTTACCTTTATCCATTTCTCTTTATTTGATTCATTTTGGACACTCTTTAATCTTCATATATAAAACTATAGATGAAAAATCCTTTGTACGATAGAGATCTATGAAATTCTGTCTCAGACAGAATGTCTGATTGTCTATTACTATCTGAATATGAAACATAAGTCTCCGCCTCCAAATCTTTGTATATTCAATCCTGAGATCTGTAATAACACACACCATCACTATATTTCTTTATACCCCATTATTTCTCTCCTTTAGAAAAAAGGAACCAGTTCAAATTCATTATTTAAACCATTAGAGATTGAAGGGTATAGATCCAAAACCCTCTCTACACCCTAACGTATTTGACTTAATTGTTTTATAGCAAAGTCTCTTAGTAACCTATCACTCGCTTTGTGCATCACTGAGAAGCTGTAGGAAACACTGTGTTTTTTCAGGCCTTTCCTAATGTTACCAAAAAGTTCATATAGCCTTGTCTTAAAGGGACGTTTGGTCTTACCCACATATTGTAAACCACAAGAGCACTCTAGCAAATAAACAACATAAGTACCTTTACAATTCAGGAATCCACTTATATTAAGTTTATGATTTGTAACATTTACTTTGAAAACTACTCATTTTGGGGGGCTAAACTAACAGCATTTCCCTCTTCCACAAAAATAGCATCCACTTACAGATTCCAAAAACTTGCCCAAGTTGTATTTTCTTTTTTATGACTATCCTTTCATTTTTCTAGACAAAAACAAAATCAAATTCTTATTTTTCTGACATATAATCAGACATTTTGACGGTAAAATTCATTTTTATATTGCGTCCTGTAAGAATATGCCAATGTTTATACATTTGGGATATGGTCTGTGTTGTTTGCTACCAGAGATAAACCAAAATCTCTATCACCTACTTGCAAGATTTAGATTTTCTGTTTTCAGAAAAAAAAAATTATTGATATTTTAATTGTTGATCAATTACCTGTTCATGTTTTAGTTTTCTGGTATCTCTGTAAATCCTAGTCACCAAAAATGAGTAAAATAACTTATTTAGAAACCTTTCCTTTAGAAAATTAGTGTAATGATATGGAATCACAAGGTTGTGCAGACCAGCAGCCAAGGTCAGCAATAATCCAGTTCAGCAATTTGTAGGTGAAACAGGAACAAGCTTTATTGAAGTGATCAGAAACCACACAATAATCTGGCAAGGATACAGAGACAGGAAGTGCCTTATATAGGCCAAGAACCAGACAGCTGACCAGACACAGCTAAAGAGAGTTGTCACTGATTGCATTGCTTTTAGAGTCAAGGTATCAGATCTCAGGCAAATCTGCAAGAGGCAGGCTGGCGCAGTGGTAGGGAAGAGGTATAGCAGCCTGGGGACCAGGGTTCAAAACCCAGCAGAGTCAATTCCTCACATTACCCCCGCCTCTATAGGTGCAGCCTCTGGATGCCCTATTACCTGGTTTAGCAGGGTACTGCACATGAAAAGACCGAAGGAGATCAGGAGCGTGAATATTGTCCACTGGTTCCCACGAACTCTCCTCCTCACCATAGCCTTTCCAGTGAACCAGATACTGAAGTTTGTTACGGAAGATCCTGGAGTCAAGAATTTTTTCCACTTCGTACTCATCCTCACCATCCACGAGGACTGGAGGTGGGGCAGGCAGGGCTCGGCCAGGGAAAGTATTTTCATGAAAAGGTTTAAGCAGTGCAACGTGAAACACTGGATGTATTTTCATGGAATTCGGGAGTTGCAAACGGAAAGTGACAGCATTGATCTGAGCAATGATCTCAAAAGGTCCCATGAACCTTTGACCCAATTTATGAGAAGGAATCCAAAGCTTAAGATTCTTTGTTGACAGCCACACCTTGTCACCAACGTGATAGACTGGGGCCTCCTTTCTATGCCTATCAGCAGCTCTTTTGTAACATTCCTGAGCCTCCAAAAGAGTCTCTTTCAACAGTGCTTGGGAATCACATAAGGCGGTTAGCCGGTCAGTGACAGCAGGAATGGAAGTAGTAATTGGGAGACTGACTAGAAAGGTCGGATGGTAACCATAGTTGGCAAAAAATGGGCTCAAAGAAGTGGAGCAGTGTTGGGCATTGTTATAGGCAAACTCCGCCGTGGGTAGAAAATCCAGCCAGTCATCCTGCAGGTAACTAATATAGCACCGCAAATATTGCTCCAAAGTCTGGTTGGTTCGCTCAGTCTGTCCATTACTTTGTGGATGAAAAGCTGACGACAGATTTACATTAATACCTAGATTAGAACAAAAATGTTTCCAAAAACGAGATGTAAACTGCACTCCCCTGTCAGAAACTACTTCATCAGGCACTCCATGCAAGCGAAATATTTCCCGAATAACCAGGTCAGCCGTCTGTTTAGCTGAAGGGAGACCACGAGCTGGTATGAAATGACCCATCTTAGTTAACCTGTCCACAACAACAAGAATGGTAGTGTGTTCCTTAGAGGGAGGTAGTTCCACAATAAAGTCCATGGATATAGATCCCCAGGGACGATGAGGAATCGGAAGAGGCTGAAGCAAGCCAACAGGGGATGAGCGAGGAGTCTTATGTCTGGCACATACATCACAAGAGGACACATACTTCTTAACATCCTCATGATACTTCGGCCACCAAAAGGATCGGGCAAGTAGGTCTTGCGTCTTTCGGATTCCTGGTTTTGAGTCATGGTAGAGACGTAAAAGGTCCAGTCGCACTGACTCGGGAGCAAACAGACGTTGTTGAAAAATCCAAAACCCATTAAGCATCGTCATATGGAGGTCACGAGGAGGATCACGAAGAACTGGGTCTTCAGCGTAGCCCTTTTTAATGCGAGACATCAGATCAGAAGGAAATGTAACTCCTATAAATATATCCTCCGGCAAGATGGTGGTCTTGGTTACGGTAGTATGGAGGGGGTCAGCTATTCTAGACAAGGCATCCGCCTTACCATTCTTGGAGCCAGGACGGTATGTAACCAAAAAATTAAACCTCGAGAAGAATAGGGACCAGCGTGCTTGTCTGGCTGACAGTCTCTTTGCTGATCGAATACATTCCAGATTTTTGTGATCTGTGAGGACAGTAATTGGATGGGTATCTCCCTCCAAGAGATGTCTCCATTCGGGGAAGGCAGCTTTTATAGCCAAAAGTTCTTTATTCCCTATGTCATAGTTTCTTTCTGCTGGCACCATCTGGCGGGAATAGAAGGCACACGGATGTAACAGCATCTTAGGTCCAGTCCTTTGAGACAGTATAGCACCAACAGCTGAATCAGAAGCATCAACTTCCACAATAAATGGTAATTCTGGCTGAGGATGTACCAGGACAGGGGCAGAGGTAAACAGAGTCTTCAATCGGGAAAATGCGGTATCCGCCTTATCGGACCACTGAAAAGGAGTCCCTTTACGTGTGAGTTCAGTGATCGGTGTAATAACGGCAGAGAAATTCTTAATGAAACGCCTGTAAAAATTGGCAAACCCCACAAATTTCTGAACATCTTTTTCATTCTTGGGGATGGGCCAGTCCAGCACAGCTTTAATTTTACTTGCGTCCATACTTAAACCTTTGGGAGTTATTACATACCCCAGGAATTGAATTTCTGTTTGTTCAAACTCACATTTTTCTAGATTAATGTATAGGCGGTGGGTACGAAGGCACTCTAGAACTATACAGACCTGTTTTCTGTGGTTTTCAAGATTATCAGAGAATATTAGGATATCATCCAAATATGCCACAACAAACTGATCCAGGAGATCTCGTAATACATCATTGATAAGATGCTGGAAAGTTGCAGGGGCATTACACAGCCCAAAGGCATTACTAGATATTCGTAATGCCCGTACCTGGTTCTGAAAGCTGTTTTCCATTCATGATTGGGTCTTATGCGAACCAGATTATATGCCCCCCGAAGATCAAGCTTCGTAAATATTTTAGCTGAGCGAAGTCTCTCCAAAAGTTCAGGAATCAGAGGCAAGGGGTAGCGGTTTTTAACAGTGATGTTATTAATGTCCCTGTAATTAACGCATGGCCGTAGGCTGCCATCTTTCTTTTCTACAAAGAAAATAGGAGCTCATGCTGGAGAAGTAGATAGTCGAATAAAGCCTTTGGCAAGATTTTCTTGTAGGTATTCACGAGGAGCTTTCAATTCAGTCTCAGAAAGGGAATATATACGGCCAAATGGGATAGCAGCCCCAGGCAACAGCTCTATTGGGCAATCATAAGGCCTGTGTGGTGGAAGCTGATCAGCATTCTTCTTATCGCAGACATCTGCAAAATCCCGATATTGTGGAGGAAGCTTAGTCAAGTTTGTAGCAACCATTTCATTAATTGTTGTGGCAACAGGTGTTACCTTAGAGGGTTGACAATTCATTAAGCAGTGTTCTGAAGGAAAGGACAAAGTTGTGATCTTCCAATCAATCTGTGGGTTATGCAGAGCAAGCCAAGGTACCCCCAAAATCACTGGAAACTGTGTTGAGGAAATTAGGTGGAAAGAGATAGCCTCATGGTGATTCACTTCCACAGTCAACATTAAGGGCACAGTCTCATGTGTAACCGGGCCTGACGTAAGTGGAGAACCGTCAACTGTCTCCATTAACACAGGTGAAGAATTAGGGATAGACTGAATTCTATTTCCTGCTGCAAATTTAATGTCCATAAAGATTCCGCCTGCTCCAGAATCTATCATAGCTGTAGTTGAAATTTTACGATCACCACATTGCAAAGTGATAGGCACCACAAAATGAGGATGTTGAGTCAACATACCCTCTTCACCATGAGCCAGAGAAAACAAGGGTTGTGTGACGGAATTCAGTTGATCTGAAATCTGGGATTGGTGTTGAATCTGTGCACCCTCAGCTGCCATAGCTATTGTTCTTTTGGATTTGCTAGGGCAATTGATGGCACAATACAGGCATAAATTGTGAGTGCGTCGCCACTGTTTTTCTTCGTTGGATAATGGCCCTCTTATTAGATTTACCTGCATAGCCTCTGGCTCAGAGTCTGTAGGTGTTTGTGGGATCGGAGTAGAAGTTCTTGAATAGGAAATTGGAGTAGTACTTGGTCTAAAAGAGCCCTGTCTTTCCAATCTTCTTTCAGAAAGTCTCCGATCAATACGGATAGCCAAACGCACAAATGCATCAAAGTCAGCAGGAAGATCAACACGAGCTAGCTCATCTTTTATAGCTTCTGAGAGACCTTTTCTGAAGTGGAACCTCTGGGCTGATTGGTTCCAGGTAGTATCAGCAACCCACTGTCTGAATTCAGCAGCATATTCAGCCACCGAGCGCCTCCCTTGATGCAAATGAAGGAGAGTGGCTTCTGCTGTAGCACATCGATTTGGGTCATCAAAAACTAGGCACATGGCCTCAAGAAAGTCATTTAGATTACCCAAGACTGGACTGTCCTGTTCCAGAAGAGGGGAGCCCCAAGCCAGGGCTTCATCTTTGAATAAGGAAAAAATAAATCCCACCTTCTCTCTTTCAGATGGAAATCGTTGAGGTAACATCATGAAGTGCAAACGGCATTGATTTAGGAAACCCCTAAATTTTTTGCGATCTCCTCCAAACTTTTTTGGTAGGGGCAAGCGGGCATCTTGTGCAGGTGTAACATCTTGTGCCCTGTAGCTGGTATACTCACTGTGCATTGACTGAATTTTATTTTGCAGTTCAGCTACCTGGTCCTGCAGCACTTGAATGGTCTGTGCCTGGGTCTGCACAGTTCTTGCAAATAAAGCAACCTGCTGGGCCAATGCAGAATCTGACCCGGCGGTCTCCATGAAAGGGCCAGATTATTCTGTAATGATATGGAATCACAAGGTTGTGGAGACCAGCAGCCAAGGTCGCAATAATCCAGTTCAGCAATTTGTAGGTGAAACAGGAACAAGCTTTATTGAAGTGATCAGAAACCACACAATAATCTGGCAAGGATACAGAGACAGGAAGTGCCTTATATAGGCCAAGAACCAGACAGCTGACCAGACACAGCTAAAGAGAGTTGTCACTGATTGCATTGCTTTTAGAGTCAAGGTATCAGATCTCAGGCAAATCTGCAAGAGGCAGGCTGGCGCAGTGGTAGGGAAGAGGTATAGTCAATTCCTCACATTTAGCTTGTTCAACAAACACATTATCCTTTGTACAATTACATCACATCCTAAGTAACTGACTTTTTTTAATATTATTTATCCATGATCACTTATGCCAACTACTTGCTTTCAAATATGTGTGGGTATCTACTTTCTTAATGAAAGTCTTAGTCAGTATCCTATTTGTAATATCAACTGTGCTGCAACAGACCTTCTCTCATGTATTCTGCATAAGATGTATATGATTCTTAGCACTTAACTTGAGCTGGTGTTCATACTACATATATGTTCCTAACACATATACAAAAAGTGGAAATGGGAATCAGAGTATTGGAAGAGGACAAACCATAGCAGCAAAAATGGAGAAAAAAGTACTTGGACATGGGACAAAAAATTAACTATAGTTTCCCACATTGTGGGTCTAATACATAAAAGAAAACAACATTTTTCTTGTATATCATTAGGTGTCAAAAAGGCTAGTAAGCTTACTAAGAAATAATTTAAAAAATATGGCAAATTATATATACTGAATTTTGTTTATGGGACCAGTTGCCCACAATGGCGAACTGGCTCAAAATAATTATTGTATGCAATTTTTCCCAATTTATTCATTATATTTATAAGTTTAATGGGACCATATAAGATGTCTATGATTCTTAGCTCTTAACTTGAGCTGGTGTTCATATTGCATATATGCTCTTAACAGTGAACATCTCCTTTCAAATATCCAGAAAGGGGAAATGGGAATCACAGTATTGGAAGAGGACAAACCATGGCAGCAAAAATGGAGAAAAGGGTACCTAGACATGGGAGACAAAATGCACTACAGTATAAGTTCCCACATTATGGGTCTAATACGTGAAATAAAACAAGGGTTTTCCTGTATATCAGCCAGTGTCAAAAGGGCTAGCAAGCTTACTAAGGAATAATTTAAAAAATATGGCAAATTATATATACTGAATTTCGTTCATGGGACCAGTAGCCCACAATGGACAACTGGCTCTTAATAATTATTTATTCATTATATTTATAAGCTTAATGAGATCATATGAGCACTGTCTAAAAAGAATCCTATTTTGCTTTTTATAATGAGTTTCTTTAAATATCCAGGAGTGCTTCATAGCTCTACATAGAAAATATGACATAGGGCATTTCATGTTTTTCTTTAGTGCACAAACATAGGCTTAAAATAAAAGGCATTCTTTTTTTAATCAAAATCTGTTAAGCAGCTTTGTCAGTTTATCAAAGATAACAAGAGTATGAAGGAAAACAGTATTGTCTTAATTTTCTTTTGAGAGATTATTTAATTGAGGGAAAGCAGGCACATCAGACAGTTTTTCTCAATCCTTGCCAGGCTCCAGCACCAAGCTCCACAAATCTAGATCTCTTTTAAAAATATATTGCTGATTTTATCTTCTGCTAAAAATTGCTGCGAGTCGTGCAGGGCTTAATGAGACGTAAGAGACAATTGAAGTGATTTTTTTCGCTTCCAACCTCCACAAGGTTACTTGTAGTTTGAAACTTGAGAAATTAAGTTAGAATGTATTTTTAGTTTAATAATAACACAGTAGTCAAGGTTAGAAATCAGCAGGGAGTCCATACTGAAATCAGACCAGTATACTGGGCACAGAGCAGAAGAATAGGCTAAAATGATGAAATAGGAACATAATCTTTACAGGTAAAGTGCCCTATAGTTGAAGTTATTAACAATAGCTCACTGCTTAGAGACTCTTACCTACTGACTACTGATGGCCAGCCACCTTGTGTGGAGATACCTGCCTACATTCCTTTGGCTCCTTTATGCCATTCTTTACCCAAAGTGCAAGTCAGAAATATATATCAAAATTAATTTCTCTACAACAGTGTTCAGTTTTAAATTACATTTGCTTTTTTATCAGGTAATGCTGGCGGGGAACATGGTTGGCATTAGTTCAGTCAAATCAATGAATTAAAACAATCACTGGTTCTGTGGAAGGTACATTATAAGAACTTAATACATAACAGTATAATTCAATTGAGTTTTTAAGGTCACTATTTAAAGTGGAACCATCATGTCTGAGAGTTTTGGTTTCATTTTAAAATTGCCTAAATATACTAGCTACTTTCACAAAACAAAATAAGTCATGCAAACAGTATTTTCTTTGTGGTGTGGCACACGGTCCTTAATAATGCAAAATATATGACATAGTGATGCAATATGATTGATTCGTGTGTGAAGCGGCTAACATCATGAACTATTAGTTTTGGATCAATTTTGACAATGGGACTAAAAGTAAGAGCAATCACAAGAAGTATAACCCTTTCTCTCAGGCTCCAGGCCAGCTGGCAGTCCAAAATGGAAGCAACAGTCATTACTAATATGATAACAGTATGGGATTTTCAGTTTCTAAGATCAACAATGAATTAAAATTAAAAGCCAGTTCTTGGCAGGCAATGTGCTTTTTATTTTCTGAAAAAGTTGTAGCAAGATTTCTTTGTACAGAGAGTTATATTATTGTTCAATGGCAGATTGTGATAATAGGAAAAACATCTCTTGCAATTCCTCTTGATTTCTTTTCCCACAGGCAAGATCGAGCAAGACTATACAACAAAGAGAAGAACAAGTGCCAGAGGGTAAGCTATGTATAACAACTATATTTGCTGAATATAAAACAAACATCTGTATTTACTCAAAAAGAATCGTAAATACAATTTATCTGATAATTACGTAAAACAATGTATGTTGTAGCAACAATGTCTGTAATTCTTGTTCATCTTTTACAGAAAAACAAGTACATTTTGTAGGGATAACAAATGTTCCTTAGGAAAGACGTGATAATATTTATTAAACAACTTACCTAGTTCAGAGTAAATAAAATAAATATATATATATATATATATATATATACAGCGCATTGCAAAAGTACACATACACACACATACACACACATACATACACACACATATACACACATATACACACAGTGCAAAATTATTCACCCCCCCCCCCCCCCCCCTTGGACTTTTTCTTGTTTTGTTGCCTCATAACCGGGAATTAACATGGATTGTTTGAGGATTTGATTTAATTTACAAAACATGAAAACAACTTTGAAGATTTTTTTTTTATTATTATTGTGAAGAAAACAACAATTAGGACAAAATAACAGAAAAAGTCAATGTGCATAACTATTCACCCCCTAAAGTCAATAATTTGTAGAGCCACCTTTTGCCGCAATCACAGCTCCAAGCCGCTTTGGATAAGTTTCTATGAGCTTGCCACATCTTACCACTGGGATTTTTGCCAATTCCTCCTTGCACAACTGCTCCAGCTCCTTCAAGTTGTGAAAAGCAAGTCTGACCACATATTTTCTATTGGATTGAGGTCTGGGCTTTGACATTCCAACACATTTGCATGTTTCCCCTTAAACCACTCAAGTGTTGCTTTAGCAGTGTGTTTGCGGTCATTGTCCTGCTGGAAGGTGAACCTCTGTCCTAGCCTCAAGTCACGCACAGAGTGGTACAGGTTTTGCTTAAGAATATCCCTGTATTTAGCACCATCCATCTTTCCCTCAACTCTGACCAGTTTCCCAGTCCCGGCTGCGGATGGTGTTCATTGGGTGATGTGATGTGTTGGGGTTGCGCCAGACATAGCATTTTCTTTGATGGCTGAAAAGTTAAATTTTAGTCTAATCAAACGTTCCATTTTGATTTTTGCTGAAAGTAATGGCTTTCTTCTGGCCACTCTGCCATAAAGCCCAACTCTATGGAGCGTACGGCTTAATGTCGTCCTATGTACAGATATTCCAGTCTCTGCTGTGGAACTCTGCAGTTCCTCCAGGAATACCTTAGGTCTCTGTGCTGCCTCTCTGATGAATGCCTTCCTTGCCCGGTCCATGAGTTTTGGTGGGCGGACGTCTCTTGGCAGGTTTGCTGTTGTGCCATGTTCTTTCCATTTGGTTATGATAGATTTGATGATGCTTCTGAGGATCATCAAAGATTTGGATATTTTTTTATAACGTAACCCTGACTTCTCAACTACATTGTCCTTTACTTGTTTGGAGAGTTCCTTGGTCTTCATGGCAGTGTTTGGTTAGTGGTGCCTCTTGCTTAGGTGTTGCAGCCTCTGGGGCCTTTCAAAAAAGGTGTGTATATGTAATGACCGATCATGTGACACTTAGATTGCACACAGGTAGACATAATTTCACTAATTATGTGACTTCTGAAGGTAATTGGTTGCATCAGAGCTTTTTATGGGCTTCATAACAAAGGGGGTGAATATGTATGCACATGCTAATTTTGTGTTTTCTGTTTTTAAAAAATAGTTTTATGTATATATTTCTTCTCATTTCACTTCATTAACATAAACTATTGTGTTCTGATCCATCACATACAATTCAGATTAACAAAACACTGAATTTAAGGCTGTAATGTAACAAAAGAGGTAAAAAGTCAAGGGGGTGAATACTTTTGCAAGGCACTGTATATATACCGTATTGGTCCAAATATAAGCCACACCTTTTTTCCGATTTTTGAGCTTGCGAGTTAAGGGTGCGGCTTATATTCGCGACCGTGAAAATATGACAGCCGATTTGCGAGATTTGAGTTACGCGTGTGCGGCTTATATTCGGGATCACAAAATCAATGCCGATTTGCGTGTTAAGGGTGCCAATTTGCGCGCATGTGACTAAATTGTAGCAATTGAATAGCAATTTCCGGTTTTAGTGATTCTAGCATCCTGTAAGGCCTGTAACCTGCAAAAGAAGTTACAGTACGTATAAGAAAGCCTGTTTCTTGCAATGGCTGATCACTTGGAGAGAAAAGCATCAACAAGCCTAGGAGTGAGGCGTAGTTATGATGCAAGTTTCAAAATTGCAGTTGTTAATTATGCAAAGACAACAAGCAACAGAGAGGCTGGAAAAAAATATGGCTTGGATGAATCTAATGTGCGACGTTGGGTTGCCTCAGAGGAGAAATTAAAAAATTCAGTTTCCACCAGAAAATCTTTCAGGGGACCAAAACATGGCAAATAACCAGAACTTGAAGCTGGGGTTTATTCCTACATTCAAGTTATGAGAAAAGATGGGATGCCAATTTCACATGAAGTAATCCAGCTGAAAGCCTTAGAACTTGCAAAGACCTTAAAAATAAATAAGAGGGAATTTCGTTCAAGCATTGGTTGGTGCCGTCGTTTTATGCTGAGAAAGGGTCTCGCTCTTCGATGAAGCACTTCAACGGCACAGAAACTGCCGGCAGATTTTGAGGAGAAACTGACTAGTTTCCAGCGGTATGTCATCTAATTGTGGCAGTGTCACTCATACCCATTAGACCAGATGGGCAATGCTGACGAGACCCCCCGTATTTTTTGACATGCCAAGCAATACAACAGTAAACCAGAAAGGGGCAAAAAGTGTCATTTTAACAACAACTGGCAATGAAAAACTCAGAATAACTGTGATGTTAGCTGACACTGCTGACAGGAAAGTTACCTTCCTATGTTATTATAAAGCGAAAAACTTTGCCCAAAGAAAGCATTCCTGATGGCTTAGTGATTCTTTGCCAGGAAAAAGGCTGGATGACAACTGAACTGATGGTTGACTGGTTGTCTGTAGTTTGGAACTGCAGACCTGGAGCACTGCTCACTAAGAGAGCCATGCTAGTCTTGGATGCTTTTAAGGGTCATCTCACTCCTGAAGTGAAGACTAAAGTTGCTGCACAGAAGACAGACCTTGTTGTTATACCTGGTGGCATGACTTCAAAGCTACAAGTGCTTGATGTCATTGTCAACAAGCCGTTCAAAGACAACCTACGCAAGCAGTATTCAGATTGGCTTCGGGAAGGGGATCATGCTCTTACACCATCTGGCAAGATTAAGAAGCCGTCAGTGACACTCCTATGCCAATGGATTATAAATTCATGGTCTAGTATTTCTACTAACTCCATCATCAGGGGGTTCAAAAAATCCTGCGTGTCCAATGCATAACTTGCTATGGGAGGAGAATGAGGATAACAGTGACAGTGATGAAGCAAATACTGGTGACGAAATCAGTAGTGACACCAGTGATGACTGTGAATAGTAACAAGTTTCCTTGTTACCTTATGTTTCCTGAACTTTCTGTTGATATTGACAACCCGACTAAAGAGTTACAGTATAATGTTTTCCAAATACTGGATACCGTATATGGTACAGTATACGTTAAAATAAAATCACTATCTTATTCCCTAAATCTACTTGACTTTTGTCTTTTTCTCTCCAATTTTAGTTGTGCGGCTTATATATACTTATATATACTATATACTATCTTTTTTCTGTTTTTTCCCCTTGAATTTTACAGGTGCGGCTTAAATGCGGGTGCTGCTTATATTTGGACCAATACGGTATATATATATATATATATATATATATATTCATCGAAATTAGATATGCTGGACTGAAATAACATTTTATCAGTTACACTTTAAAATGCTGGAATTTAAGAATATTATATTTTAACATGTTTCAGGAGAAATGATCTTTGGTTAAATTTGTATTTGCTGCAGTAAATATAGGCAAGTAATCACTTGTACATTCAAACTTGTATCGTCTCATATCTTGTCCCGTGAACCAAGGTTTTCTTGCACATCATCATCTTTCAGTCATTGTATGCCTGCCACCTTTATTTGTATTTTATTTGATTTATTTACATTTTTATAGAGCTTTTATCCAAAGTGCTTTACATAATTTCAAAGCAGGGGAAAGAGAGGAGAATTGGTGAAACCATTGTCACGATGGATATAGTAGTAGCAATTTATCCTTAGAATATTTGTTAACATTAGCTATGTTAGCTGGCAAGGTGACTATTATTTCTGTGTATCTATAAAGACTAAGCAGAGGCGCATTAGGTTGGGGAGTGCTCTCAATTTTTGTGAGTTCTCCAAGAGTTGACGCAACAGATCAAGGTGATGGCTGTAAAAGAGAAGAAGACAGATATAAGAGACATATATTAAGATATGTAACATAGAGCAGTGAGAGAGTCTCTATTTGCATGTGCAAAAGTCCTCCTCTCTCTATAATCCATACTGAAGGAATAGCCGATCACAACCAGAAGTAGTTTCAACCTCTTAATTTGAGTGGAAGTTTGCCCACATAGCAGGAAAAACAGAGAGATTAAAATATGCTATGGGCGTGTTTCATTTTATTTACAGAATCTCCCATTTTTCTTGACACGCAGTATCCACTTTACCCAAAAAGGTATGTTTTTTTGTTCTACTCTTCATTCTTCTTCAAACCTGATTTACTAGTGAGCAGATTCAAACATAAGTGTAATAAGAGCAGGGCCTCTTTGGGAATTAAAGTGTGTAAACCTCTTACATTTTGGATCTTATTTCAGTTTGCATGATTCCTTTACACTGTACCACCAGAAAGATGACTTGTCAACATGAAGATTTCCACTATAAAGTCAAAAGTTTGGAATGAGAAATAGAATAAAGTAAGATAACACCTTAGCATAAGCATAAACAGTAAACATCAGGAATTGTTCTTTATTGATTATTCTACTTTCTTGTAAGTTTGTAATTAAATAATAATATTAATTTCAGGGATTGGTAATTGTATTAAAACTTATTGATTTGGCTACAAGGGAAATAGAGATATTAGAGCCTTTTTTGTTATGTTTGATCAGACTAATCTTTAAATGCAAACCCAGTGGTTGAATCCAAGACAAGTTGTTTTTTTTAAGTGGGAAAACTGTAGTTATAAGATGGTCTATTAAGGTAATGATAGTCCCAATCCAGTGGACTGGAGAAATGGCTACTTTTTTTTACGATCTATTCTGTTTTTCCACATGACATATGTGGCCTATATATAATCCTACATAATAAGGGCCAAGCAATAATTACAACATGGATATTTAACTAAGGAGATCATTAATATAGCAGTGCAGGAAATATAATGAAGAAAATTACATCCCTTGTGGATTTTATGGAATTAATTTTATTAAGCCTGTAAGTATGAGCTATCATTTATTTTTATATATTTCTTTTTGCATTTTTTTAGGAGTTTATATATAAATTGCAAATGCACATATTGGAATGTACATGTGATTATTATATAAGGAAAATACTTCTAGATTTGTTTATGTAGTTGAGCACCACCTAATGGTGGTTGAAGATGCTGTTTTCCTGTATTGTTAGCTCTTAATTCATAATATTGATTATGGTTATTGATTATTAATTATTATAAAAAAAATTGTTTCCATATTTACTGTTCCTGGATTGTTTCAATTGATGTCTGTTCACTGTTAGTGAGCAGTTCATTGTAAATGGATTGTTCTACAACCAAATTTGAAAGGGAACATGTCTTTTCAATTAACTGCAAGTGGCCCAACCCATCGTAGGTATTGAATCCAATAACCGGCATCTGTTCACTGTTAGTTCTAGTGTTCCCTGAGTTTGGATCACACTTCCAGTTTCCCTGTTTGACATTAATTCTGTGCCAGTGGATCTGCCATCTACTTGTACAAATGTTACCGTTATACCTGCCACCAGCCTGTACCAGTGCTTCTATGTACCCGCCATCTACCTGTGTTACTGTATACCTACTTTCTGCCTTTAAACAATTCCAGTCTATTGAGTGACCTAATGTGGTCGCTCGCTGTGCTTTGCTGGTCTGTTACCAGTAGCGTAGCTGTGGATGGAGGGGAGGGGGGATAGGCGGTGTACTGCCCCGGGTGTCGCATCCTTTGGGGCATCAACATGCCCCACCTGCTGTTCAACTCAATTGGTACTACCCAAGGCTCCATTCTCCTCCTGGCCCTGCTCTTTCCTCTGACCCTGGAGAAGAGGAGCCAACAGTGGGAAGAGTCAGCAGCGGAGGAGCCCGGACCAGGAGCAAGCAGGTAAGGGAAGTTGGGGGGGGGGGGGGGGGGGGGGATACAGACAAGGGAGTGGGAGTTATAGACAGATGGGGAAAGAAAATTAAGGGAGGAAGAGAGAGACGGGGAGTGAATGGAGGGAGAGTGAAGGGAGAGAGAGGAGAGAGACTGAAGGGAGAGAAAGAGTGGGGGAGAGGGAAAGAGGGGAGAAAATGAAGGGAGAGAGAGGTGGAAAGGGCAGAGAGAGTGAGAGAGAGGTAGAGGGAATGAGAGATAGGGAGAGGAGAGGGAGAAGGAAAAGAGAGAGAGGTAAGGAGAGAAAGGGGAGAATAGAGAGGTGGGGGAAAGAAAAGGGAGAGGGTGAAGAAAGGTTGAGAGAGGGAGAAAAGAGAGGGAGAGAGAGAGAGAAGAAAAGAGGAGTGAATGGAGGAAAAAAGGGACAGAGGGAAGAGTGAGAGATAGAGAGAGGGGGAAGGGAGAGAGAGAGAGTGGGAGAGAGGGAAATAGAGTAAATGGAGCAAGGGAGAGAGTGAGAGAAGGAGAGGGGAAAGTGGAGGGGGAGAGGGGGTGGGAGAGGGAGTGAGACATAGGGAGAGAGGGGGAGGGAGAGAGAAAAAGAGGGAAAGAGAGTTAAAGGAGTGCTGGAGAGAGAGAGAAGGAGAGAGAGGGGGAGTGGGGGGAGAGAGAGGGATAGAGAGAGAGAGAGAGGTAGACATGGGGAGGGAGAGAGGGAGAGAGAGAGAGATAGGGAGAGAGAGGGGGAAGAAAGAGAGAGGGAGAGAGAAAGAGTGAAAGAGAGTGTAGGGAGTAGAGGGAGAGGGGGGTAGAAAGAGAGAGGGAAAGAGAGTGGAGAGAATAAGAAGGAGGGAGGGTGAGTGAAAGAGAGGAAGAGAGAGAAAGAGAGTGAAGGGAGTGAGGGCGAGAAAGTAGAGAGGGGGAGTGGAGGGAGATGGAGCAATAGAAAGAGGGAGAGGGAGGGAGCGAGGGATAGAACGTGGAAGAGAGAGGGAAAGAGAGTAAAGGGAGGCAGAGAAAGAAAGAGTGAGGAAGAGAGAGAGGCAGAGAGAGAGAGGGAGAGTGGGATAGAGAGGGGGAGATGGAGAGAGGAGATTGATAGGGAGGTTAGAGGGGGAAGAAGTAATGGGATGGGGAGAGAAAGTGATGGTAAGGGGATAGATAGTGAAGGGAGAGTGAAGGGAATGGGAGAAAGAGTGAAGAGAGGGAGAGAGAGTGAAGAGAGGGAGAGAGAGTGAAGAGAGGGAGAGAGAGTGAAGAGAGGGAGAGAGAGTGAAGAGAGGGAGAGAGAGTGAAGGGAGGGAGAGAGAGTGAAGGGAGGGAGAGAGAGTGAAGGGAGAGGGAGAGAGTGAAGGGAGGGAGAGAGAGTAAAGGAAGAAAGATAGAGCAAAGGAAATAGGAGAGAGTGAAGGGAAGGGAAGAGAGGGAAGGGAGGGAGAGAGAGAGGGAAGGGTGGGAGAGAGATAGAGAGAAGGGGAGTGAGAGAGAATGGGAGAGTGAGACATAGGGAAAGAGAGAAGGGGAAGAGAGAGGGAGAGAGAAAGAGGAAAGGAGAGTGAAGGGAGTGAAGGAGAGAGAGAAGAAGAGAGAGGGGGAGTGGAGGGAGAGGGAATGAGAGAGAGAGAGGAAGAGGAGAGGGAGAGATAGAGGGAGGAAGAGAGAAAGGAGGGAGAGAGAGAGAGAAGTATAGAATGCAGAGGAGAGAACGAAAAGCAGTAAAGGGTGGTAGGGAGAGAAAGACAGGGAGGGAGAGAGAGGGCGAGAGAGGTAGAGGGGGATAGATAAGGGGGATAGATAGTGGGAGAGAGAGATGGAGAAGCGAGATCGAGAGGGAGGTTAGAGAGAGGGGGAAGAAGGAGAGAGTGATGGGAAGAGGAGAAGGAGTGATGGGAAGGGGATAGATAGTGACAGAAAGAAAGGGAGAGAGAGTAAAGGAAAGGGGAGAGAGTGAAGGGGAGAGAGGAAAGGGAGGGAGAGAAAGGGAAGGGCGGGAGAGAGAGAGATAGAGAGACGGCGAGTGAGAGAGAAAGGGCAGTGAGAGAGAGAAGGGGGAAAGAAAGAAGAGGGAGAGAGAAGGGGGGATGAGAGAGAGAGAGAGAGAGAGAAGAGAGGGGAGAGAAAGAGAGAGAAGGGAAAAAGAGAAGAGAGGGAGAGAGTGTGAAAAGGGGGGAGTGAGGGGGAGAGAATGGGATATATATATAGCCTGTTTTTGTAAGTGCCAATAAGCAGCCTGTACCCTTAAGAGCTAATATTCAGCCTATGTCTGTAAGTGCATATGTGCAGCCTGTGTCTGTAAGAGCCAATGTAGTTTTTTAAAGCAGAAAGAGAGACTTTTTGCAGCATAAGCTCAGTATTAATTAACACATCTATACAATAAATCAGCAGAGATTGAATTGAATGTTAATAGTTTATTAAAGTATATGTAAAGATAAATAACAGCATTTAAAAAACACTAAAAATACATTAGAATTAGTCCACCTCTGACTATTTGATATAATGGTGTAAATAGCCTTAAAGTCACCCTTCAAATTTTACTGATTATTGGCAATTAGAAAAATATATTCATTGAAATATATTTACATATAAATTAATGTTGTTATAAGGATAATAATCTAAGGGGAAAATTGATAATCACAAATTATTTTACACTAAAATCAATTTATATATTACCTTCCGGTAAATAGAGAATGTTACACATAAGTACAATCTCTTTAGTGCTATGTGATGATTTTAACAGAATATTACTAATCTATATAAGGTGCTAGTTCTAATAAATACATACATTTAAAGTGCTTAAATGTGTTTGGAAGTACGGGTCAGTCCCTATTCTGTTTAATGCAGCAGAATGGGGATCTTTCACTTACCCCCTACTAATATGTGCAGCTACTACTCTATTTTAGTGAGATATACTATATATGGTGAAGGATCTGGGGCCCACTACTTACCCTGTAACCTGTACCTATAAAATTGCCTGACTGAACTCACTATATACTCCTCTGACCCCTGCTTGGCATTTAAATCACAGACAGTAATTATTAATTAATTCACATATATTTGGTTATGCATAATTTTTTTTAGAATAGTGTATAGATAACGTTTTAACATGAATAATGCCAAAAAAGTGGATCAATATATCAGACTGCGCATGGCTTATCTTTTATGGTTTTCCCCCAAGTGTCTGTACAGTTTGCTGGGTATTCGCCAGTATTCGCTCTTTTGCCCACCATATATTAAATGATTGTTGTGGTGAACTACCTACTCATAAAGTACACAACACAGGCTGAGATCCTGCTCCATGCTGATGATAGCCAGTAAGCTTGAAACAGTCATTTGTACGGTGGAGCGCTTCTATCACTCATTTGCACACCATATTATACATGATTGTTGTGGTGAAATATATATATATATATATATATATATATATATATATATATATATTTATTTATTGTTTTATTTATTTATATATGCACTCTCTGAGTTGATGCTCGAGGGGGTCCGGCAAGAGCCAAAAAAAAAAATTGCACACCCCCAACCCTTCTCCATAGCAGGGGCCATTTTGGATTTCTGATGACAGCCATGTTTGTTATGAGCAAACATACGATCCTTTGGGAATCTGTTAGAAGCAGGAAAACAGTTTTTGATTTGGCAGTAGCCATCATTTTTATCCCCTTCTGAATCACTATCTTGTCATGCGGAAGGGTCTTGTGTACCTCAATGAAGCTGTGAGTTATAACATATAGGGTCACCCAAGGTGGGCAGGTCATAGCACAGAGGTCAGACAAATTGTTGTCCACTGGAGAAGGAACTGGCAACCTACTCCAGTATATTTGCCAAGAAAACCATATGGATAAGCAGAACCAGAATTACAGACAAATGTACCTGGCATGCTGCATCCATATGGTCACCGAGAACCAGACAATACTGATGGACTGAACAACAACAACAATAATTTTTATGGGCAAGAATCATTTGTTAGGAAACTTTCAAAAATAATGTCAGCCACGTTTCATTGGTGGTGGCAATTAGATTCATTGTAAATCTATAAGAAATGGAATCTATAAGAATTCCTCTATAACAAGATGCAAACTTAAATATATATATCATTACTCAGAGTTTTTGGCTTTCATTCTGGCAATGATTTTGGTTTAAGAGTATGTTAATGGTTTCAGGAACTTACCTGAAATGAAAAAGTGGGAATTGAAGTGAGTCCTATTATCTAGTTAGAGAAACATCAAGATCAAATGACAGACTAATATGATTAAATTGATGTGTATACTATACTACAGACAGATATATAACAGATCAATGAAAGCACAAAATCAACACAAAACCAAAGTTCGATCACGCTATAATACGGGCTGAGTACATCAGTCAGTTTGTAAGTATATTATAAATCAGTGTTGCGCAGTGTGCTGTCTCACAGTTGCCACTAACAGGGCACAGTTAAGCAGTACACGTAGCTCATCTGTGTATAGCGAAAGAAAACCTTTCTTATTACTCACTGCAGCCTCCTAAGGCAATGTGAGATCAGAATAACTCTGCTATAGTACTGGATGCCACGGGTTGAAAATTTCCCTGAACTGGTCCCAATCTTTCCCACGGGTGCGGTCGTTCCCCGGCGTGTGACGTCACTCGTCAGTGGCGACGCATAGCACCCACGCATGCATCAGTCAGCCAATGCACGTTTCGCTAGTATCAGCTTTAACTGACTAAAATACACCTACCATTAAAATTATAGACTAATCATTTCTTTGTCAGTGGACAAACGTTCAAAATCAGCAGGGGATCAAATATTTTTTTCCATCACTGTAATAACTTATCCATATCTATAACTTTTTGAGATTACTGAATCAAATTCGTTAAGCAGAATTCTTATTCAAAATTTTCAAATGACTTGGTAGAACCCTTGCTCTTGGAAATCAGAAGAAGCATGTATATGCATAATACACCTAATAACCAAAAAAAGATGGCATTTTCTTTCTCTGTTAACTTATGAAACTGTCTTTGTTTTTTTACAACTTTGAAAAACATACAGTGCCTTGCAAACATATTCACCACCCCTTCAATTTTTACCTATTTTCTTACATTACAGCCTTAAGTTCAATGTTTTGTTATGTGATAGATCAGAACACAATAGTCTAAGTTGGTGAAGTGAAATGAGAAAAAATATGTACATAAAACTATTTTTTAGAAATAGAAAAGAGAAAATTGGCATGTGCATATGTATTCACCCCCTTTGTTAGGAAGCCCACAAAAGCTCTGGTGCAACCAATTACCTTCAGAAGTCACATAATTAGTGAAATGATGTCCACCTGTGTGCAATCTAAGTGTCACATGATCTGTCATTACATATACACACGTTTTTTGAAAGGCCCCAGAGGCTGCGGCACCTAAACAAGAGGCACCACTAACCATACAGTGCCATGAAGACCAAGGAAGGGACAATGTTGTTGAGAAATACAAGTAAGGGTTAGGTTAAAAAAAATATCCAAATCTTTGATGATCCCCAGAAGCACCATCAAATCTATCATAACCAAATGGAAAGAGCATGACACAACAGCAAACCTGCCAATAGACGGCCGCCCACCAAAACTCATGGACCGGGCAAGGAGGGCATTAATCAGAGAGGCAGCACAGCGACCTAAGGTAACACTGGAGGAGCTGCAGAGCTGCACAGCAGAGACTGGAGTATCTGTACATAGGACGACAATAAGACGTACGCGCCATAGAGTTGGGCTTTATGGCAGAGTGGCCAGAAGAAAGCCATTACTTTCAGCAAAAAACAAAATGGCACATTTGAGTTTGTGAAAAGGCATGTGGGAGACTCCTAAAATGTATGGAGGAAGGTGCTCTGGTCTGATGAGACTAAGATTGAACTTTTCGGCCATCAAAGGAAATGCTATGTCTGGCGCAAACCCAACACATAACATCACCCAAAGAACACCATCCCCACAGTGAAACATGGTGGTGGCAGCATCATGCTGTGGGGATGTTTTTCAGCAGCTGGGACTGGGAAGCTGGTCAGAGTTGAGGGAAAGATGGTGCTAAACACAGGGATATTCTTGAGCAAAACTAAAGCAACACTTGAATGGTTTAAGGGGAAACATGTAAATGTGTTGGAATGGCCTAGTTATTTTGTCCAATTTGTTGTTTGCTTCACAATAAAAAAAAAAACATCTTCAAAGTTATGGGCATGTTCTGTAAATTATATGATGCAAATCCTCAAACAATCCATGTTAATTCCAGGTTGGGAGGCAACAAAACATGAAAAATGCCAAGGGGGTGAATACTTTTCCAAGGCACTGTAAAATTCAATCAGGAATTGACAATATTACTACATATGCTTCCTGGGACCAGGTCATTAAAATCAACTGAACGATGCACATCTCCTTATTCCTTTGTCTATAAATAATCACATGCCTCCATTTGATATAGAAAGTACTCTAAGAGTTTCTGCCTTGATACCTGTATCTCTACAACTGAGAATCTTTGCTGATTCATGAAAGCATTGTTGGGTTATTATTAAAGCCAAAGGCTCTTTATCCTACCAGAACTTAATTTCTTTATATCAGACTTTAACACTGTAAACCAGTGGCAACCAACTCGGTCCTACAAGTCCAGGATTTGAATCTATGTATTCCATATGTTCCCTGCTTCAGCACACTTAAGTAACTACATTTCATTCAGATTTTTTAATGTTTGCTCATGAAGATAAAGATTAGAGTACTATGTAGGACTTATGGCAGGCCTTGTAGGACCAAAGCTATTAAGCATTACTGTAAAGAAAAAGATGTCTCTTTCAAGAGAAGAATTCTGAAACAGCAAAATCCTTTGCAGCACAAAAAAATGGTACTAATGGTAAACATAAACTCAATATTTATATTTATTGAATTGAAAAATGGCATTTCAGACGTATCCATTAAGTGTTTTTTTTCAAGAATTCAGTCTATATATACAAGACTGGTGTCAGCAGATATTCATAATCCTTCACTTCAGGAAAAGCTTTCTACTGTAGACAAACTAAAACAAAGGTAACCCATATGCAGTGCCGTGCTCACTGTGCCTATGAAGATCAGTATCTTCCCATTGAAGATGGCATTTCTGTTCTAGCCTGCCTTTAGGGACTGGTGCAGTCTGATATGCCTCAGGCTATTTCTCCACTGTAATGGCACTAATGATTTTAGACGAGACTACATAGAGAAGATACAATATTAAATGATGCCTGCCCTGTCTTCAGATGTGCATTTCTCTTTTTTGGACAAACCAAAAAGCCTGGATAAAAGTCTATCCCTTGGGTATACACAATCACCAAGGAGGGACAAAAGCAGTTGAGTGTTCAAGGAATTCCCTCTCATTATTGGATTATTGGATTGAAAGAGATCTACAGTATCTGGGATATCGGCAAACATATCGAAATTGAGAGCAGTCTTCCTAAGCAAGTTTACGATATCCAGGAGAATAAAAATCAATATTCTCAAGTTTTTCAAGATTTCAAAAGCCTGGGCAACTCCTTATATAGACATTATGGTGTCTAAAGAAAATAGTGGGTTCCATATTTTCACACAAAATTGTAAAAAACAGAAAGCTAGGCATAAGACGTTTGTTTCCAACATACCCAGACATGACATTCAGTTTTCTACCTGTTCTTTTTATAAAAATGTAGTCATAGCACATGCTATTTGCATTACTCCAGCATGACCAGAGAGACTATGATAATAGCTACTACATCTCCTCTCTCTGAAACCTCCAATACCTCATACCTCAAGGTGCAGTCAGTTCCCCTTCTACAGAAGACCTTCATTTGATGCAGGGGAAAAATATTGGAAGAATTATGGTTCTATCCAGAAGTGATTGATCCTCTAGACAATACTGGGAAAATATATCTCAACCATTTCTGCTCCAACAGAACTACAAAGGAGGATACTATTAGTATCAAAAGCCCTTTCAATCCTTTGGCAAAAATGTTACAATGTATTGTTCTCTTAAAATATTGATCTTCAGTCTAAAATGTTTCAAAGTTGCAATCTCCATCTTATGAAAAAACTATTATATTAATAGATAAAGAAAAAAGCATCTCTTAAACCAGATGCAGAATACCTTCTGACGATTATATCTGAATTTCACTTGAATCAAGAAATAAGACATACCAGCTTATTCAAGGAAAAATAAAACCCTTCACTTAAAATGAGATGTAGTAGCTTAAATTCTACACTGCCAAAACTCAGCATTGGTGATTGTCCTAATAACTTATGGTTTCAGGGCCACTTAATTCAGGATAATTTGAAACACACCACTGTAAAGATCTCCTAACAGCATGTTGAAAGACATTTTGAAGCCGAGTGTGCTTGGTTCTTCTTCGTTACTGCAGAAAATCAGGTTGCAGGGTGTTTATTGAAAATCTTTTGACTGATGGTAGTGTCTGCCCAAGAGGACTGTCACATCATATATAGAGTGTTCTTCTTGACCTGTGGCTCTGTTCCATAGCTCCCGTAAGAACTCCTGTAAAGCTTATTATCCACTCAATATTAGAGGAACAATTAAAATCGAGTAGTTTAATTACTCCCACCCCATTTCTGATTTGTTAAAAGTGTAGCCAATTGGAATGCACATTTTTAATTCGTGCATTCTGATTGGTTAGATTTTTAACCGATTAGAGATGGGGCAAGAGTAATTCAGATACTCAGTTCTGTTTGGCTGAAATATGAATCCGCACGCTATATAAGTAAAAAATACTGTTAGAACCTTGGAGGAGGAGGAGCTATGTTTTGAATATGAGAAACAATGGCTTCAATCAAGCAAGAAGAGGACAGATTACTCAATCAACATGAAAGTGCCTGCTTATCCAGGGCGGAAGAGTGAGTACCAGGACTTCAAATATCATTGCTGGAGTGTTGTCAAGGTGGAGGTTAAGTATAATTTTCCCCCTATAGGTGTATTTAGTTTTTTGGTCTCGTTTATTTAATTTTTCTGTTTGTTTTAATATTTTCTGTAATTCTTTTTTATTTTTAAATAGTCTTCTTTATTTTCTCTTGTTTTTTATTTTCTGTAACCATTTTTAAGGGGGTTGTGTTTGGGACTATGGGGATTCTTATGGACTTCCATGGGGGATAGAGTTCATGGAGTCCATAAGGACCCCTATGGTAGAAGGGTGGCATGGTGGATCTTAGAGACTCCTAATGATAGGTGGGTTTAGGAGTCTTTCGGGTCAGTTGAGACCCCCATGATTACAGTATAGTATACCAGGGGGTCTGTAGGGACTCCTGTGGTATATTAGGTTTAGGGGTTATTCTATTTTTAAATTGAGTGTATAGCTTTATTTTTTCTTATGTCAAACGACACAATATTAAAACAAAGATACTAATGATTTATTGTGCATGAATAATATATTAAACAGGTAGTCTTTATACATTTTTCTAAAAGCAATCAAAATAAAATACTAAATGAAGTGAGAAAACTTGACTCTGCTAAAATTTGTTTTGCTAAGGTAGGTTTTCTTCTCCGAATATACTCCATGTTGCTTATTTGCATGTAATATTGCACCCTCCCCCAGGTAGCTGTGAGTATCCAGTAATCTAGATGAATAATCAGGGTATTGCACTGATACCTTTTTTATCGGACAATAATAATCCTAGTTATGACAAGCTTTCGAGAGCAACCTCTCTTTATCATGACAAAAGCAATAATAATTAGGTTACCAACGACAGGCATTATGATAAATGTTCTGTTCAGTCAACTGTGCACATGTCCGCATGAGGTTTTAGACTAGCGTATACCAGAGTAATAAATAGGGCCATCAATTTCTTCACATCTTAAGGAGTAGAAGAACCACAAGAAAACTGCCAGAAAAAAAGAGAAAAAAAACATGACCAGGAATGTTTAAGGGTCACAAGAAATTATTAATATCCTTATTAGGGCCTGTATTTTTAGCATTAAAGAGTGTTATAATTTTTCATTTCAAATGTCTTTCTGCCCTGTATGTTTTTGAAATTTCCTCTGAGTATTTTGATTTCCAGGTTTTGGATGGTGTGGTTATTCTGGGAAAAGTGGTGTCCAGCTGGGGTACAATAGCTGTCTTCATTGTGCTTTTTGATAAAAAGTCTATGCAGTTTTTAGCTGGTTTCCGATGTAGCAGTCCCTTTCACATACAGTACAGTGTACAGTATTATGTAAACTACATTGGAGGATGTGCATGAATATGACCCACTGATGATATAGGTCTTGTTGATATACGTGGCTGTGTCCTCTCTGCAGATATGTTGACACAATTTGCAGCAAATTTTATTGTAAGGTTTGATGCCATTTTCTCTGTTATGCTGTTCATTGGCCAATCTTCTACTGGCCAATGTCTGTCCCAGGTTTGGTGGCTGTTTAAATGCAAGAGTGGGAGGTTTGGGGAATATATGTTTTAATTCTTCATCCTCTGTTGTAGTGGCTGTAAATCCTTAAATATTTTGCATATTTCTTTGAGAGCCGGGTGGTATGTGGTAACCAGTGGTGTTTGTGAAGTACTTTTTATAGTTTTGTATTGCAACAGGTGTTCCCTGGCTGTTTTAATGGCAGAGGTTACTTTGTTTGTATTGGCACAGTTTGTAACCCTTCTGACTGAAGTATTCAGTCAGTGTTTTTAAATGTTTAGCACAGTCCCCAGATTTTGAACATATGTAGTGATATCTGATGGCTTGACTATGAATTATCGGTTGTTTAGTATGGGAGGGATGGACAATAGAGCTGTGAAGGTAACTGCATCTGCCTGTAAATTTCGTATACACAGATGAGTGAAGTGTGCCATTTGTAATGGAAATGTTTGTTTCCAGAAAGTTCACCTTTTCAGCAAAGTAATCCATTTTACATTTAATAGATGGGTGGAAGGTATTAAAATAATTGTGGGGGTCTTTGAGGATTTTTCTCTTTTTGTACATATGAGGAACAGGTAATGTCCCTGGACATATGTGGACAAGAATCTCTGTTCCAGGTCAGCCATACACAGATTAGAGGTTTGTGGTGCCATTTTGGCACCCATTGTAGTCCCCATTATTTGCAGGTAAATATGTTGGTTGAAGGTGGAGTAGTTGTGGTCCAGGATATATTCTAGTAGTTTGGCAATGGTATCAGGGTTATATTTCTGGTTCTGAATGTGTGTTGAGAGAAACTTAAGGCATGTCTCAGTGCCATCTTTGTGATGTTGCTGTAAAGAGATTCAACATACATGGTTACAAGTAATGTGTTAGCAGGTTAGCCCTCAATCTGACTGAGTTTTTAAGGAAGTCAGAGGTGTCCTATTTGCAGCTGCTGCTGGTTGTAACTAATGACTTAATGATATTTTCAACAAGACCAGATAACTGTGCTTTCAATGTGTCTATACCTGTAACAATTGATCTCCCTGGGTTGCCTGGTTTGTATACCTTTGCCAGCATATAAAAATCCTGTTGTAGGATGGGTGGGTATGAGCTGCTTCAATTCGTTCTGCACATTGTTGGGGAAAGTTTGGATAAGTTGCCTGAGCTGGATGGTATATTCCTCTCTAGGGTCCTGGTTCAATTGAACAGTTACATAGAAAGCTTTCACCTGAGAACTGTGTCCTTGGTAAACAAATCCACAGGAAACAGGGTTATACAATCTCTCTCCATTAGAGTGCTGCCATCAAGGGAGTATAAGGAAACCCTAACACCATCATCAAACCAGCAAATAAAGATGGCTCAAATGTTATTATGAATACTACATACAAGAAGGAAACAGACAGCACCTGCTACAAGAGATTGAACCACGACCCTAGAGAGGAATATACCATCCAGCTCAGGAAACTCATCCAAATGTTCCAGAATTATAGTAAGGTATATTAAAGCTATACAATTTATTAACTAGGACTAGGGGCTTGAATGACCTCCAAGCCTGTAACTCGTTCTTCAAGCCCATTGGACCTTGGATAGAAATGACAGTATTGGCTATTGGCGATGTGCAAGTTTGAGAATGTAGTGCCTTTAATTGTAATGTCACCCATTGTGTTCTCCATCATTTACAGTGCTTTACAGTGCTGTCTTGATGTTATATTTGCATTTACAGTGCTCCGCTTTTGCGGGCTTGAACCATGATTCACTGGCTTTGTTTGAGAATATTGTGCTATTAATCCTAACATCACCCATAATGTTTCCCATCATTTACAGTGCTTTACAGTGCTGCATCAAATTTATATTTGCATTTACAGACATCCAAGCCCAAAACCCGTATGGGCTTGGAGGTTTAAATCCCCCTTAAAGGGTCCACGGCAAACTAATGGTTACCTCCATGCTGCGGGGTTACAGTAAGTATAGGTGTCCTTATAGACCCCTATAGGACACCATTAATCCCTATGTTAACACTATAAGTGCCATAAGGGTACTCCAGGACCCTCATTACACAAAGTCTAAGCACTACACTATACTATTAACCCTAACCATACCTCATTAACCCCAACTAAACCCCATTAAACCCAACTGTCCCCCTTTAACCCTAACTGGGCCTATTTAACTCCATCTACTTCTATTCAACCCCATCTCTTATGGGGGTTTATACAGACCCCCATAAGTCTTAATTTAACCCCATCAGTCCCATAAGAGTCTATAAAGACCCTCATGGAACAATAAGAACCCTAACAGTAACCCAATAAGTGCCACAAGGGTCCTCCAGGACCCTCATGACACTAAGTACAAACACTACACTACACTATTCCCACCACCAATTAACCAATACATCTTAACTAATCCACCTCTAAATTATTACCCCCTACCATAACCTATTAACACCTACTCTACCTACCTAACATCCTATTAAACCCCTAACACCCCACTAATTACAGAAATATAAAAAAAAACTAGAATACAGAAAATAAAAATGCACCATTACTGAAAATAAAAAAGCACCATTATACAAAACAATAAACAACACCACTACAGAAAAAAAATACCCCACTACTTACAGTAAAATAAAAAAAATCTACATGATAAAATAAACACATCTCCATTACATCGAAACAAAAACCCACACCCAGCAATAAAAAAAAGTTACAACTATACCCCTAACTATATACAATAAAACCCCTAACTACATACAGTAAAAAAAAACTAACTACATACAGTAAAAAAACCTAAATCTAACCTAAAACAACCCCCTCACTAAACCTAGAATAGGGTAAATAAGCCAACTTACCTTTGCAAAAATGGTTTTCTGGCCTTCGTCCCTAGCATAAGGGCCCATCCATTAATAGTGTAGTGTTAGCACTTATAGTGTTAACATAGGGGTTAATAATAGTGTCCTATATGGGGTCTACATAGACCACTATTGCACTGAGGGGGTTCATTTTAGTCTCATGAGGGTCTATATTGACCCCCATGAGTGATGGGGTTAATTTTAGGTGCCAGGGGGTACTTATAATACCCCCGCAGCAGGTGTTAATTTTTTTATTTAGCTTGTGTACTTTAAGGACCTTTATAGGGAAACCGGTGACAGGAGCAACTGAATAGCGATTTGTGATTTGGGACCTGCAGCCTTGAAAGATCAAAAGCTTTGGGGGAAGTTACTAGCGATTTCTCAAATCTCAAGGGATCAGAAAGGATTGCAGGTCGCAGCACGTAACACAATCGGAGCCTGCGATCAGAAGGCAATAGAATAGCAACGTAGCTTGAGATCACCCATTGCGACCACGTTTTCCGAAATTAGAAAAATTAAATGAGACCCATTGTCTATGATTGGTATGCTATTTTATTGTAGTGAAAATTAAAGAAAAATTCACACATGCAATAGCAATAGCAATCACATTAAATCTATTTTCCATTTACATTAAGTAATGTTCAACAGTAGCTGTATAAAATGGGTACTACAGTATCTATATTCAAATACTGTAATATAGTATATGTCTGTATTTTACTCTTTCTTCTACTGCAAGTGGAAGCACATCTGGCTGTTGTATATCCATTAATTATAGATGTCTTGATAAAAAAAATACTTCACACAAAACATCATTAAAATGATTGGCATGAGAGCAAGAGTTGTTAATCCAAAATCCATAATTTTCTGTCTTGGGAAATTCTTCTTTATTCGCTGTCATAACCTTTTCCCATCCAGCCACTATTTATTTATACTGTTAGATCTGCAGATAAGTAGTTGATGTAATATTATTAATGTTCTTCACTGTTTTTTTAATTTATCTTATTTTGCTTTTATTTTTTTATTTAATTTTCATTTTTATTTATTTTATTTACTGGATCTCTATGTTTATAGTGTTTTTTATTTTATTTTTATCTAAATCATTCAGATATTCTGGTCTTAAATCAATGATTGATTATTTCTGTCTTTGCTCATTCTACATTGTTTTTTTTAATTATTTAATTCATCATACAAGAGATGGTGGAACGATTTATTTTTGTAAACAGCATGGAAACAGCCTGAAAAGTACCAAAGACGTGTGCACATTTTCTAAACGCGTTGGAATAGTGGGATATGTTGTTCTGACGATGCAATCTGATTTGTTTCTTAAAGTTCATATCATTCTTTTATTGGCATGCAATTACCAACTTCTGCAATGTATAAAACAGTGTTAAACTGCATGAAATGCATTTTGTAAGCTCCATGTCCATTTTAAAGCATAATGTCAACTCCACTCTCTGTTCTCCTTTGCATGCTGAATTTTTAATGAATAAACAGTGTTATTATCTGCTGCATAATTTATTTACAATGATCACAAATTCAAAGAAGCTGAAAATCGTGGAAGCTCTATTGATCAACAGTTAATTAAAATTGTTGCAGCTTTGTGTACACTGTCACTTTAAATAGATCAGATTGGCACAGTAATCTGTTCATCTCTAAAGCAGCTTACTGGTAGCATCCAATATTGAGACTCTATGGGAAAAGAAATGTGTGCACTTTAGGCAAATATACAGGACGGCATGTAAAGTGTGGGTAATCAATGTAGGCTGATATGTGTTCAGATCCATAAGGATGAAAAGGATGAGGTTAAAAAGGGGAACTGAACACTAGGAAGCCTCAGATTATTCTTCATGTTTAATGCTAGTATGAATAAATTACAGGTTTGTTTCTTAAATGATCCCAGAATCGCTTAAAGGCCACTCTAAGCCAAAATTTTCCACCACACCAGATCAAAATGAATTTTTATGCATATGCCCCATACCATTGTAAGTTTGCAAGTCTTCAGTCTTGCAGGTGCTTTAGGGACAACATGATACACACCAGATTCTAAGCACAAAGACAGTGTCCTCCATTCTTTGCAATTTGTTACATTTGTTTTTGCCTTGTACATAACAGATGTACAAGTCCTATGGAATATGTTGGCACGTTACAAATAAACAATAATAATGATAATAATACCATGATTTTGAGAAAGCATATAGTTGGGTGCTATGTAAATATTTGCTCAAATTATGTAGTTGATTGCCAAAGGGTTAATCTTTTATGTTGGGATTTATTTACCTATTATCTCAATATACCACTGTATACTAGTTCCCTGGTGCTTAACACCTTATTATAATATTCAGGTAATTGTGGAAAATAAGGGAACAAAAATAGCCTATGGATGGGTAAATACTCTTAAAGTGCTATTAGAAAATAATGTCTCATATTAATATCACATAATATCTTCCCTCATATGGCAAAATTACTTTGCTAATCCTTGGGAAGATATAAAAATGTGTTTGTATATGAGTACAAAAAAAAGTTTGAATTTTAAAACCAATCTAGAAAAAAGCGCTTCCTTAAAATTCTTATGGTTATTAAAAAGGTTTTATAATTAGTTGTTATATAATTATATATGGGGAGTATATGGGGAGTACCTGAAATAACTTATGTAAAGGTTGTTAAATACTTAACTCCTTATTGCCTTAGACTACTATATGTCATTAAAACAGACTTGCAATTCAGAGTAGTCAAAAGGAGTCAAAAAAATATATATATCATAATTAACCACTATCTGTAGTATAATAATACTCCCCTAATACAAAAATCAATATAACCAGAGTACTTGCGCTTCTGTAGAGATAGTCCCGACGGTCCCGTTTCGCCCTTCTTAGGGCTTACTCATGGGCTCTTACAAATAAACAATAATAATGATAATAATACCATGATTTTGAGAAAGCATATAGTTGGGGGCTATGTAAATATTTGCTCAAATTATGTAGTTGATTGCCAAAGGGTTGATCTGTTATGTTGGGATTTATTTACCTATGCTCACCTGAGAATGGGCTTTGTGATGGTACTGACTCAGGTTGTAGAGGAGAAAGCTTGTGTAACATTGAGATATGGTAAGAGTGGAATCCATTGATGAGAAGGACCAAAATGTAGTATAGGATACTGCCAGAGGCAGAAATCAAGGTCAAGAACAGTCCAGGGTTGAAGGTATGCAGGAGGTAAGGGTAAATCCAGAAAACAAGCAGAGAGTCAAGGTAAAATACCAGAAGTTCCATAACATATAATAGCTGTCGTAATTTCAAGTTGTTGTCATGCAATGTTAAAAATTACGGGCTTACGAATGAGCAATGAGTGCAGTAGGGCTTGCAATTGTGGCTGTTCAGGGTCCCTCTAAGGGTCCTCTGTCCAGTCATAACTTGCCCGAGAACGCTCCACCGATGGAGGATGGAAAGATATTGCAGGCGCTCATAACGATGTCCGCAATCAGAAAAGAAGGATGTAGAACTTTGGCATTTGATCGCGAGGCACACAAGACTTTAAAAAATAATTACGGATTTAGCGTGCAAGATTTTATCAAGCACGTAACTCGGAAGACCCCCCAAAAAGGCAATTTTTTATTTTAAAATTAACTTAAAAACCTCACACACAGATCAGGGGGAGAGCCAGGGAGCCGGTGAGTGAGGTTGCAAGCTAATTTGATGCCTAATTGACGATTTTTGGAAATCAAAATTTGGCTAAGGGAGGAAAAAAATGCAGACTGTAAAAATGTAAATGCTTTCAAAAAGGATCAAAATGAGACCGAAGATACTTAGCCAAACAACGCCAGGCACGCAGTCGCTCATGAATGTAGCTCATGAAATGCACAAGACTTTGAAAATAAGAGCAACATCGATCAGCGCGAGGCACACAAGACTAAAAAAGGATAGACAGGTGCTCAACGGGAGCCACGCAAAACTTGATCAGGGACAGAGAGGAGAAAGGCACAGGGGAGGGAGAGGGGGGAGAGAGTGTAAAGAGACACAGGAGTGAGAGAGGGGGAAAAGAGACACAGGGGAGGGAAATAAGGGGAAAAAAGAACAGGGAGAGGGGGGGAAACAGACACATGGAAGGGAGAGGGGGAAACAGACACAGGTGTCAGAGAGGTAGGAGAGGCTCGCAATGAGCACCAAAGCAACTCATTGCGTACCTCGCGATGAGCGCCAAAGACTCTCATTGCTGGGCTCCTGATGAGCGCAGAAGGCGCTCAGCGCGAGGCATGAAAGTGGCGGGTTGGACGATGTCTGCAATGAGCGCTCATTGCAGGGCTCACGGTGAGCACCGAAGGCGCTCATCTCGAGGCCCATAAAGTAGAGGGGAGGAGAGGCTTGCAATGACGGCCGAAAGTGCTCATCGCGGGGCTTGCGATGAGTGCCGAACGAAGCCGCTCAAGTAGACGGTGGGAGAGGCTCATTGCGAGGACTCGCAAGTTAGACGGGGAGACCCTTGCACTGTGTGGCAAACAGCATTGCCAACCTTCACATTTTATTGCTGTCATTTTTGATGGGCTAGTCGCTAGTAAAGAGATATAGAGTTGGAGCTTTAAAGCAGAACTCTGAGCACTACTGCCAAGCTGCCATTCCTTTAAATAGGCACAGGGTTACACTTCCTGGTTCTGGCAAAACCAAACTACCAAACTGGATTAATTCAAGTAAAATCTGGGTCAGACCAGATCTTTCTGGACTACATTTTATTCATCAATATAATCATGTTAAAAATAATTGCCATTGCAGGATTATATGCCAGCATTTAACCGGTATTCAAGCTTTGTGTCCGTGCACCATCAGATGCTGGGCAAGTAGAAGAATGTAGCAGCCACATAGTAGACAGTTGTTGGGAATTCTGACAACTCAACTAGAATATCAAAATGAGATGGTACTAAGGGTACGCCAGGTCCAGAATGCCAAACAATACACCCAGATGAACGCTTCACCTTCTTAGCTTGTATTCGTGATGCACAGTAAGCAAGAGGTCCATGCCTGGATTACCCTATAACTTCTAGGGAGACCCGATTGTTAATTTCAAACAAACAAAAACAGGTAAGAGAAACAAACCATAAAAGGAGCAGCTCTGAAGGCCATCTTAGTTATCTTGGTTCTTTTACTTAAAGAACACCAATTAAAGAAAATTAGTAGATCTAAAAATAGTACAGAAACTGAGACAACAATGACCTTCTGCCATATAATGTAATAAAAAGCATGCAGGGTGTTTGACCACTCAGAGACCACACACTTACATCCATATATATATATATATATATATATATATATATATATATATATATATATATATATAGACAGTCCAGCCACAAAAGATCTTCTTTTCCAGTCAGTATATAGTTTTGTTTGTACCGGTCTGTACTACTTGCAGTAAAAAAGCCGGACCATTACAGTGACCATTTTAATTTAATTATCCAAAATGGGGCCTTCACTCCTTATGTATACAGCCTTTGCTAGTACGAATATCTATACTCCTATTTATGGCATATCAATTAAACATTTCCACCACTTGGCAACAGTACCGATGCACAGAAACAATCTCAGCATTTCTGTCCATCAGGGAAATGAAGCGAAGACATGTTGTATCATCTGAGAATAAAATAAGACTCTTCTGCTCATTAACAATGTCTCAGTTGTTTTTTGGGTTTGTCCATATGTTTTCTAAACTCAGAAAGGTGCTTCTATTTAAAATTGTTGGATTCATAAATTATTTACCAGTCTCCAATATTGTTTTTTGTAATATTTTTTAAAGCAGAAGTATATCCCACAATGCACTATACAAAGAACAGTGGGAAAAAATGTAAACCAGTTAATAAATACTGATAGAGTGGGACATCTATCAGTATTTATGTAAAAATATATGAATCAACTTTGTTTGCCACAATGGTTTGTGTATTAAGGAGCAAACTTCCATGTTGCAGGTCCAACATTTAGTTTTCTCTGTATGTCTTATAGTACAGGTTGTAGAAATGTAACTGTAATTTGCTGTTTTATTGAGCACATATAGCATTCCATTACATCACAGTATGAGCTGTCAATGCTGATCATAGTATATAGGAAGTATAATTTGGCAAAAAAATACCCTGATTTTCCCAAAATGAGAAAATTGCTCTATTTTATTTCAAATTCAGTTTTCTGAACCGTCCTGGAGGTGAGAGCACATGTAAGGAGTGTGTAATTGTAGAGCTGAAACTAGAAAGGCAATGAAGGTGAGGCAATAGAGAAAAATAAGGAAGCAAAGTGGAAAGATTGGAGAGAGATGAAAATTGGGTATATGATAAAAGGGAAATATAAGAACGGGTTTGGGTACAATTTAATTAGGAAGACAAAAAATGGGTAACAACAGAGTTTGGAAGAGGAAAAAAGGGGTATAGTGGGCATGGCCGGATTACCCATTAAGCCAACAAGGCAGCTGCCCATGGGCTCTTCCCTGTGAGGGTGCCACTTCTTAAAAAAAATGGTTCCTGGCTTTAAAAAATGAAATATTGCAGTTCATAGACTGGTTACTTTGGGGGTAATCACCTAGTACAAGACAGTTACAACAGGAAAGGGAACTTGCATACCTTGCATACTCACCCGCAGGGGCTCCTCCACTTCACTGCCTAGATGCTCCAAAAAGGTAGATACAGCCCTGGTAGTGTAGGTAAGAGGGAGAGAGAAAGGAAGATAGGTGAGATTTTAGGAAGTCTTGTTTCATCCTAACATGCTCTTATATGAAATAATTCACTTATGGAACTTCACATATATGTGTACAATTTGTAGCACTTGGCTTTTATTGCTACAAGAGAATTAATATAACCGTCACAGCTTGGAACTCAGTTGCAGTCTGATTTACTCCTGAGCTGCCTTGTTAATTTTTGACCAAATCAGCTTACACTTTCCACAATTGTGGAGGAGTAATTAACAAATTAGGCATGTTCCATAACTTTTACATAATAGTTCATTTTCCCGAAGACTGATCTGTCATATAAAAGTGATTATAGATGGAACTTGACCTCTAAAATGTAAGGGATGCATTTATACTACTCATTGGTTCTTCAATTCTCTCTATATATTTAATTACAAATTGTTTCTGAGAAACTGTTGAAAGAAATGGATATAAAGAGTGTATATGAAATGTGGGCAGCTGACTTGATATGACTTGTAGGAGGGAATGAACCATGTTGTATAAATGTATCTTAAATTAGCAACATGTACAGTAATTATGTTAGATGACTGCAGGTTACTAATTTGTCAGGTAGACATTCTTGGCAGAAACGAGGAAGGAGAAGTTAGAATGAGCAAGTTGCCATAGTGAGAGATCACCAGTAAATGACAATGGTTCTTGCAAGAACATCGCTTAAAGGAGACGATACACAAAAATTATACTAAGGGAAGTGTATGTATGTATGTAAAATACACAGGATTAGAGTTTTACGCCTTGTGTTGAGGACATAAGGAGCTGATGTGTAATTTGCATTTTATCTTGTTGGTGCAATAGAATTGAAATCCTCTAGATTGATGTAGTCTTGTGACTTTCTGCAGTATACAAACTATTTTAATTAACACCATTCCACACATATGATTCCAAGGTTAAAGAAGGTTCACTAATAAGTACACAGGGCAGAGGTCAGAGTAGAGATAAGTTAAGGCCAGAAAGCCAGACGTTTACAATAACTTTGTATTAATAATTTCCCCCAAACCAGAAATAATATACAAGAGGTTAGTTTAAGTTACAAGCGTTAATTCAAGTTTTTGAATGCAGTTTTAAAAAAACTGTACTTAATATTTTATCATGCAAGACTTAAACTTTTCATGCTCTTTCAAATGCATGAAATAAGAACTCTGTTCCATGTCTCTTTAATACAGCCATTCATTTATAATATCTAGCCTCTTCTAAAAATGAATGAATGTGAACAATATAGGCCACATTCAGGAAGACTCTGTATTTCCCTGAGAATGAGTAATAAGACACATGGAGGATTTATTACGAGCATGTGTAATGAGGAATATCTCCAAGCCATAGTCATGGTCAGAATGTTTTTTAGACTTTTTAAATTTTCATCATTTCGGCTAACATAACTTAACATTTCTCAAGATCACTATGTATATATTAACGCTAGTTGTTTGCCCATCATAACAGTATAATATTTAATGTATCTCCCCTCCCCTGTGTCCCTCCCTTCCTTCCTTGTGTCTCTTGTGCCCCCACACCCTCCCCTGTGTCTCTTTCCACTCTCCCCTGTGTCTTTTTCCACCCTCCCCTATGTCTCTTTCCCCCCTACCCTTGTGTCTCTTCCCCCCTCTCCCTCCCGTGTCTCTTTCCCCCTCTCCTGTGTCTCTTTGCCTGTGTCTATTCCCCCCTCCTCCTTCCCTCCCCTGTGTCTCTTCCACCCCTCCTCCTTCCCTCCCCTGTTTCTCTTTCCCCCCTACTTCCTCCCATGTGTCTCTTTCCCCCCTACTCCTCCCTCCCTCTCCTGGTCTCTTCTCCCCTCCTCCATACCTCACCTGTGCCTCTTCCCCTCCTCCCTCCCTCCGCTGTGTCTCTTTCCCCTCCTCCCTCCCTCCCGTGTCTCTTTCCTCTCATCCCTCCCTCCACTGTATCTCTTTCACCTCCTCCCCCCACCCCCCAGTGCGCAATGCGTGGCTATTGCTACGCATTGACGTGTATGGCACGTGCACGGCTAGCGCGACGCCATGCACATTCACAGCTAGCACTGCGCATTCATGCAAAGTGAGCAGTGCGCATTGCTGAATATAGTTTACATAGTGCGCATGCGCTAACCAGCATTACACTATACAGGAACTACATTAGTGATTAGTGATGCTTGCCAGTTTTTTAAATGGTTGGTTCAGACGAAAGGAAGAGAAGATGGATGATGGAGCGGTAGAGAGGGTGTTTGAAGGAAGCAAATAGGAGGATGGAGAAGAGACATAAAGTCAATGTAGAGAACAGAAAAAAATGGGGGATAGAGAGTGGGAAGCAGTGAAAAAGGAGTTTACGAAGAGGAAGTGATGGACAATACCAGAGAGAAGGGGGAAAATAGGAGAAAAACAAATGTATTATACAGCCTATTGCCATGCAGTTGAATCATTTTTATGGCCTCTGAAGGGATCTCATTGAGACAATGTTTGTTTCTTATCTCATGTATAAAACATACTCTGATGCAGATGCACACCAACTATGAAAATAAAAAAAAATACTATTAGGAAAACAATACTATATTGAATATTGAACATTCCCTCAAATAAACAAATGTTTATGGGTATACTCATGTTTATGGGACTCCTATAATACTGATATTATCCAGTGGTGTTTGTTAATAAAATATGTGTTTTCAATCAATTTTCTTAAATGCCACTAGAGGGCATAATACAACTTTATTTCATATCAAATCAACAACATGATTTTAGACTATTTGAATAGCCATCTAAAAATGTGTTGGTTTATAATTTATGTGCCTGTAAGGCATTGTAGGCTACTATAATTGGTATGTCATGGTTGCAGCGTTGTTTTCTTTGAAATATGCCTATCAACAAACTATTTGTTAGAGAAAAAACATGCATATCAAAACTTTTGATGTAATGATCTAAGAAAATTCCTGGGGCATTCCCAATCCTGATTCATTTAGCTTTTTATGCGATATTAGGAAAGCAGAAAGTAATCATGTTCATTTTAAAGGCTTATGGGAAGAATTTGTGCTTAGTAATTTCTCTGTATATGTCACCTTGATTATGATGCTTTGCGTACTGGCGATACCCAGCTCCTCTCAAGGGACAAAGTAAAAGAAAAAAGTGACATTGATTTATTTTACTTTTCATATTGTTTCAAATTATTTTCTTTGTCCTTTTTACTTTTTCTGTGAAGGCAATTTTTCATAAAGCCATTATGTCCGTTAATTTATTTATTAGGTATGCGTTGTATAAAATGAAACTTTCAAAGCTCACAATTGCCTCCTGTATAATGTATTTTTTTCTGTTTTATTCTATGAATAACATGGAAATGAACAAAAGACCCTAACATTTTTCATTGTCGCTTTGAATATTTTATTTTGGCTCTAGGTTACATAGCTTGTATACTATTGATCACTACATAGCAGGAATATAGGTATGTTGTAATACATATGACAACAACTGAACATTTTTACAACTTAAGGTTTGGCAGTAGGAACATGCTATTTATGGCTTTTGTGAGGTTTGTCTAAAAATAACTTGTAATAATAATCTTTTGCACCTGACCTTTTTTCACTTTTTGCATTATAGTGTGTGTGTGTTTTCTGTACTAGGTCACTTTAGATATGTTTGACCCACACACACATATACAGTATGTCACAAAAGTGAGTACACCCCTCACATTTTTGTAAATATTTTATTATATCTTCTCATGTGACAACACTGAAGAAACGACACTCTGCTACAATGTAAAGTAGTAAGTGTACAGCCTGTATAACAGTGTAAATTTGCTGTCCCATCGAAATAACTCAACACACAGCCATTAATGTCTAAGCCGTTGGGAACAAAAGTGAGTACACCCCTAAGATGGACATGTCCAAATTAGCCAAACGTGTCAATATTTTGTGTGGCCACCATTATTTTCCAGCACTGCCTTAACACTCATGGGCATGGAGTTCACCAGAGCTTCACAGGTTGCCCCTGGAGTCCTCTTCCACTCCTGCATCACTGTTTACGATCAAACTGAGGGTTTCATCTCATATCAGTGTTTTTGTGTTCTTTGTGCCATATGCATTTATCTGTCATTTAGGGATTATTTCAACTACTTTTCCTTGGTATAGATGTATACTTTTGGTGGTGGGAGTTTCATAGTCTGGGCCTGCATTAGTGCTGCCGCCACTGGGGAGCTACAGTTCTTTAAGAGAAACATGAATGTCAACATGTACTGAGCAATACTGAAGCAGAGCATGATCCCCTCCCTTCGGAGACTGGACCCAAGGGCAGTATTCAACATGATAACAACCCCAAACACACCTCCAAGACGACCACTGCATTGCTAAAGAAGCTGAAGGTAAAGGTGATGGGCTGGCCAAGCATGTCACCAGACTATTGAGCATCTGTTGGGCATCCTCAAAGGTGGGGGAGTGCAAGGTCTCTAACATCCACCAGCTCTGTGATGTCATCATGGAGGAGTGGAAGAGGACTCCAGGAGCAACATGTGAAGCTCTGGTGAACACCATGTCCATAAGGGGTTAAGGCAGTGCTGGAAAATAATGGTGGCCACACAATATATATACACTTTGGGCCCAATTTGGCCATTTCCACTTGGGTGGGTTGTACTCACTTTTGTTGCCAACGGTTAAGACATTAATGGCTGTGTGTTGAGTTATTTTGTGGGGACAGCACTGTTATACAGGAGGTGCACTTACTACTTTACATTGTAGCAGAGTGTCATTTCTCCAGTGTTGTCGCATGGAAAGATATAATAAAATATTTACAAAATGTGAGGGGTGTACTCACTTTTGTGAGATACTGTATATGTTGGTGTCTGAAAAATTAAAATAAAAGAAGAGCATTTCTACATCTGACAAAATGACCAAAAATGCAGAATTAGAAACAGAGCCCTACTCTATTCAAGACATGTAAACTACTTTCAAAAGTCATTTCTTCTGCAGGAGCTTTTTTCAATAATGTGACACACGTATTCAATTGCAATATTACGGATCTCACCCGACATCCATAAATACTGTCTTGTCAGTAACACAGAGACACAGCTCAAGGACACAGTAGTAAATGACGATGATGTCATATATAAAAGTACAATGAGTATGAATCAGCATCTATAAATGTGAGTAATCATTTTGCAAGTAGTTAAATAAATTTGCCAGTAGGGCTAGCCCTTCAATAGACAATGATTAGGAAAATCTGTTTCTAGTCCATGTCGGTTTAACCTCTTCAGTACTGGGTTCTGTCTTACCCCGAATGTTGTATAATGACACAAACATAATAATAAAAATATGATATCTATAAATTCCACATATGTGCCTATGGGAATGTTAAGTGTCAAATTCTGATGAACTACCATGCTTTTTTTATTATTTTATAGTGCTTCACTGTCTTTTTAACTGCTGCTGCAGCTCAATAAAATGGTTTTAAACCCATTTGCGACTGATGTTTAGTACCTGTAAATATTCCTTCAGATTCATTCCTGTTTTAATATCCAAGGAAAGAGTAATAAATATGAACACAAGATTTCTGGAACACTATCAAAATTGTATAAATCACATTTATAGGTCCCATTTGGTACTATTGCTATAATATGTATTGTTTTCACCTATTGTGCATTGTCATATATTCTTTGATATAGTCATATGCATTGTTTAGATTTAGTATTTAGTATTTCAATGTGAAAAAGGGAGGAGGTGCCTCTTGAAAGTCGGTTAGTCCATAATTATATTTATTATATACTGCAATAGGTATTAGAATCAGTCATCTAAACATTTGTAAATATGTAATTCTTTGAAACTGGCCAATGTCTGCTACTAATTCAGTTATAATATATAGAGTGTATAATAGCTGACAATCATGCTTAAGATAACAAAGCAGGCCCACACTTCTAATGCAATACTCTGTGTTATTTATTTTTCCAGTGCATAATTTAATTTCATCATTCAACTCAGATAACAGTGCTCTTGTCCTATTGTGGTATGTGTGTGTGACCATATTGTACATCAAATAAAAAGTGTTAAAGCCTATCTAATTCTAGAGCACTATTATACATTATTTTACACACCCCTGCATGCACGTAATACCATTGTTTCAGTAAGGCATTTAAATTAGCTTTACTTACTGCAAGTAACCATTGGTTTGGCTCAGATCTATGGTTGTACAAAGATTAACGGAAGGAGTAGGATTAAAGGTTTATTGGTAGAAGAGTAATTAGTGTAGCTATATGAGTTAATTCATGTTACCACAATTAGGGTTCAACGGAGTGTGAAATACAAGCATTACAGTAAAAGTAAAAACAGTTCAAGGAGTAAAAGAATTAGGTCCTGGAGACCATCCATTTGATTTTTGTTATGTATTATAAGCCGGAACAAAAACTAGTTTGTGCAATCCTGCATCTATATTAATGCATTATGAAACTGCTATACTAAATAAAGCACTTAATAAGGATTGTTGTTCTCATTACCTGACCTCTTGCTTAGCCATTAAGGATGATTGTTGGAATTTTTGCCTCTTTTCTCAGCATGCTTACATTATTATCTCATTATTAATTTAACTTTCAATGCTAGTATTTATTTTGGAAAAACATAGATCACAGAATGAAGATAAAATATTTTGGATTGTGTGATAGGTTACTAATTCACTTGTTGAAAGGAGAGTTCCTGTTCACTGTAGTAAACACAAAATTACAAGGAAAAAAACATTCCATAGTTTAGATTTTTGGACTAGACCAACAACTCTTTCTCCTTTTTGTGGTATGGATTTGGCCACTTGGATGTATCCCTTTCTGGATCGCTGCCTTGTCATAGTGAAGGGGCTTGTGTACCTCAATAAAGCTGTTAGCTATACCATGTAGGGTCACCCAAGATGGGCAGGTCATAGCATCGAGGTCAGACAAATCACGGTCCATTTGAGAACTGGACCTCCACTCCAGTATCTTTGCCATGAAAACCATATGGACAAGCATAACCAGAAACACATATCATATGTAGAACATGAAGACCTAACTAATAGCAATTAAATCAAATTATTGGCAAATATGTACATATATGGGCATGCAGGAGGACTGGGGTGTATAGATTTATTTATATATCAGTATATGTCTATTATACAAGTTAAAAGTTAAATTTACTGTATTTTACAGACATGTATTTATATAGCCTGTGACATGAGGTTATGGATAGAAGGGAGTGGAGGTATATGGATGAATATATAAGACGTAGCTTATGGTCTAATACATTTAATATAGAAATATAATGGCTAGTGAGAGGAATGAATGTGGCTTGAAACTTGGACAGCACATTTTATTTGATTTATAGATTGGGTTTTAATAACTATGTGCCCTATTATATGTGAAGAAGCAAACTTCACAAGCTTTATGTGATTTGACTTAAGATGTAAAGACGGGCGAGCTTCACTAGATGAATAAGGAGTGGCTTAAAACTTTGAAGTATGGACAAGCTTTACTAGATTAGAAGTTGTGATTTTGATGTTAAGTATTGACACACTTTAAATGTGAAGCAAAGCAAGCTTCATAAGCTTAATGCAATGGGGCATAAACATGAGAAGAAAGGACAAGCTTTATTTAAAATGTGAAGTATGGGCGATCTTTAAATTATTATCAGGTGTGGCTTAAAATGCGATGTACAGGCGAGTCTAACTAGAGGACCAAACAGAGCCAAAGAAATTTAAACTGACATAAAGATCGAGTTTAAAATGAAGGAAAGTGGATTTCTGGAGGGAGTTTTTTTTTGGGGGGTGGGGGATTGAGATGATTGGAAGAAAAAGAGTGAAAAGTATTTAAGGGTTTAAATAGAAAAGTGAGTATAAAACATGGACTGCACAGTGAGAGTAATGATGGCGGCTGGAGATTTGAAAGTATTGATGTGCTTATAGAATGCAAATGTATTAAAGGTATCTAGCATAGAAACACTGAACTAGAGAGGCTGAGCATATTTTAATGTCTATGGAGCAGAGACTATGAAGTAGAGAGGCTGTGCATGTTTGTAGGTCTGTAGATACTGACTGGACGATTGAGGGTATAATCAAAGGACCCCTTGATAAACGCGCATCGATTCTTAGGCGTAGGACACCGTCGAGGATCAATGACGTCATATCTAAGCCTCTTGATAGCGGCGTTCATGTAGCTTGAGGTAGTGCTGCCTACAGAGCCATAATAGGCCCCTAGATAAAGCCCCTTCACAATGCAAAGAACAAGGTGATTTTTTAAGGCCTGCACATAAAATATTGGCGTTCATCCGACATCGTGCACTCAAGAAATTTAGACTATAGGTCTGGAACCTCATGCACACTGACTTAATATAAATATCTCCCATAATAATTGTATCTAAGCCTGTCTAATAGAAAAGGAGATCACTCAATAAATGATTGCACATTTTGCACAGCGAAGGAGATTTCTCCACAAGCAATTGCATGACTTTACACATGAGAACACTCATTTTAAGACTGTCTGCTATTCAAGCGTTATACTATAAGAGTTGACAACTAGTATTTATATCAGTCTTAGACAAGATTGTCTTTACTTTGGCACAATTCAAAGCACTTTTGGACATTTTAGCACTTAGCACTTTTTTTGCACTAAAGATATTGGCACTTAGTACTTTATTCATGTGATATCATATTGAAGAGTCATTTATATGAGAATATTGAATACTATTTTGGTCGTTTAAACAGCCTAAATCTTAATTATTTTTCAATAGGTCCCTGCACTAAAATTGATTTTTAAACATGTTTTTATCAAATTAAATAAAAGTTATGTTTTATAAAGCTTTATTCTCAGTTGAGATTAGATAATACTGGTGTGCCCTAAACAAGGATCTGTGTTTCTCTATGCTTGTGTTACAGGAATTATCTTGAGGAGCACCCGTTACAATATAACTTATTTCAAACTAAACTTGAGCCACCAATTTCTTTTATTAGCTGTAATCAAAGGACCACTGAACTCACTCTTCATGGTATGATAGAGTACAAGATTATAAGTTATTTTTTATTTATTTAATGAGTAATTAGCACAGCCCTGTGTCCATCGCACTCCGTGTGAGGCTCAGCATCCCGTTTACACTGCACTGACCAGTTAACACATTGCTTTCTTGTTTTAGGTGAGTGCCAGTATTCAATGCCTGCACAGATAGATATGGTAAGGGCTAATTATTTGTTTGTTGGGATTACTGCATTGAGGATTAAGCACCCTGCCAACCCTCCTCTTCCCATGATTAGACTGCGTAGCTCAAATTCCAGAGAGTGTAGAAACCTGGATTTTCTGCTGGTAAGAAAAAATGTAAACCCATTACAAGTTCTGTTCCCTTTGAAGTGCAAATATAAGCAGTCTGCCAAAAAGCTTACAATTGACTTGAATGGAGGACACACCATTGTAACCTGACTGGCTGTAGTAGTGGAGTAGGTCAGTTTATTACACACATAAAAACTGATTTGATTTGATTTGATTTCTCAATAAAAAATACACTTATTTCAGAAATTCAAAAAGCATTTCATCATGGTTTTAGGAGATATTCACAGTGACGTGGTCCAAATTGTGCTGAACTAAATGGCCCTTTGACTTGAATGAAAAGGAAGGACTATATTAATATAAAATGTAGGATGTTATACTTACCTCTTGAAGTTTAAAATGCTGGGAATTGGAATGATTAAAGGGTTAATTTAAAATATATATAATAAAAGGATTGGGAACTTGAATACAAATATGTCATAATTTCAATAAGGGAAATTATATTTTAATTGTGCAATAAAATTGTGTAAAAATAAGGGAATGATTTAATTATAAGATAGAGTAATCAAATAGTATTGATGAATTAAGAACATAGTTATGACAAGATTAAATGATATAAATTATATTATATTATTAGATATTTTTTCTTTCATATATATGAATATATAAATAGAGCATGGTTCAGTAATAAATTATATGAAAGTGATTGTTATTTCATTAAAAGACTCAAAGAATGTGTCTATCAGTGATGAAGGAAACAGCTTGAAGAAAATGAAAAATTTAAATTTACTTTTAATAGAATTAGAGAAGACATAATGAAATAGGAGAGGAGCTATCAGGATGTGCAGAACTAATATGCAACTATTGTGGTGTGCGAGTATGAAAATAATTTTAATGATAATGGGTTAATGATATCTTATAACCGGAAGTTGAATATATTGTCTTACAATCCTAAATATATATGTTGAGTTATAAATATTTGGGGAATTAATATGAATTGGATAACTAATAATTTTATAGCAAAAAGGATGGTTGCAAAATTAATGGAACTGGTATTTCTAAATTAATAATATTAATGCAGCTGACTACCATAGAAAGTGATTAAGTATATTTAGCAATAAAAGTTGTAGTAAAACTGAGAATCTTGTCTTGATTTTTGGGGATTAGGACAGAGTTCAGAAAAGTGCGAGAATAGTAAGTGTAACTGTGTTTTTTGAAGTGGTAATATTAAGTTAAACTGTTGAATTGTATAGAATGATTTAATGAATGTTGGGAATTATGAATGATTGGTATGATGATAGAGGAATGGTTTAGTGAAGGTAATAATTTAATAATGATTTTAGAAAGGATTAGGAAATTATTGTTTTAAGGATAAAGAGGTCTCTGTTGAGGGAACTGAGTGCAGATATAGGAAATGAGAAGAACTATTAATTATTTGAAGAAATATAAATAAGGTAAGAAAACCTGAGTTTAAATAACTCTAGTTAATTGTATATGAAATAATAAATAAGGAAAATATATATAGTTAAATGCAAGGGATGGAAGCAAATATTCAAGATTGGATAAAGGCATTACAGTGATCATACTGCAGAGAACTGGGAAAGCAAAATGAATGAACATCTAGGAGGTAAAAGGAATATATGAAAAATGTGTGTCCGGGAGATAGAATGGAAGTGAGTAAGAATATCACGACTTTAGGAGAATAAAGGCACCATTGTGGTAATCCTAGTATGTGTGTGTATGTTATCCACACTGATCATAGGTTTAGAGGCAGAGTTAATGGATGCTATAGAGATACTGAAAACAGTCTCATATGTTGTGTTATGGTTTGCAAGAACAAATTACCACTGTACATATTAGATGCATACAAGTTTTTCTAAATTTGATTAGTTTGGAGCAAGTGTCAAAAAAAAACTGACAAAAACATAAACATTTATTCTGTTATACAAAAAGAAAGCATTCTGGATACTTGACTTGGCTATCCAGAGTCTTTTTGGATTGAATGAGGAAGATAGTTTACCTGAATTATGCATAAGGTATGACCATTTTATAATCAATATTTTTTAAATGTTCACCCTGTATTATTATTAGCCACTTACAGTACTATTATTATTTCCCATTTACTTATAGGCACTATCAACAGCAATAATATTCTTAAAATAAAACTTAACTTTTGTAATAAGTTGCTACTTCAATTATATTAATATTTTTCTTGCAGATAGCTCCTATAAATAGCACATGATTTTTACTGTAATAATGTACATGATGTGAACAACAAATAAAATAAATCCAATGATAAAAATACGCTACTAACAAATTCATCCATCACTGATTTGAAAATAATTAAATATTAAAGATTTTTTAATGTCTTCTTAAAGGTTGCGACTGTTGTAGGTGTGTTATGTTCTCAATTTAAGCAATTTAATCTGCTACTCATAAGAGACTGGCTTTATTTACAATGACCCTTTCTTTCAGTCACTAATTTAAGGAGTTACATGAGGTTACTCCGGGGAGAGGTGCAGGCCCATGAGACTTTTTCTGTTGGTATTCAGAAAGTGATTAGTGGTGTAAATAAAGAGTGGGTTGAGAAAGATCAAAAGGTTTAAAAAAAAATGGTCATGAGGTGGGAATGGCCTCTCACACATTTCAGTGACAGTAGTAAATTGATTATTGCAGAAATAGATTGTCAATAATGGTTTGAAGGCCAAACACAGTCCAGAGATATTTCAGGTGGTAGTCAGCCAGTCATTAGCTCCATAAAGGTTAAGAACCACTGCTCTAGTATCTTTAATATATTTCATCAGTGTATCCTATTTCAGATAAACTTACTTTTTTTATGAAAACAGCCATATGTTTAGTATCCATCTATTAAAAATTATTTCCACCCATACTACCTCTTTTTCAAACAATGATGAACATTATTATCTTCTACTAGTATATTTGCCCATCATTAAAATTACACATAGGGTACAGAAAATCTCTTCACAAGTGACTTCTAAGAGTTTTCTTAAAAGAAAGGGTAGAAAACTAAGAGGTAGCTAACGATGAACAAAAACGACCTGTTCTAGTAGACGTTGGATAATAACTTCCCTTTTGACTCCATGTCTCTTTTCTCTTGATATCATTTCTTTGATAATCTTCTTATGGTTCAGAGAGTGAAATGCTTCATTCATTATTTTCTTACATTCATGAGATGTAAAAGAAAATCCTAAACACACAAACGTCACCTCACAAAGACGTGTTAAAATTATGATGTTCTGCGATATCCTTCTTGTAGCTATTAGGGAAAATATGTTAAAGCATGATGAAAATATTGTCTTTCTTTCTTTTTTGATCTTTGAAGTGATTTTCAAATAACTTTGTAATCACATTTGCATCATGTTATAGCAAAAAAGGCAGAATATATTTCTTACAGCTAAAACAAAATATAAATCTATATTGCAATTACCAGTGAATTCCTTTCCTACAGAGATTTTACCATTTTGCTTTGAGTAAAAAAGCTTTGGGCCTATTTATGGAAAGTCCTTTAAAGGGACTCTATCATCTCAAAATCAAGTTGTTGTTTGTTTAGGTTGTTCTTAATGAGGATAAAAAACTGTTATTTTTTTTCTAAAGTGGATTGGTCCTGGGAAATTCCATTTTGTTGTTGCTGTGTGTATAGGCAAATTAGTTGCTCACTCATATTAATTAGCTGCTTTGATGTGTTTAAGTTATACGCAGAACACATCATTCCTAAGGCTGGACTGGAAGATTATTTCAAAACTGAAATTAATATTGCCCTGAGAAATATCAATAACCTCAGATTTGCGGATGATACTAATCTGATGGCTGAAAACGAGGAGGAATTAAAGGGTCTATTGATAAGGGTGATGCAAGAGAGTTCAAAAGTTGGCCTGCTGCTCATCGTTAAAAAGATGAAGATCATGGCAAACAGCAACACCAGATGGGGACTGCAGCCATGAAATTAAAATATGTTTGCTTCTGGGGAGGAAAGCTATGGCAAGTCTGAATAGGCTATTAAAAACTAAAGATATATCACTATCAGGAAAGAACTGTATAGTAAAAACTACAGTATTCCCAGTAGTAACTTACTGTTGTAATAGCTGGAGCATAAAGAAGGCCGAGCATCATAGAATTGACGCTTTATACTTGTGGTGTTGGAGAAAACAGTTTAGAGTCTCTTGGACTGCAAGCAGAGGATCCAGTAAATCAGTACTACAGGAAATCAAGTCAAACCGTTCACTGGAAGGTTTGATCATGAGGTTAAAGCTAAGATATTTTGGCCATATCATTATAAGACAAGATTCCCTAGAGAAGACTCTGATGCTAGAAAAGATTGAAGGCACATGAAAGAAGGCGGAAATGGATAGATGCTTGAATCAATGGACATTAGCTTCATCGACCTCAGAGAGGCAGTGACTGACAGATGTGCCTGGTGTGCTGCTGTCCATAAGGTCATGGAGAGTCAGACACGGCTAAATAACAGCAGTTGCAACAACTGATCAGCAAAATATTTAGTACATTACACTTTGTATTGTATCCATTCAACTTCAGCATAAGATCCCCATCAATCCTAAGGTGTTCACATGTTTACCTCATTTGTATTTCTTACTACAGAGAGGACCCCTACAGGAATTTTGAGAAATTGTACTCCGATTCCAATAATTTCCCCTATCTCTTTATCCAAAACATTTCACTTTGTAAAAAGCGTTTTTCCATATTATCATGACTAGGAGAAGGAAATACCTTCTCCAAAATTAACCATTTTAAATCGCTCACATTTATGTTCAGGAAAATTCCTTCCAATAGGCACTTTTGAAAATCTAAATTACAAATTGACAGAATAATATTATATAACTCTATATAACCGGTCTAATAAGACTTTCTTTAGGCTGTATTGAGCTTTTCATTTTAAATTGTCATGACTTTTTTACTTTTTTTTACCACTGCAGTTTGATGTCTAAATAAACCTATTTCCCCATACAGATCTTATGTCCAATAGCAGTCAGTATATAGATCTACTAGAGATTGGGCAGCTAATAGATTTATCTATTAAATCCCCATTACTTCTCCATCATCCAGTCTCCTTTTACCAGTTTTCTAGGTCTCTGTAACATACTCTTTCTCTCAGTACTAGATTTTCGTTGTCTAATCTTTAATTTTTTCTTTTTTTTCTTTCATTCTTTTTTACTTTTGTTCTGCCATTTTTATTTTTTTTATTTTGTTTTGTGATTCTTTTTTTTGGTTCTGTTTTCCCTTTGCTCTGTTATTTCCTATATTTATTTTTATTCTTTTCTTCCCTTTCATTTTTTCATTTTTTTTTTCTTTGTTTCCATCTTTGTTTTTGTTGTTTTTACATACATTCATTCTTTTGTTTTTTTCTTAATACCACCCATCCTTCCTTGATTCCTTCCTTCCCTTTTGTTCATATATATAGTTTCAAGCTAATCATTGGTCTTCATTTATTTTAAATAAAGAGCCCAACCTAGGCCTTGGTAAACAACTGCACTGCTGTAAACTTAACCTGTATAGCTGAGCTTGATAAAGAATGGCCATAGAAAGGGCCATAATATCTTCAATGGATGAAGAATGTAGTGTTTGTGGCAGGAAAGAGGTTAAAAATTGTGGTACCCTCCAGGACAGTAATGTGGTTCAGTGGCTTGATGTGGGAATCACTGTTCTGTTTCTGACGCACAGTATTGTTTACTCTAATGAGCTGCTAATGGGCTTTAATTGCTGTGCCGTGGTAATAGGCGTGACAATTAATGTTGATGCTGTTGAAATCATCCTGTGACTCGCAGTGCTTAGTAATCACTTCCAGGACACTATTATCAGGAGCAGTGAGCTGCAGTGCTTCCCCACAGAAAGATGCTGTGCTTTGATAGGACTCCTGTGTGACTAAAGTAGGATAGACAAAACCAGAAAAACGCAGAAAAAAACACTTTTCCTAATATAACAATATTCAATATAAGTATTTATATAACTGATGTACAAGTGCCAGGTAATTTAGGAAAAACAAGATCAGTAAAAATCTAAGTTCTAAAAATGTGGAATTCTATTCTATGGACTTTTCTAATCAAAAGCCACCCACAAAACAGTTTGTTCTGGAAAGAAATAAGAAGAAGTCTTTGCACATTTTACCATTGGCTGGTACTGGACAAGTCCAAACTGACAGTAGGCACTAAAGCATAGCATTAAATAAAAGTGTAGCAATAAACCACTTATATATAAGAAATTGTTGTTATACCTTGAATCATCAGAAGTCTTCATTAAATCAGCAAGGCAATGAGATTAATGTCCTATGGTTTCCTAAGGATATCCCTTTCAGCCAAAGCTTAAAGCACTCAATAGCACGGCTGTAGGAGCCAAAGAAAAATGGGGGATACTGCATAGAGTATAAAAAATACCACACAACTGCTTCTCTACACGTAAACATACACACTGAAAAGTCAGGGGGAGACAGGGTAGGAAGTAAGTATCACCTATCATGTATGTATATGTATATATATATATATATATATATATATATATATATATATATATATATATATATATATATACTGTATATATATATATGTATACACAGTGCACCCTTGGTACTCATTGTTAATTGGTTCCAGAAGGCAAGATGAGTGGCGAAAAGGATGGGTAACAATTTTCCATAAGGAGAAATGTAAATTGACTCATACAAGGGTGACAAGTACTAAGGTAAACAACGAGTGCTGAAGCATTTTACTTGTCAAAATGCTTTGAATACCAAATTTGATGAATTTCGAGGTAGACAAGTGCAGAGATATTACTGTACTGTGTGTGTGTGTATATATATATATATATATATATATATATATATATATATAGAGAGAGAGAGAGAGAGAGAGAGAGAGAGAGAGAGAGAGTTGTGAGGAATCTCCCCCATTATTTTGCACCAGGCTAAACTAGCTCTGCTACTGATCTATCTATTTCTCTATTTAAAATTAAATGCAGCTTTTAATATATCTGCTATTATTGCGTGCTGTACATGGGACGTTTTTATTGATATGCTTTGTGAATAAGGGAAAGGAAAAAAGGCTGATAAGCTTTCTATTGCTTCTATTAATGCTTATCTCCTTTAATACAAGCAATTGTAATAGGATTTGCTAAAACCCAGTTTTTATGCTGCCCTAGGCCCATACAGATTTGTGTGACCTTTCCCTTTACTCACACACATATAAAAGAGTGAAAGTGAATGTGTTTAGTTATATGTATATTCTGTCAGAACATGTCCACTATATTTCCAGACAAAAATGCCATTACATATAAACACGACTTGCTCACACTGCTCCATGGCACCACACCAGGAGTATGAGGCAGCCTATTGCCCACTGAAAATACAATACCGTAGGGCTGGGTCTTAGAGTCCAACGTAGAAATACACTTCAGACACCTTAATTTCTACATCTGGGTCCTGAAGAAGTAACGCCACGCCACGCCACGGTGTATATTGGGGGGTGCTATGTGTATTGCGAGGGAAAAAAACAGATACTGACAAATATTTGGTTATTACTTGGGAAATACTGCAATACTCAAAGAAGTGATACATTACTGAAAGGATGGACGAACCATTTTTATTGTAATGGTTTGCTTTGTTTACTATTGATATCTTAAGGTAGAACCATCACAATCATAGTGTAAACCTTTCAAATGTGACTGACTCAAGGGTTGGCTGGGCCAAGTAATATGCAGGGCCTTTTTTTAACAAAAATATTAAACATGTTGCTACTTTTCTAACAATAATTTTAAAATCATTTATCATACTTTGTAAAATAAGGTATTTTTCCTTTTAGTTTATAGATTCAAGTAGGATATCTGTATTGATAAATCACATATTTAATGGAAAGTGATTATTTACGTGGCCAGGTGCAGTGCACCTTATGCAGCGGTCAAGGACCTGCCCTGCTTTCAAGACCCACTTATAGTTCACTATCTTAGAAATGTACAGCCTTATTAAATTGTGATCTGGTAAATTTAAAAGGGCTCTATTTAAGCACACAGCATATTTTTTTACAGAAGTTTTTATTTAGTGAACTTCTATCCAAAAGCAAGGTCTTCAGTTAACTAAAATCTTCTGTAAAAAAAAAAATGCTGTGTGCTTAAATAGAGCCCTTTTAAATTTACCGAATCGCAATTTAATAAGGCTGTTAGACTTTATTTTTCCTAATATCATACAATCCCCATCCATTATTGTTTTTTTCAACTTTTGTGTCAATGTATAGAAGAGAATGAAATGTCACACAACATCACACATTGGAAGCCTTATTAAATTGCTATTTGGCCAACTGAATAGGGCTCTTTATAAGCACACAGCATATTTTTTTACAGAAGTTTTTAGTTAGGGAAGACCTTGCTTTCGGATAGAAGTTCACTAACTAAAAACTTCAGTAAAAAAAATATGCTCTGTGCTTATATATGGCCCTATTCCATTGGCCGAATAGCAATTTAATAAGGCTGTGGGTATTTATCATCAGTACATACCTTGGAAAGAAGTCCTGCAGTCCCATGTTTAAAAACCTCCTACGGGAAACTGACAGCATTGCACTTGCTCTGAACTACCTATCAGCAGGGCCGTTTGAACTTTTTGTGCAACTAAGACTCGCTCTGACGACCTCTCACTCATATCTATGTCCTACTGACAATAAAGTAAAAGAAAGACTTCCACCCGGTTTCTTAAGTTTCTTGACAGGTTAAAAGGTTTGTTAGCCTTTCTTTATCCCTTGTAAAATGTCTCCTAGGCTTCCTGCAGAGTCCAATGCTTTCCAGTTTACTAGTTTAGACAGTTGTAAAGCGTCACACAAACCGAGGAACATTATAATGTATTAAATGGGCTACAACTTATAATCTTATCATTTATGTATGGAAACTAATAAACACTAAGATTATCTTAATGGCTTATTCCTGAGTCAAGTGTCTTAAATGTTGGCACCAGCATAATATATAGACTAAATAATCTGAAAATGTATTCCTGCAATTCTTTGCAAACAAAATTAAGATTTGTTAAATATTTTTCAATCCTAGATGAAGATTTTAGGAAGAAGTTGGATTTTTTTTCCAAAGAGAGATATAAATCGCACGTTTATTTAGGTAAGACACAATTGGTTATAGAGAATAGAAAAGTGATTGAAATATTCTCCAATGTATAACATTAGTGAAGAAAATGCATTATATCCACATATGCCAAGCAGGCCAGGAGACATATGATCCAACAGAATAATTCAGTAAAAACTGCTTACATTGCAGCAAAGGATAACATATACTGGTATATACATGCAGGTTCTGGGCACCGTACCCAAATCCAAGACAATGGTCTGGCGTGACTGAGACCAGTGTACATAGAAATTAATAAAGGTAAACAAAATATATGTTTTGAGCCTCCTTGCCTGTCACTACCCAGAATCCTTCGCTACAGTTGACCCATTGTTAACGGGTATATATATATTTTTAAACAGGTTTGAAGCTCTTACATGCAAATTTGACACTTTTGAGATGCGTGCTCGCGTAGCTCTACTTTTAGGTTCCTATTCAATTAGCCGGCACGGCAAGTTAGTCCCCCTTCCTGATAATCACAAACCCAGCCGTCGCAAGTAGCATCTACGGGCCTGAACATGAAGCCCGTAGCGCCCGCTATCGAAACAGCCAATGGAAACAGAGATCATCATCATGACATCAGTGTTTCCAATCTCTAAGCCCGTAGCACTTGGTAAAATGCAGCCTGCAACCCTGCTGCAGTGTCCCCACATTAACCCTATGATGAGGGGGTCCCAATTGGGACCCCCGCGGTGTCTACCTATCACCCCCATGATGCGGAGGTCCCGATCGGGACTCCCGCAGGGTATACACATCACCCCCATCACCCGTGGGTCCTTAAAAGTCCAGCGGCACACCAATGCGCAATCCTGGCCTCAATGTTGGGTGTCCCCATTGGCCCCCCCGCAGTGTCCCTACATTAACCCTTGCCGCGGGGTCCCAATCGTCCCTAGACTAGGGCCCATCCCTAGATGTCCATAGGTCCGGCACCCCTACAAAAAAAAGAAACATTACAATAAATAAATAAATACATACAACATATAACACAATACATTCTAAATAGTACACTTACCTTTCCCAAATGTCCATCCAGCGATGCCCCCGTCCTCCTTGAAGTCTTTGGTGGCAGGTCCCCTCCCCAAAAAAATGGCTGGGCTAAAAAAAAAAAAAAAATCTAACGGATCTCCTCCCTTGAGGAGCTCCCCAGCACAAATTCTCGCTCATTCTCCGGTAACATTTACAAATGGTGCCTTCTGATTGGCTGAAAACGCTGTCAATAGTATTTCAAGCAATCAGAAAGTGCAAAGGTGTGAGGCAGTTCAAATGGGATATACCCCTATATCTCATTCTGATTGGCTGATGTATCTGTCAATCATTAGTAATCCAATCAGAAGGCGCTATTGCCTTCAGCCAATCAGAATGTATCCCATTGTGATTGGCTCCAAGCATCGGCGTCTTCATGCCAATCAGAATGGCATGCACCCCCAGCATTGGGGGTGGTTAATTTTAGGTGCTTACAGTATGCCCACGACCAGAGACCAAGCTCTTTAAGGACCCGCAGCGGGACATTTACATTTTTTTATTTTTTAATGCAGCAGGGGTTTGGATCAGCAAGGGTTAATGTGGGGACCCTCCAGGGGTCCCGATGGGGACCACACAGCATAAGGGGGTTCATTTATTATTATTATTATCATTTATTTGTAACGCGCCAACATATTCCATAGCGCTATACATAAGTTAAGTTACAGGCAATGACAAGTTCAAGATTCACACATTGCAAAGAGTGGATGACCCTGTCTTTGAGCGCTTTCCCTAAAGCACCTTGCAGGATTGAAACTCGCAGACTTACAATCTAAAGGTTGAAGTGTGTATGTAGTACAGTAGGGAGAGAGTAGTGCTGAGCATGTTAGGGAGGAAGGTAATAGGCTTCTTTAAAGAGGTGCGTTTTTATTGAGGTTTTGAAGGATTTAAGGCAGGAGGATAGTCTGGTGAAGCGAGGCAAGGAGTTCCAGAGAATAGCGGCAGCACAAGAAATGTCCTGGAGGCGGGAGTGAGAGGAGGTGACAAGAGTGGTAGAAAGAAGAAGGTCATTAGCAGAACGAAGAGGGCGTGTGGGGGAGTATTTGGAGATGAGAGCAGAGATGTATGGGGGTGCGCTCTTGTTGAGGGCTTTATAAGTTACTGTCAAGATTTTAAACTTTATTCTGGAGGCTAAGGGAAGCCAGTGAAGTGATTGACAAAGAGGAGCTGCCGACACTGAACGATGTGTACTGAAGATGAGTCTGGCGGAGGCATTTATTATGGATTGAAGTGGGGAGAGGCGAGTGATGGGCAGGCCAACAAGGAGCGAGTTGCAATAGTCAAGACGAGAAATGATGAGAGAGTGTATTAGAATCTTAGTAGTGTCTTGTATAAGGTAATGGGGAATTTTGGATATGTTTTTAGATGGAAAAGACAGGATTTGGTTAGAGACTGTATGTGTGGGATGAAAGAGAGGGCAGGGTCCAGTAGAACCCAGAGACAACGGGCTTGGGAGGTGGGGGTGAGTTAATGTTAGTTGCCGCGGGGGTACTTACTGTACCAGTTATAATACACATGCAGTTGCTAGATAGACTTCCTGCCTCTGCTTATTGCATTCAAAGACTGCTCCTTTGGATGATGTATTGATTCATACTCATATAGCAGGACTTCCTCTTTCTCACACACCACTAGTAACTATGGGCTCCATTCAATTCCCTATTTTGTAAAGTTACACCACTAAAGAGTGCCCAGTAACTTTCCCTAGCTATTCTATTCCCCCCTCTCAACATGATTGGAAGTGTGCCAATGCCTGTGATCACCCCTACTCACAGTACTACACCTGCCTTAGCACTGATTTTCACACATCAGTAATATTATGAGTTGCTTTTGCATAAAATAGCTATCCAATAGCAAATTACTTAAAATTACCTAACCCAACTCGTAATATTCCTGATTTTGGCTAAAATTTTTGCAGCTGCTTTCCCCTTTCTCGCTCGCACCCGTTTGCTCTTTTCCCCTCTCACACCCGTTCCCCAGTCCACCGATGTGCTGTATTTTCTTATCTGCTTTCTAATGTATTTAAATGTCTATCCATTGTTTATTGTACCCCTAGAATCTCAGAAAAAGGTTCCCTGGTGGTCTACTGGTTAGGATTCGGTGCTTTCTCCGCTGCGACCTTGGTTTGTTTTTAGTCAGGAAACCAAGAGGTCACACCACTCTGAAACAAAGCAGGGTTGGGCCTGGTCAGTACTTGGATAGGAGATCAGCAAGGAATACCAGGAGCTGTATGCTGTGGCCCAATGCAGAAGGAACTAGCAACCCACCCCAGTATCTCATGAAAACCAAGTGGATCAGCCTGGTGTGTTACAGTCCATGAGGTCACGGAGAGTCAGACATGACTGAACAACAATACAAAGCATTTCATAATCTTCTGTACTCACTCGCAGGGGCTCCTCCACTTCACTGCCTAGGGCCTCCAAAAAGGTGGATACAGCCCTGGGAAAAATGTGCTGTTTATAGGAGCAGCCTTTTGGTAGCTGCACAAGAATAGAAAGTTTGGGAGTTTTGTGTGGTATATGCTCTATTATTTTAGAAATGTAATGCATTTATATGCTTCAACTAACTACATTCAATAGGAAGCATATCATATCCACATATACTGACATTTGTTTTCAAAATGTTGTGTATCACATATGAATTGTGTGGACATAACAGTCTAAGCTCACATCAAGGTTGAACTAAGCTAAATTATCAGTTTAAAGAAGCATAAAGTAACTGGGAGTGTGTCTGGCTTTTACAGTGACAATAATGGAACTGTAATGTGAGAATAATGATTCCCTGGTGCTCCAGTGGTTAGGATTCAGTGGTTTCACCACTGCAACCTGGACTTGATTCCAATCAGGGAACCAAGAGGTCACACCACCCTGAAACTGAGCAGGGTTGGACCTGGTCATTACTTGGATGGGACACCAACTAGGAATACCAGGAGCTGTATGCTGTGGCCCACTGGAGAAGGAACTGGCAACCTACTCCAGTATCTCTGCCATGAATACCAAGTGGATCATTATGATCATGGACATAAAAGATGTGCCTGGTGTGTTACGGTCCATGAGGTCACGGAAATGACTAAATGACAAAAAAATGTATTTTAAATTTAAGAATAAACATCACTCCAAGTCTGCTTACCATCAAATATTTTTTTTGTTGAATGATAATTCACTTATCTTATATGGAAATATTTTTTTAACTTTTCTTAAAATTCATTTTAACACTTCTGTTTTTTTTTTAACAAGCAAACAGAATAGAAATCACCAAAGCCGGTCACAGCTTGGCTTTTCAATGAAAGCTTATAAAAATGTTTCTACAGATCACAGGTAACTTTACCAGATAGTAAGTTAAGTTTGTCAAATACATATAATGTTATTATATTCATTTATATGCAGATCAGACTTGCTTTTTTTTTTCTGTAACTTTTTAAATGTTTAATAGTTTTCTGATATGAGACCACTTTTTAACACGTCACAAAGTTAATATATAATCATAGTGTACAGTTATTTATTTCCACACTCATTTTTACCTTTTCTTTACTCTTTTGTTTGTGAATTATTCAACCCAGAGTTAACACGGTACCTAATTTTTTTTTAACTAACATTCAAAATGGCATTTAACATATTGTATTCATTAAAGGTTAAAAACCGAGAAGGCTTGTTTTCACTCAGTAACATCCTTTTTTGTACACAATCTACGCAAAAGTATTTCTGTTTTTAATTATCTTTGAAGAAGGTCCAACCAATTACAAATAATTGTAGCAAATGCATTAGGATTTTGACATTTCAGCCTAATTAATATTATAACATGTATTTTAGATTTGTCCATCAAAAAAAGAGTGTTTTTTTAAGGCTCGAAGCACTAGATATACAGTGGTACCTTGGTACTCGTCTACCTCGGAACTAATTGACGTTGGTATTCAATGCGTATTGATAAGCAGAAATTGCTTTGACACGCAATGCTTTTTCAGTACTCATCACGCTTGCTGTAACCTGAATGAGTGAATTTACATTACTCCTTATGGGACCTTGGTACTCGTCGTGTCAGCAAGGTACCACTGTTAAGACTGAAGATATTTTTTTTAAAGTGTTCAAAGTATCATAATTTTATGGAAAAAGTGTGTTGTACAGCTATATTAGCTATATAGTATAGTATAGTACAGGGTTGGGTACGTTCTGTAGGGTCAAACACAGGCCTGGATTTGAGTATTTTGTTTCTGTTCATAGGTGAGTCCAGATGACTGTAAAAGCAATAGTCTCGCCTGTATGCAGCAGGGATATTCTCAAGTCCAGGCCTGTGTATGGACCTCCAGGACTAACTTGCTAACAGCAGGGATTTTCAGCCTGTAACCCGTTTGCGGGTGGCTAAAAGTCGCCAATTAAATAGCAAATTAGTTTACGGGCTACATTACGTGCACCTGTAACTAACAATTGATCAATTGAATAGGGGCCAATGTCTCGTAATTACCTTTCTGGGTCTCATGGTGTCACATGAAAACATTTTTAAGCCCAAAAACATAGCACCCCCTACAGGCAGGTGCCCATATAGATAGTTGCCTACTCTCCCTTATGGTAAATCTGGGCCTGAACATATTGCTGTACCACACTGGTTTTCTAATAAAACATATACTTAGACGAGCAACATAGTTCCAATTTTTTTGTCATGCCGAAAAATGTAAAAAAAATATTTGGTATGAAAATGTATTTATATTAAATTTGCAAACTTACATTTTATCCTGAGGAAAAAAATATTTATTTGCAGATTTGAACACATGTGTTCGAACCCCTGTCATTCTCGAAAATGCCTTACCCTCATTATTTTCAGCAATGCATATACAGAGGCAACCCATTGTATAAGATGCATGGCTAATAAAGGTCTAATGCAATATACCATAAGGTTTGCAGATTCTGACTGACTGTACAATGTGAAGCATACAGTTTGATTAACTGTGATAAAAGTATTATATTGGTCAAATTAAAACCCAATATTAAAACAGAGAGAGAGAGGGAGAGTAAATAAAGAAATAGTACATTTGTTTCCACATTTGAATGTCTAAAAAAAAAAATTCCTGCTCAGATTTTTAGAAATACAATTATTGCACTGTGGGGGCCTAGACTATATATGTCTACCTTGACAAATATGATTACATTAATTATTATATTCTGTTTGTGTATATGTATAATAAGACATGGAATAAGTCATGTGCTCAATTGACCTCAGTATAAGGGATGAGCAACTGTGTGGAATGTTCTAAAATATCATTCCACCATTTGTAAGTATCCCCCCACCTCCCTTGGCATTTTTCGTGTTTTGTTGCCTCACAACCTGGAATTAACATGTTTTTTTTTGAGGATTTGCATCTTTTAATTTACAGAACATGCCCACAACTTCGAAGATGTTTTTTATTATTGTGAAGCAAACAACAAATAGGACAAAATAACAGAAAAGGTCAATGTGCATAACTATTCACCCCCCTAAAGTCAATACCTTGTAGAGCCACCTTTTGCAGCAACCACAGCTCCAAGTCCCTTTGGATAAGTCTCTATGAGCTTGAAACATCTTACCACTGGGATTTTTGCCCATTCCTCCTTGCAAAAAGCACACAAAATCAACTTTAGAAAAGGCAAATTTGGACATACAAAGGCACAAATATACACCTTATTGCAGATGTAAACTAACCAAAAAATGTATGAAAAGACATCAGCTACTAACAGTGCCTGTATGCTAGGGGTTTAAAACCCTGTTGTTGGAAAAATAATTACTCAAACTGTGCATGTAATTCACAGAGCCTGTACATACAACTGTACATTTTCAATAAACTTCTCCTTTCCACTCCTGGCTGTGACTTATTGACACTGGTCACCCCAGTCCTAGAAGAGTACTTTGATCAATAATGATAGGTAAAGGATTGGAAGTGTCAGACCCAGCAGCCAGGGAGCTTTGTTCCTTTCTCCCCTGAAGACAGGTGATTTATGGAGTTTGTTATAGCTCATCCTTGCACTATATATTGAAACAGCTGTACGTTGATACGATCGATTCTCAGCTTGTGTATAATCCAACCTTGGCTTTGCATAAAGGCTGTGTAATGCAGCCGACATACGCTTAAAGGAAGCCATGTTTGAAATGTGCTATGAAGTGAGGCATTTATGGGCACATTTGCATGTCCCTGCTCAGCTTCCCAGAATGCAGTGTAATAACTGTGTTTCTTGGAATTCTGAGCAGGAAACAGGTTTTTCAACCTGTTTTAGACATTCAAATGTGAACACAGATGTACTATTTATTTATTATATATACTGTGTATGACACCACTGACTTTCTTAACAAACTCAGTCAGATTAAAGAACTACCTGCTAACACACTACTCGTAACCATGGATGTTGAATCGCTTTACAGCAACATCCCTCACAAAGATGGTACTGAGGCATGCCTCAAATTCCTCTCAACACACACTCCGAACTGCAAATATAACCCTGATACCATTGCCAAAATACTAGAATATATCCTGACCCACAATTACTTCACCTTCAATGAACAGGTTTACCTGCAAATAATGGGGACCGCAATGGGGACTAAAATGGCACCACAATATGCCAATTTATTTATGGCTGACCTTGAACATAGATTCCTGTCCACATATATCCACAAACCTTACAGATACTACCGTTATATAGATGACCTGTTCATCATATGGACAGAGGGAGAAAAAAAGCTGAGAGACTTCCACACTGCCTTTAATACCTTCCACTCATCTATTAAATTTAAAATAGATTACTCTGCAGAACAGGTGAACTTTCTGGACACCACCATATCCATCACCAATGGTAAACTTAACTCATTGGTATACAGGAAACCTACAGACAGATGCAGTTATCTCCACAGCTCTAGCTTCCATCCCTCACATACTAAAAAAGCGATTATCTATAGTCAAGCCATCCGATACCCCTGCATATGTTCTAACAATGAGGACCGTGATAAACATTTAAAAACCCTGTCTGACTCCCTCAGGAGAAAGGGCTACAAACCTAATGTCATAACACAGAAAGTAACCTCTGCCATTAAAACACCCCGGGAAAACCTGCTGCAATGCAAAACTAAAGAAATAACCCCACGTACACCTCTGGTAACCACATACCATCCGGATCTAGAAGGAATCCGCAAAATATTTAAGGATCTACAACCACTGCTAACAAAGGACACTGAATTAAAACATATATTCCCCAAACCCCCCATTCTTGCATTTAGGCAGCCACCAAATCTCAGACAAACATTGGTGAACAGTAGATTGGCCAATGAAGAGCTTAACATAGAAAATGGCACAAGACCTTGCAATAAAAATCGGTGTAAATTGTGTCAACACATCTGCAAAGAGGACACAGCCACGCACAACAAGAAGACCTATAACATTAGAGGATCATATTCTTGTACGTCATCCAATGTAGTCTACATGATACAATGTACTGCATGTGAGAGAGGCTGCTACATTGGAGAAACCAGCCAGAAATTACATATGAGGATGAATCTACACAGACATTCCATCAATAAGCACAATGAGGAGACTTACTGTACTCCAGTTGGACACCATTTCACCCAGAATAACCACTCCATGAAAAATCTAAAAATCAAAATACTCAAAGTTTTTTTTTAAAACACTAAGGAAAGAAAGACATTTGAAATTAAAATGATTATGTTCTTCAACAGTAATAAGTCGGGACGTAATGTCGACATTGAATTCTTATCTCATTATCCAAATTTCTTATAACCTCCAACATTCATGCTTGTACATATATATGTGTGTTTATTGATTTTTTTTTTTTTTTTTTACTTTTTGTTTTCTGCCTTCATCCTGAGTTTGGTTACAGCCCTATGGTTCCTTAGATGTAAAACGATTTACGACCCCAATTTACTTACTCTGGTCTGCACCCCCACACAATTGCACGACTGGATGATCAGAACATTATTTGTTAATCCTGGATTTTTTTTCTGTATTTGTGAATCTATAATCAGTATTGACTCTGACTCGACAAAGAGAGGAACGCTCTCGAAAGGTCGTCATGAAACCTATGAATATGTTTGTCCAATAAAAAAGGTATCACTATATACTGCAATACTCTGATTATTCATCTGGATTACTGGACATTCACGGCTACCTCACTCTTCATATATATATATATATATAAATAAAGTGCCAGGATGAGCTATAACAAACTCCATAAAATCTCATTCAATAAGGGAATTAACTTAACATATTTAATTACTATTTGTGCATCACTATAATAGTTGTGGATCTGCACGACTGTTTGGAACGTTTGCGAAGTTGGTAACGCACTTGCGGCTCTCGCAAAGCGAAGGCCGCCTGCGAGCCTTGCGAAGCGAGGCAAGCCGTTGAAGCACGCGGGACTTCGCTGCAGTGAGTGCCAAAGGCGCGCGGGGAGGGGGAGGAGGTAGAGTTGGAAAGGAGACATGGAGGAAAGGAAGAGGAGAAAGGAGGAACAGGAGAGAGGGGGAAAGGAGACACAGGGGAGGGAGATGGAGGGAAAGGAGACACAGGGAGGGAGAGTGGGGAAAGGGAGAGAGGGAAAGGAGGCACAGGAGAGGGACAGGGGGAAAGGACACACAGGGGAGAGACAGGGAGGGGAAGGAGACACAGGGGAGGGGGGAAGGAGACACAGGGGAGGGAGAGGTGGGGAAAAGACACAGGGCGGGTTGGCCAGGACAAATGGTGGGTTAGCCAAGGCCAGCAATGAGCGGCAAAGTTGATCATTGTGCGGCTCGTGATGAGTCCCCAAGGCGATAACCGCAAAGCCTGTAAAATAGAACGGGAGGGTCTCGCGATTAGCTCCAAATGCGCTAATTGCGAGGCCCACAAGTTACAGGGGGAAGAGCCAAACGTTGTCTGGCAAACAGCATTGCCAGCCTTCAAATTTTATTCCCATTATTTTTGACGGGCAATTTCCTAGTTTAATATAAAGGAAAGCCTATTGGAATGCATAAGATTGGGGCCTTAGTTATAACATTTTTACTGGGTTCCATATTTTCTGATAGTTTTGTTATTCACATTTTCATCTGCAGATTTTTGCTAATCCCTCTCTCTCCTGACAGAACCCTGAATGTATATATTATACACATTGGCTGTGCTGGTTTGTGTGGTTTGCCTTTGATCAGCAATTGCTTTGTGCGAAATATGTGGAAATCATCAACACTATAATTGGCTTTAACTCAGGACAGAAAAAAACAGCTGAGAGGGTAACTAATTAAAGTCCTTATACTCTTATCTCTTAGTCCATTATCAAAGAGATAACATATTATGGCATTCTTGCCATAATATAATTCTGTAGCTATAACAGTTTAGGACCTTGATGGCACCTCATTATCACTGTATTGTTGTGGATCTTTGCTAATATCCAAGATGATTCTTATCAGGGTCATCAAGATCACTTGAATGACCCATGGAGGACACCATAAGCAAAGCATCACAACGGCAGAAGTGGTATTTCAAAAGACATTTTAATAATTTAGTAATGATCTTTGCATCCACTGGAATGACTATTAAAAGAAAAATGCACCATTTGTCTATTTTAAACACTTTTCCTTTAGATAGGGACCAAAAAAAGAAAGCATTCACTGGGGACATTATTTTCAAGAGCAGCTGAAGTCCCATATTGACAGCAAAATGTAAAACAAAAAACAAAACAAATATACAGCACTTATGTCTGTGTATGCAAATAATCTAATCTAATGATCATAATGATAACAGAAATCACCCAAATGGCCCTGATCAAAAGTTTACATACCCTTGAATGTTTGGCCTTGTTACAGACGCACAAGATGACACACACAGGTTTAAATGGCAATTAAAGGTTAATTCCTAACACCTGTGGCTTTTTAAATTGCAATTAGTTTCTGAGTATAAATAATCAATGAGTTTGTTAGCGCTCATGTGGATGCACTGAGCAGGCTAGATACTGAGCCATGGGGAGCAGAAAAGAACTGTCAAAAGACCTGCGTAACAAACTAATGGAACTTTATAAAGGTGGAAAAGGATATATAAAGAAGTGACAAATTAGGGGATCTCTTGATACCAAGCCAAGGTCAGGTAGACCAAGAGAGATTTCAGTCACAACTGCCAGAAGATTTGTTCAGAATATAAAGAAAAACCACAGGTTACCTCAGGAGAAATACAGGCTGCTCTGGAAAAAGAAGATGTGGTTGTTTCAAGGAGCACAATACGACGTTACTAGAAAAATTAGCTACATGGTCGAGTTGTCAGAAAGAAGAAGAAAGAAGAAGAAGAAAAAGGTTACAATATGCCTAACAACACCTTGACACACCTCACTGTTTCTGGCACACTGTAATTTAAAGTGACAAGACCAAAATAGAGCTTTATGGTCACAACGGTAAGAGCTATGTTTGGAGAGGGGTCAAAAAGGCCTATAGTGAAAAGAATACCATCCCCACTGGTAGTGGCTCACTGATGTTTAGCGGGGGTGGGGGGGGGGGGGGGTTCTAAAGGCATGGGGTCTTGTGAAAATTGATGGCAAGATGAATGCATCATGTTATCAGAAAATACTTACAGACAATTTGCATTCTTCTGCACAAAGGCTGCGCATGGGACGCTCTTGGACTTTCCAGCATAATAATGACCCTAAGCACAAGGGCAAGCTGACCCTCCAGTGGTTACAGCAGAAAAAGGTGAAGGTTGTGGAGTGGCCATCACAGTCTCCCGACCTTAATATCATTGAGCCACTCTGGGGAGATCTCAAACGCGCAGTTCATGCAAGACGACCAAAGACTTTGCATGACCTGGAGGCATTTTGCCAAGACGAATGGGCAGCTATACCAAAAGCAAGAATTAGGAGCCTCATAGACAACTATTACAAAAGACTGCACACTGTCATTGGTGCTAAAGTGGGCAATACACAGTATTAAGAACTACGGGTATGCAAACTTTTGATCAGGGCCATTTGGGTGACTTCTGTTATCATTATGATTTAAGAAGGAACCTAACAACTATGTGATATTAAATGGCTTCATATGATCACTATCCTTCAATAGAGATGTCCCGAATAGTTCGCCGGCGGACTGTTCCCGGCGACCATAGCATGTTCGTGTTCGCGGAGAACTGCGAACATACGCGATATTCGACCCGCTCCCTATACTTTATCATTGAGCAAACTTTGACCCTGCATGTCACAGTCAGCAGACACATTCCAGCCAATCAGCAGCATACACTCCCTTCCAGAGCCTTCTAACTCATGGACAGGAGCCATTTTGGAATCATAACTAACTTGCAGTCTTACTGAGAGGAGGCTGAGTGTAGGTGATACTGCATCAATAGGGAAAACCATAGCTAGGCTACTGTACACAGTGTGCAATACAGTCCTGAAGGACTCTTTTGATCTCTGCTGCAAGGACACCCATGTGTCTCTTCCCCCCCTTATCATCATCCTCCCCTCACCTTAGCACCCAACCCTAACACCTCTCACACTTATCCCTAACACCCCTCACCCTAACCCTAACACCCCTCACACTTATCCCTAACACCCCTCACCCTAACACCTAACCCCCTCACCCTTATCCCTAACACCCCTCACCCTAACCCTAACACCCCTCACACTTGTCCCTAACACCCCTCACCCTAACAACTAACCCCGTCACCCTTATCCCTAACACCCCTCACCCTAACACCTAACCCCCTCACCCTTATCCCTAACACCCCTTACCCTAACACCCCTCACACTTATCCCTAACACCCCTCACACTTATCCCTAACACCCATCACCCTAACCCTAACACCCCTCACACTTATCCCTAAAACCCCTCACCCTAACACCTAACCCCCTCACCCTTATCCCTAACACCCCTCACCCTAACACCTAACCCCCTCACCCTTATCCCTAACACCCCTTACCCTAACACCCCTCACACTTATCCCTAACACCCCTCACCCTAACCCTAACACCCCTCACACTTATCCCTAACACCCCTCACCCTAACCCTAACACCCCTCACACTTATCCCTAACCACTAACCCTAACACCTAACCCTAACACCCCTTACACTTATCCCTAACACCCCTCACCCTAACCCTAACACCCCTCACACTTATCCCTAACACCTAACCCTAACACCTAACCCTAACACCCCTTACACTTATCCCTAACACCCCTCACCCTAACCCTAACACCCCTCACACTTATCCCTAACACCCCTCACCCTAACCCTAACACCCCTCACACTTATCCCTAGCACCTAACCCTAACACCTAACCCTAACACCCCTTACACTTATCCCTAACACCCCTCACCCTAACCCTAACACCCCTCACACTTATCCCTAACACCCCTCACCCTAACCCTAACACCCCTCACACTTATCCCTAACACCCCTCACCCTAACCCTAACACCCCTCACACTTATCCCTAGCACCTAACCCTAACACCTAACCCTAACACCCCTTACACTTATCCCTAAAACCCCTCACCCTAACCCTAACACCCCTCACACTTATCCCTAACACCCCTCACCCTAACCCTAACACCCCTCACACTTATCCCTAACACCTAACCCTAACACCTAACCCTAACACCCCTCACACTTATCCCTAACACCCCTCACCCTAACACCTAACCCCCTCACCCTTATCCCTAACACCCCTTACCCTAACACTCCTCACACTTATCCCTAACACCCCTCACCCTAACACTAACACCTCTCACACTTATCCCTAACACCGCTCACCCTAACCCTAACACCCCTCTTACTTATCCCTAACACCTAACCCTAACACCTAACCCTAACACCTAACCCTAACACCCCTTACACTTATCAAAAAAACACCCCTCACCCTAACCCTAACACCCCTCACACTTATCCCTAACACCCCTCACCCTAACCCTAACACCCCTCACACTTATCCCTAACACCCCTTACCCTAACACTCCTCACACTTATCCCTAACACCCCTCACCCTAACCCTAACACCCCTTACACTTATCCCTAACACCCCTCACCCTAACCCTAACACCCCTCACACTTATCCCTAACCCTAACACCTAACCCTAACACCCCTCACACTTATCCCTAACACCCCTCACCCTAACACCTAACCCCCTCACCCTTATCCCTAACACCCCTTACCCTAACACTCCTCACACTTATCCCTAACACCCCTCACCCTAACCCTAACACCCCTCACACTTATCCCTAACACCCCTCACCCTAACCCCAACACCCCTCACACTTATCCCTAACACCCCTCACCCTAACACCTAACCCCCCTCACCCTTATCCCTAACACCCCTTACCCTAACACCCCTCACACTTATCCATAACACCCCACACCCTAACCCTAACACCCCTCACACTTATCCCTAACACCCCTCACCCTAACACCTAACCCTAAAACCCATCACACTTTTCCCTAACTCCCCTCACCCTAACCCTAACACCCCTCACACTTATCCATAACACCCCTCACCCTAACCCTAACACCCCTCACACTTATCCCTAACACCCCTCACCCTAACCCTAACACCCCTCACACTTTTCCCTAACACCCCTTACCCTAACCCTAACACCTCTCACACTTATCCCTAACACCCCTCACCCTAACCCTAACACCCCTCACACTTATCCATAACACCCCTCACTCTAACCCTAACACCCCTCACACTTATCCCAAACACCCCTCACCCTAACCCTAACACCCCTCACACTTATCCCTAACACCCATCACCCTAACCCTAACACCCCTCACACTTATCCCTAACAGCTAACCCTAACACCTAACCCTAACACCCCTTACACTTATCCCGAACACCCCTCACTCTAACCCTAACACCCCTCACACTTATCCCTGACACCCCTCACCCTAACCCTAACACCCCTCACACTTATCCATAACACCCCTCACCCTAACCCTAACACCCTCACACTTATCCCTAACACCTAACCCTAACACCTAACCTTAACACCCCTTACACTTATCCCTAACACCCCTCACCCTAACCCTAACACCCCTCACACTTATCCCTGACACCCCTCACCATAACCCTAACACCCCTCACACTTATCCCTAACACCTAACCCTAACACCTAACCCTAACACCCCTTACACTTATCCCTAACACCCCTCACCCTAACCCTCACACTTATCCCTAGCACCTAACCCTAACACCTAACCCTAACACCCCTTACACTTATCCCTAACACCCCTCACCCTAACCCTAACACCCCTCACACTTATCCCTAACATCCCTCACCCTAACCCTAACACCCCTCACACTTATCCCTAACACCTAACCATAACACCTAACCCTAACACCCCTTACACTTATCCCTAACACCCCTTACCCTAACCCTAACACCCCTCACACTTATCCCTAACACCCCTCACCCTGACACCTAACCCCCTCACCCTTATCCCTAACACCCCTTACCCTAACACTCCTCACACTTATCCCTAACACCCCTCACCCTAACCCTAACACCCCTCACACTTATCCCTAACACCCCTCACCCTAACCCTAACACCCCTCTTACTTATCCCTAACACCTAACCCAAACACCCCTTACACTTATCCCTAACACCCCTCACCCTAACCCTAACACCCCTCACACTTATCCTTAACACCCCTCAATCTAACCCTAACACCCCTCACACTTATCCCTAACACCCCTTACCCTAACACTCCTCACACTTATCCCTAACACCCCTCACCCTAACCCTAACACCCCTCACACTTATCCCTAACACCCCTCACCCTAACCCTAACACCCCTCACACTTATCCCTAACACCTAACCCTAACACCTAACCCTAACACCCCTTACACTTATCCCTAACACGCCTCACCCTAACCCTAACATCCCTCACACTTATCCCTAACACCCCTCACCCTAACCCTAACACCCCTCACATTTATCCCTAACACCCCTCACCCTAACTCTAACACCCCTCACACTTATTCCTAACACCCCTCACCCTAACCCTAACACCCCTCACACTTATCCCTAACACCCCTCACCCTAACACCTAACCCCCTCACCCTTATCCCTAACACCCCTTACCTTAACACCCCTCACACTTATCTATAACACCCCACACCCTAACCCTAACACCCCTCACACTTATCCCTAACACCCCTCACCCTAACACCTAACCCTAACACCCATCACACTTTTCCCTAATACCCCTCACCCTAACTCTAACACCCCTCACACTAATCCATAACACCCCTCACCCTAACACCTAACCCTAACACCCATCACACTTTTCCCTAACACCCCTAACCCTAACCCTAACACCCCTCACACTTATCCCTAACACCCCTCACCCTAACCCTAACACCTCTCACACTTATCCCTAACACCCCTCACCCTAACCCTAACACCCCTCACACTTATCCCTAACACCCCTCACCCTAACACCTAACCCTAACACCCCTCACACTTATCCCTAACACCCCTCACCCTAACCCTAACACCCCTCACACTTATCCCTAACACGCCTCACCCTAACCCTAACACCCCTCACACTTATCCCTAAGACCTAACACCCCTCACACTTGTTCCTAACATGCCTCACCCTAACACCCCTTACACTTATCCCTAACACCCCTCACCCTAACACCCCTCACACTTATCCCTAACACCCCTCACCCTAACACCTAACCCCCTCACCCTTATCCCTAACACCCCTTACCCTAACACCCCTCACACTTATCCCTGTGTCTCTTCCCCCCCTTATCATCAAGGGAGGGGGGAGGATGATGAGGGAGGGGGGAAGAGATACAGGGGAGGATGATGAGGGAGGGGGGGAAACAGACACAGGGGAGGATGATGAGGGAGGGGGTAAAGAGATACAGGGGAGGATGATGAGGGAGGTGGGAGGACGATGAGGGAGGGGGGATGAGACACAGGGGAGGGTGATGAGGAAGGGGGAAAGAGACACAGGGGAGGATGATGAGGGAGGGGGTAAAGAGATACAGGGGAGGATGATGAGGGAGGTGGGAGGATGATGAGGGAGGGGGGATGAGACACAGGGGAGGGTGATGAGGAAGGGGGCAAAGAGACACAGGGGAGGATGATGAGTGAGGGGGTAAAGAGATACAGGGGAGGATGATGAGGGAGGGGGGGATGAGACACAGGGGAGGATGATGATGGAGGGGGGAAGAGACACAGGGGAGGATGATGAGGGAGGGGGTAAAGAGATACAGGGGAGGATGATGAGGGAGGGGTAAAGAGATACAGGGGAGGGTGATGAGGAAGGGGGGAAAGAGACACAGGGCAGGATGATGAGGGAGGTGGGAGGATGATGAGGGAGGGGGGATGAGACACAGGGGAGGGTGATGAGGAAGGGGGGAAAGAGACACAGGGGAGGATGATGAGGGAGGGGGGAAGAGACACAGGGGAGGATGATGAGGGAGGGGTAAAGAGATACAGGGGAGGATGATGAGGGAGAGGATAAAAGAGAAACAGGGGAGGATGATGAGGGAGGTGGGAGGATGATGAGGGAGGGGGGATAAGACACAAGGGAGTGCGATGAGGAAGGGGGCAAAGAGACACAGGGGAGGATGATGAGGGAGGGGGTAAAGAGATACAGGGGAGGATGATGAGGGAGGTGGGAGGATGATGAGGGAGGGGGGATGAGACACAGGGGAGGATGATGATGGAGGAGGGAAGAGACACAGGGGAGGATGATGAGGGAGGGGGTAAAGAGATACAGGGGAGGATGGTGAGGGAGGGGTAAAGAGATACAGGGGAGGGTGATTAAGAAGGGGGGAAAGAGACACAGGGCAGGATGATGAGGGAGGGGGGAAGAGACACAGGGGAAGATGATGAGGAAGGGCGGAAAGAAACACAGGGGAGGATGATGATGGAGGGGGGAAGAGACACAGGGGAGGATGATGAGGAAGGGGGTAAAGAGATACAGGGGAGGATGATGAGGGAGGGGTAAAGAGATACAGGGGAGGGTGATTAAGAAGGGGGGAAAGAGACACAGGGCAGGATGATGAGGGAGGGGGGAAGAGACACAGGGGAAGATGATGAGGAAGGGGGGAAAGAGACACAGGGGAGGATGATGATGGAGGGGGGGAGAGACACAGGGGAGGATGATGAGGGAGGGTGTAAAGAGATACAGGGGAGGGTGATGAGGAAGGGGGAAAGAGACACAGGGCAGGATGATGAGGGGGGAAGAGACACAGGGGAAGATGATGAGGGAGGGGGAAAAAAGACACAGGGGAGGATGATGAGGGAGGGGGGAAAGAGACACAGGGGAGGATTATGAGGTAGGGGGGAAAGAGACACAGGGGAGGATGATGACGGAGGGGGGATAAGACACAGGGGAGGGTGATGAGGAAGGGGGGAAATAGACACAGGGGAGGATGATGAGGGAGGGGGTAAAGAGATACAGCGAAGGATGATGATGGAGGGGGATGTTAGGTTATTTATGCCCTTTATGGATTAAAACCAGACTCTGCATCAACTATGTAATTTTCCGTGGGAGTTTTGACATGAATCCCCCTCCGGCATGCCACAGTCCAGGTGTTAGTCCCCTAAAACAACTTTTCCATCACTATTGTTTTAAAATCCACCTGCCCATTGAAGTCTATGGCGGTTCGCCGGGTTCGCCGGTTCGCGAACATTTGCGGCGGTTCGCGTTCGCGATTCGCGAACCGAAAATTTTATGTTCGCGACATCACTATCCTTTAATAAAAGACATTTTTTTCGCATGATCAGTCATATTTTTAAAATAAATGCCAACATTTCACAATTTCTGCCAGGGTATGCACACTTTTGAGCGCAGAACTGTATGTACTATAAGCAATCCTTTATAATTTTCCAATTTCCAATAAAAAACAAACATTGAATATGAGCATCGTTTCTTACTGGATAAATGAATTAGAAACCAAGGCAGACTCATTTCTACTGGTTATTCAGGCTTACAAGTCAGTATCCTATTGATTCACAAAATGCCTTGTCCAGATTTTGTGTTTGCCTGTTGAACCTGGCACACAAAGCTTTTTTAAAGTACCTGTTTTGCAGAATACCTTTATATGAACGTTCAGCTTGGAGATGTTGATCATTCAGTTGGCACTACCACTGGAGGATTGTTGACAGGAATGATCTTCTACAATGATTTGCAATATTTTTTCAGTTTTGTAATTATGGCACAAATATAATTTGATAAAACAACCTTTGGCAGAAGAACTGACCCAATTGTAGACATGACACAGAGATCTAGACCAATACTAGCAAGATGAAAAATGAAGTAACGTTATAATATTCACCAGGAGAGTCGCCTTTTAACTCAGCAGGGTATGCCTTTTAGTTCCAATTATCATGGTAACAGTTTTGTAAAGTGTAATTTAACCTAATAATCTACTTTGATTGAAAATACCATACTGTGCATAAATCAGGCTATGCATTACGTTCTTTTTTGATGTGTTCCTTTGGTTTTTAATCCCTGTCCTGGTTAACACTATGTGGCTTAATGTAATTATGTTAAAAAAAATCTATGTTTGGTCTGGCACTAGGAAAGCTCTGTATGTGCTATTTTGTCTTCCTAAAATCATAAAGCTCCCACAACGTTTTTCTACAGAGTTTTGCATAGCTTTTAATAAATAAATATTATCACATTTCTAGAAAGAAGATGCCGTAATCAGTTCATCTAAAAATACGAGTTATCCCATTGTGCATACAAAAAAGTTTTGTCAATTGCTACCAAACTTTAAAAGTAATGATTTCTGAAGTCTATTATATTCTGATGCTTGGATTAAAAACCTTTGGCAATAAATGACGAGCCAAACACTATTATATCCTAAAGCACTTGAGCCCACCATCAGAATTCTACTTAGATGAGTGACAAAAGAGCTTTTTTATTTACACACTTAAATGCTTAAAATATGTCTTGGATTTTACTGTCTAAACAGATGAAGCCTCTAAATGTATTTTGCGATAATTCATAAATTTGAGGACTGGCTCAATATATTGATAGTCAAGTACAGTAATGAAATGTGCTTTATTGGCGGGTGCACTGCCCTTGACTTCATGTGTGAAAAGCCTGAACAACTCCCTGGCCACAAATCAACAGTAATGACATCAGAAGTACCCCAGATTATAGTATATTCTGAGGCCAAGACAACAGAGCATCTTGTAACCAGACATTTGGGTTTCTAATACGGTGGCTTAAAGGCATATCTAAATTTCCTGGATTATGAGTGCATCTGACATGTTTTTGCATGAACAAATACCAAAGTAAGCATTTAAACAGTTACCTTGTCATTAGCAAAATGCCTTGTAATTTCTGACAGTTGAAAATCAGAATTGACACCCCCTTCAAACCCAGGCTAAATTAGCATAACATTCCTAATTCATTTTGGCCAATCAGGAGCATGCACAGGCTGAAACATTTGTATCAAATTCTGGGGTTCCTGACTGTGCTGCAAAGCAGCCTGGGATATGTAGTGTGACACCATATTCAGTCTCTCTGTGCAGCACATTCACACTTGATTATCATCCCTTCATTTTGTATGTTCCCTGCCTTAACGACTACTGCTCCTGGTATATTTTTTTCCTTCTCCCTCTCTCTCCTTGTGCTCTGATTCAGCTGACCCCACCCAACCATGTGATTCTGTCCTGCAGCAAGTACTTCCTTTGAAAGGTAAAACTCTGTACCTGGCTGCCTTTGTGTGTACTTAGTTACGTAAGATCACTGTGGGTGTGCAAAGCTGGATTTAAATTTCCTGCATATAACTGTGTAAGTACACAGAATTTTTCTATATAACACATATTTTTATGTTAATCACTGCCTGTTTCTTACCACATATTTGAAACCCAGGAAACTTATATATACATTTAAATGATTTACTTCCTTAGTAAGAGTTAATGATATACGATGTGGTAAGATATGGAGTAACTACAAATATGGCTGCAAGAGCTTGTTGCTAAACAGGTGGGGCTGGAACCTCCATTGAGTATTTTATATTCTTTACTTATTTAAACCAAACCGATAAAGAGGAAGTTAAATGAAATGACAGCAATATATGTAAACATATATCTTAAGTAATACTTTTTATTGGTTAAAAGGAAAAAAGGAGGAAGGTTATGAGAGTGATACGAACACACAGTTTTTGTGTAAATGCCCAACAGAGTGCCAAGGAATCTTTTTGTTTGTTGGAGGAGAGCACGGTCATGGATTGTTAATCCACTAGTAAAAAGGGGATGAGGTTTGTCCTGTATTTTTTCATTTTAATTTAGAAATAGTGAGATGATGGTAGCGTTAAAGTGGTGGGAGGGGAGGGAATAGGGGATATATGATGGGAAAGGACAACAACAAAAAAGGTGGGCTTTTCATTCTGTTTTATATCACAGTTAAGTTTGCTAGACAGGTCAAGTGTTCTTTTGATGTTAGCATGCAACAGAGAAGGTTGTTTAGCAACGGTTCTCTTTTACAGTGACTTCTTCTACATACATATATCTTTTTTTCATTTTCTTTTATATCTGCATATGTACTGTGACCTTTTGTTCTATTAAACCCTTTTGACTAAGTACTCTTTGTTTATTAAGATAACTCAATAATGTTACTTGGATATAAGTTTAGGTTTTTGGAGTGTTTTGATCACACTATTGGAGAAATGTGTTTTGAATGATTTTTTAAATGTACTGCTCCAAGTTGGTTCTTTTAATAGCTCAAAGCTTCACTGTCCCTCTCAGACTAAGATGGTCTGAAATTGACCTTATAGCATTGTGTGAGAGGAATTATATTAAAATATTTTCCTAGGTTACCAAATTAGGTTCTGTGTTTTTAATTGTATAGGCTGGATTAACCTTATACTAGCCTAGACTGCTGATATCTTAAAAGTCTTGGTGGTGGCCATGCTACTGCTATGTAAAACATAGTGTCATACGGGTTTATTTTAAATGTGCTGCTTCCCTCTAGGGTAACTAGGTGGTGAGGCCAGCTCAAGGAACTCATTTTAAGAGTCATGTAGGTGGACATTGGTTATTCTGTGCTTTCCTGTTGTTAAGGATAGCAGTGTTTTCTATTTTGAGTTTACTATTTTAAGTATGGAGTGGAGCAGAGCGTCCCCCATGTTGTGTCATAGAATGGTTTATTGGTAATTTTTTTAAAGATGTATAGCCATATTAAATTCCAGCCTCGTAACTCCAACGTGTAGCTCTTAAGCCCTACATGCTTCACATTCTCCCAAGTTACGTTGCTATTAAATTAGAAGGGGCTGCGAACTACGAGAGAGAGAGGCAAAATCTTAAGCCAGTCTTCTTGCACATTGGATGTGCGATCGTACTACAATCAATTAAACTAGCACGTAGCAATGGGTCAGAATTAGCCAATAGCAAAACAGATTGCTATCATGTCTAATGAAAGCCTACTTGATTACACGCAGGCTCCTGACATCAGCCCTTGCTGCGGTGGTCCTGATCCGGACCTCTGCGCAGTTAAAAACACAAGCCCTACCGCGGGGAGTACTTCAAGTACCCCCCGGCCCCTAAAATGAACCCCCCTATGCTGGGGGTCCCCATCGCGACTATGCGGTGTCCCCATATTAACACCCCCTATGCAACGGGGTTCCTGATTGGGACCCAATCAGGACCCCCGGCTGCATTTAAAATTAAAATTTCCCACTTCCTTCAAGGGCCGGCGGCACACAATTGCGTAATCACGACCGCGGGGGTACTGTAAGTACCCCCGCGGCACCTATAATTTACCCCCCCAAATACTGGGGGTCCTCACCAGGATCCCTGCAGCCTCCCCATATTAACCCTTGCTCCGGGGGTCCCGATCGGATCCCGATCAGAACCCCCACTGCACGGGACCCCGGTGACAGTCAAAGTACCCCCCCCGACACCTAAAATGAACACCCCTATGCTGGGGGTGCCCATCGGGACCTCACAGGGTCCCCATATTCCCCCTTGCAGCGGGGTCCTGAAAGGACCTTAAAGGTCCTTAAAGGACCCGCGATAACTAAAAAATTAACCCCTGCCATGGGGGTACTATAGCCCCCAGGCATCTAAAATTCATACAGACCCTCATGAGAATAAAATTAACCCCCTCAGTCACGTAAGGGTCTATACAGACCCATATGGGACACTGATTAACAACCTCAGTCCAATAAGGCTCTATACAGACCCTCATGGGACCAAATATTAACCCCAACATTAACACTATAAGTGCCATGAGAGTTATCCAGGATCAAAGTCTAAGCACTACCCTACACTGCAATATTAGCCACCCCAATAAACCAATAAATCTAAATTAACCCCATCTAAGTAATAAACCTCCCTCTAAGTAATAAACCCCCCTCTAACTAATTAACCCTATCTAAGTAATTAACCCTTTTTAAATCTCACCATACCTAATTAACCTATCACCAACCACTTAACCCCATCTAGATCTATTTAACCCCATCTAGTCATATGTAACCCCATCTAGTCCTATTTAACCCCATCTAGACCTATTTAATCCCGTCTAATCCTATGCAACCCCATCTAGTTCTATTTAACCCTATCTAGTCCTATTTCACCATAACTGGGCCTATTTAACCCCGAATGTACCCTGCCCTGCCGGCAAAGACTACCAGAAGGACAGAGGCATCGCAAAAGGTAAGTGTCCTATTTATAATGTTCATGATTATATGTTGTGTTTATTTTTTTATTAATTTGAATGTTTATTTTTTCCTAGGGGTGCCAGACCTTCAACCATGAAGGATGGGCCCTTATGCTAGGGATGAAGGCAAGAAAACCGTTGTTGCTGGAGGGGAATTTGGGCAAGGTAAGTGGGCTTATTTACCCTATTCTAGGTTTAGTGAGGGGGGAAATTTTAGGTGAGATTTAGGGATTTTTATTGTATGTAGTTAGGGCTTTAATTGTACGTAATTAGGGGTTAACTGTATATAGTTAGGGGGTTAATTGTATGTAGTTAGGGGTATTAATGTATGCTGTTAGTGGTTAACTGTATGTAGTTAGGTGTTAATCGTATGTAGTTAAAGGTATTAATGTATGTAGTTAGGGGTTAACTGTATGTAGTTAGTTACATAGGACTAGATGGGCTTAAATAGGGCTAGATGGGATTAGATAGGGTTACATAGGCCCAATTAGGGTTAAATAGCACTATATGGGGTTAAATAGTATTAGATAGGGTTAAATAGGCCCACTTGGGTTAAATAGGACTATATGGGGTTAAATAGGACTAGATAAGGTTACATAGGACTAGACGGGGTTAAATAGGACCAGTTGGGGTTAAATAGGACTAGATGGGGTTACATAGGACTAGACAATGTTAAATAGGTCTAGATGGGGTTAGGTTATTAGTGATAGGGTTAATTTGGTATGTTGAGGGTTAAATAGGGTTAATTACTTAGATAGGGTTAATTAGTTAAAAGAGGGTTTATTACTTAGAGGGTGGTTTTGTTACTTAGATAGGGTTAATTAGTTAGAGGGGGTTTATTACTTAGAGGGGGCTAATAACTTAGATGGGGTTAATTTAGATTTATTGGTATATTGGGGTGGCTAATAGTGTAGTGTAGGATAGTGCTTAGACTTATTGTCATGAGGGTCCTGGAGGACCCTCATGGCACTTATAGTGTTAATATTGGGGTTCATATATTAACACTATAAAACTATCAGACCTGTATGGGACTGAGTGGGTTAATGTTATTCTAATGACCCCCATGACCCCCATGATTTATGGGGTTAATTTGAGATGCCTGGGGGGGAACTTATAGTACCCCCGCGGCAGGGGTTACTTTTTTGTTGTTTTGAGTCCTTTAAGGACCTTTACGATCCTTTCAGGACCCGAAAGGCGGGACATTTTTAATTTTAAATGCAGCGGGGGTCTCAATCCAGTCATGATCGGGTGCCCCGCTGCAAGTGGTGATATGGTGACCCTGCGGGGGTCTGCATAGGGGTTTACTTTTAGTTGCCGGGGGGTACCTGAAGTACCCCACGGCAGGTTTACCACATTGACTGCCACAGGGGTCCCGACCGGAATCCCTGCAGCAAGGGTTAATATGGGGAGACTGCAGAGGTCCCGATGGGGACCCCCAGCATAGGAGGGTTAATTTTAGGAGCCGGGGGGGTACTTGAAGTCCCCCCGCGGCAGGGGATAACTATTTCACTGCCGCAGGGATCCAGGGGCCAGAGTCGGGGTCTCTTGTGCTGCTCGTGCAGCGCACATAAGGGCTTTCTTAGCCTTTGCAGGTGCTCTGGAGCATCCGTGGGGCTTCAGCCAACATTCGCGTGTTATGAGCTAGCTTGCATGTGACGTCTTAGCAATTTAATAGCATGATTTAATTGTAAGGGCTACGTGTTGCCTGTCTCTTAGGCATTTCTCGGCAAGCCTGCGTTTTCAAACGCAAGTCGCCTGCATGTCGGTTTTAGAGGGGAATTTAATAGCAACGTAGTGCTACTTATGTCACTACGCGCTACAGGTTAGCTCTTAGCTCTAATTTAACGAGGCTGTAAAACAGGAGCTCTTTTCAACTGCTCTACTAAATGTTTTGTTTTCCAACAATTACATACAATTTGAAAGTGAATTTGTTTCATTTATAAATATCAGCTAGCCTAACATGCAATATAGTTTTAACAATGCAGAAGCTGTTAAAAACTAGGTTTTCATATATATATATATATATATATATATATATATATATATATACTGGATATAAAAAGTTTACACACCCCTGTTAAAATGTCAGGTTTCTGTGCTGTAAAGAAATTAGACAAATGTTCATTTCAGAACTTTTTACACCTTTAATGTGACCTATAAACTGTATAACTCAATTGAAAAACAAACTGAAATCTTTTAGGTGGAGGGAAGAAAAAAATAATAATAATGTGGTTGCATAAGTCTGCACATCCTCTTATAACTGGGGATGTAGCTGTGTTCAGAATTAAGCAATCACATTCCAAATCTGTTAAATAGGAGTCAGCATACACCTGCCATCATTTAAAGTGCCTCTGATTAACCCCAAATAAAGTTCAGCTGCTCTAGTTGGTCTTTCCTGAAATTTTCTTAGTCTCATCCCACAGCAAAAGCCATGGTCCACAGAGAGCTTACAAAGCATCAGAGGGATCTCATTGTTAAAAGGTATCAGTCAGGAGAAGGGTACAAAAGAATTTCCAAGGCATTAGATATACCATGGAACACAGTGAAGACAGTCATCATCAAGTGGAGAAAATATGGCACAACAATGACATTACCAAGAACTGGGTCTCCCTCCAAAATTGATGAAAAGACGAGAAGAAAACTGGTCTGGGAGGCTACCAAGAGGCCTACAGCAACATTAAAGGAGCTGCAGGAATATCTGGCAAGTACTGGCTGTGTGGTACATGTGACAACAATCTCCTGTATTCTTCATATGTCTGGGCTATGGGGTAGAGTGGCAAGACAAAAGCCTTTTCTTACGAAGAAAAACATCCAAGCCAGGCTACATTTTGCAAAAACACATCTGAAGTCTGTCAAAAGCAGGTGTTATGGTCTGATGAAACCAAGGTTGAGCTTTTTGGCCATAATTCCAAAAGATATGTTTGGCGCAAAAACAACACTGCACATCACCAAAAGAACACCATACACACAGTGAAGCATGGAGGTGGCAGCATCATGCTTTGGGGCTGTTTTTCTTCAGCTGGAACTGGGGCCTTAGTTAAGATAGAGGGAATTATGAACAGTTCCAAATACCAGTCAATATTGGCACAAAACCTTCAGGCTTCTGCTAGAAAGCTGAACATGAAGAGGAACTTCCTCTTTCAGCATGACAACGACCTAAAGCATACATCAAAATCAACAAAGGAATAGCTTCACCAGAAGAAGATTAAAGTTTTGGAATGGCCCAGCCAGAGCCCAGACCTAAATCCAATTAATAATCTGTGGGGTGATCTGAAGAGGGCTGTGTACAGGAGATGCCCTCGCAATCTGACAGATTTGGAGTGTTTTTGCAAACAAGAGTGGGCAAATCTTGCCAAGTCAAAATGTGCCAAGCTGATAGACTCATACCAAAAAAGACTGAGTGCTGTAATAAAATCAAATGGTGCTTCAACAAAGTATTAGTTTAAGGGTGTGCATACTTATGCAACCATATTATTTTATTTTTATATTTTTTCTTCCCTCTACCTAAAAGATTTCAGTTTGTTTTTCAATTGAGTTGTAAAGTTTATAGGTCACATTAAAGGTGGAAAAAGTTCTGAAATTATTTATCTTTGTCTAATTTTTTTACTGCACAGAAACCTGACATTTTAACAGGGATGTGTCGACTTTTTATATCCACTGTATATTTATTCATTGTACAGTGGTCCTTTAAGGAATATACAGTATCTCAGAAACGATTATATACATTACCATGTGTATTGACGAGAAATTATCTATCTGTACTTCCCCATATTCCTTTCTCTTAATGCAAACATACAAGAGAAAGAAATGAGGGGATACAGACAGATCATTTCTTATGTCTCTGGTACCTCTAGTTTTCCCAGGCACCGGTAATGTCACTGGTCAGACCTGAATGTTCAATCACAGAATATAAGATTTTACTTCTGTTTAACAGACTGCCTTGGATACAGACCACTGCACAACAAAAAACATATCTTTGCAAATTTTGAGTCTGATACCTTAGCAGCACCCTGGAGGGATCCATGATACAATGTGTGTGTGAGAGGGGGGTTACAATTCTGGAGAGCCACCCTGGCGTTATTTTGATCTTGCTTCTGGGCAAGTGATGTTAAAGGGGTGTGATGTCAATTTCAGTCTTATCCAGTTATCAAACAAAGGCTCTGGATATATGCTTGTTCCTTCCTTTTCTATCCCTCCTTCTAATGATAACTAATATTTTTTAATTGCATTTCTGTGGATTTGAGACTGTTGTGCAATTAATTCTAATGTCTTTCCATGCCTTCCCATTAAAGTACAGTATTGTGTGTTTAATTGCTGTTATAGCTTTAAAAAGTGTTTGAAAAAGCCCTTGCCTGTCCTATTTAGTACGCGTAATATTTTTGACATAAATGTGTTCAGTTTCAGGTTAGACTTTATCAGCGAGCTAGACCTACGGGTCTAATAGAATATCGATTTTGTGTCACTTTAAATATTTAGCACTGGTAATATTTGAGCTGTGCTAAAACCAATGGAGTTCTAAGGCCAAATTTACATATTTGGCTTGTCCGTAGTGATTGTGGGCGGGTAACTCATAATTGGATTGCGAGTAGCTGTGGCAATATTAAGAGCAATTTTAAATTTACAAATCTGGCAATAGAATGGGGCCCATTGTTAGTTTGGTACATACTTGACAAATAAGTGTCCTTTTCCTGGCATTGCAGTGGTCATTTAAGTCTTACACATCTTGCACTTTCTTTGTGATTCTTCATTCTATCAAATTAATGGGATTATTTGCCGGTTTCATTTCTAAATTGTTACTACAAAGTAGTAGCTATTGAAAAAGGTGCCTACCTCAGCATAAAAAGCCATCAAACCAATATTAACACTGAGCTGTTATACCTACACCTCATTCCACCTTTCTGTGTATTGGTCATTGCAGAAGCCATTGTTTTTCCTTTTCTGTATCAATTGTTAAACGTATTAGGCGTTCTCTTACTTTTTTGCCGGAAATATCCAGCAAACATTGCTGATTATCTCCATTTAACTTTAATTTATATAATGCATATATGCTTTTATTTGTATAATTAATAATGCAATTTAAATTTGATTAATTTCCTTTTTTGAGGACCTGTCATTTCAGGAATGGGAACCATTTATGTGAGCTCCAAGGAGCTCTTAAAGTAGAGTAAAAAGGGTTTTGTCATTAAATGGTTCTGAAAACAGCACCAGCACCACAATCATATCAGTGCCTTATGCATATATCAGTCGGAGAAGTGAAATAACAATTAATACACGTTTTTTAATTAAACACAGAGAATAATATACAATATTTTGGTAGTATTTTTATTCACTTAACAGAAACATTCACTTATCAGATAGCACTGAAGTGTAATTTACTGAATCTAGCAGCAAATTTACGGGTCATAAATTCATTTTTTGTTTTTTTTTACAAATCTTACAAATATACATTAATTAATACAGTATTGCCATTAAATCATGCTTCTTTTATACACATTTAACCTTTTCAGTCAATATGCATACACTTTGCCATATAGCTTTATTGTCATATTTTTTCTAGACTAAAATATTTTCACATGAGAAAGGTGACTATCAATTATTAAAACATAGATCAAGAAATTACGGACGTATTTTATCTAGTTTGAAGTCCAAAGCCTTTTCCAAAGGTACAGCAGCTTCAAAGTATACAGAATAAGTCTCTTAATGTAAGATATTCATTTGATGGCACAAACGAGACAAACTTTTCTCAGACTTTCCCCAAACCTAACCAGTCATCATATTTACCCCTAAATTCACTAAGCTTCGCAGGGGCTGATAAGTGGTTTTGATGAAGGCTACAGTGCCTATTTTCTATAGTAGAGATTGTAAAGCACCTACAATTACTATTGTAAAGCATGTCTCAGTCTCGATGACAATGAATCTAGTGATACTGTAAGACACTTGGGGCCTCATTCTATTAACGGCCGTAGGAGATGCGGGGCCGCAAGGACCGGCCGCAAGTTATTCAGCTATTCTATTCCCCTCCGGCCGGGGGCTCCGGCAGGCTTGCGGCCGGCGCCTTGCTATCCCTTGCGGCCGCTCGCGCCGGAGAAAAGCCTTTGATCTAAAACGGCCGCAAGAGTTTCGGCCGCAAGAAAATCCTGGTTGCTATTCTATTGCTCCGGGAACCCTCTCTGCAAGGCTAAAAGCGTGCCGCAGCTTACTTGCAGGAAAAAGGTCCCGCTAGCACCAATTAAGCACATTATAAAGCCAAAATAAAGCCATCCTGCACTCTGAGGAGACTATAAAGTGATTGTAGGTGTTAGCAAAAATAGCACAACATTCCCCTACACTCAAATCCGTAAATACATTATTTTTTAATTTATGTCAAAAATCCATGTAAAAAGTCCAGAGTGCTTGGAGCACCTCAGACCCGCCCACGCTGCGGCCAGAAAATAAACAGTTAATGTAAACTCGGATTTGGGCTGATGTGCAAGCTTGAGAGGGGGTTGCTATTAATCCTCATGTCCCCCAAAATGATCCCTAGCATTTCCAGAGCTGTACAGTGCAGGCTTGAATTTATTTTTGCGTTTTAAGTTTTCTGAGCTTACGGAGATCCTTGCGGGGCCGTATAATTGAATTCCAAGATAACGGAACCCCCGCAAGGCATCGCAGCTTTGCGGCCGATTTACGGCCAATAATAGAATGAGGCCCTTGGAATTTTTCAAGAAAAAAATGTACCTGAAATAAATTAAAGAGTCAATAAAAAGTATTTTAAACCCAGTAGCAATTACTTATTGGCGCTATTTATATGGCATTCATATTTTTAAAGCACGTAGATGTATTTGTAATTTAGATTGAATTTATGTAATATCAATGTAGGATGAGCTTCTTGACCCATCTCTGAAAAAAATGCATTGGCGGTATATATGCCTGCTGAGTTCATTGTTCAAACTAATAATCTAAAAGTTGTCATTCTAGTGTGAATGTACTGGGTGGCTAAATTAATTTGTTAATTGTCAGCTGCAGTGTACTAGTTCGATCAATGACCTCAGCAGATGTGTCTTCCAATGGGCGGAGCTAAAACCTACTCCTACTTTTCCTCCTACACATTTTTCAAGTATACTTTGAATAAATATGTTTGCTTTAAAAAAGAAAGTATGCAATTTACATGTTGATTTGACAATATTAAATTGAAAAAATATATTTATTTTCAATGGCCCCTTAACAAGAAAGTATAAGGAAAAACTCTACCCGAAATATTATTTCTTTTCTTCGTGTAATTAGAAGTTAATGCTAAAACCTGAATAACCATGAAAGTGGAAGGTAAAATAATTGTAGTAATTAGCCGAATTGCTGTTATTTTTATAACTTTTGAACAGAGTCATGTGGAGTAGTGCCCATGGCAACCTCAATGATATCCGTGAATTTATTTAATCATTTTAATTATCAAAATCAAACTAATAGACACTTATCATGATGCAGACAATGCATAAGAGAATGTGCTTTCCTTGGTGTCCTGTAGATATTTTGGCTGGCTGTCATCTAACAATAACAGTATTAAAGGGGCACACATGACTATTGTGCATGCATGTAATTGCGTGTTTTAAAAACTCCAAGAGCTGCAAGTAAAACAAATGATTTAAAGATTAGACAACTAATAGCAGAAAATCATAGAAATAGCAGATTATTTTTCTGAACTATTAGATAATAAATAGTGAGAGGGAGCATGGGTGTAGCCCAAGAAAATCTGGGTGAGATAATTCTACTCTACTCTCAGGACAGGAAGCAGGGGCAGATTAACTGGGGCCCTGCTCTGGAGGGAAGGAGTGGCCATTGCTGCAGTGCCCCTTATAATTATTTTGTTATATTTCTTTATTTACATTCTCAATGCCCCTGCCCCAACATAATTAGAAATTGAATAAAAAAATAAAATAAAATAATATATATATACGTAAATATATAAGTTGACATATAGACATATATAGTAAATCATACATATAATATAAATTATGGGTTAAAGCTTTCATGGGGAAGACATAATGCGTTGAGTTTAATTTTGCTATTTTTGTGTGTCCCCTATTCATTTAATCTGGGGAGGATTGTCCCCCCATCTCCTATGGCCCTGAGAGGGAGTGTTTTGTTGGGCATGATGATGATATGCCAGAATAGGGGCCTGCACCCTATAAATAAAGATCCATGAATGCAAATCTCCAATTTCTAGCGCTAAAGATGGGGGTAAAAAAAAAGCCCAAAATATGTATAGGTGGTCTGATTACTCAATGATTATCAGATCACATTTCTATAAAAATTATTATCTGTTCATCTCATCTAACAGATTAAAAGTCCCTCTTTACCCCAAGATGCTGTTGGTAGCAGTAGGCCCTTACCATTTAGTTGGCCTGGTCCTTTGCACCTCCTGCACTAGCAGTGGCTCCACTTCTGAATCTGCATAACTGAGACAGTCATATAAAAATATCACACCGATATATAGTCAACATATTAGCAATCTTGCCTATGTTGTATTTATTTATCAGTGAATCAACCTGACACTAATTTAAGTTCACGGCTAACAATGATTTGGATTTATTCAGAGCAATTAAAGTTTGACAGAAGAGCCACATGTTGATCTGTACACATTTAGCTCTAGAGCCATATTTTGCTGAGCTATGTGCTAAACATTGCAGGAGAAATGAACTTGCAAATAAACATGATTTCCCACTACATTAAAAATGGGGGTCATAAATTACCCACCAATGTGGTAAATGAACTGAGGCTAAAAGAAAGCCATGTTGGAGACCTATAAATCAATAGCTGTTCAAACAGATGATAATTAGAACACTATAAATGTAAAATAGGTTTCCAAGGTTTGCTCCCACTTTTTGCCTGGTCTTTGTAAGAAGAGGCGCAAATAACTCCTCCATGTATGATATTAATGTAACTATCTAATTGCTAAATTTTCATGCAATAAGGAAAATAAAAATGTTTAAAAACATGCAATTTTAGGCACACTGGAACTTTAGTATCTCTTTAATAAGATTAGACCTGTCTTCAGGTTCTTATGACAAATGCATAGTGCAGGGCAACGCTCAGTTAAGCAAAAACCATTAGTTACAAAAGATACCAGCTCCCTTAAGGAGGAAGTCTGGGCACCTGACAATGTAATACTTGGGTGGGGAACCCAAATCTTTAGGACAGAACGTGGTTCTGATTCTATGTGGCCCTTGGAATGTTAGGGCCCAGCATGAGTTTCTATCTAGGAGAAGCCTTCACTGCCAGTCATATTACAAGAAGTAGCTTTGTACATCAAGAAGTTCCCTGGTTAAAGAACAGGGCAGGGGGGCTTTACAAAATATATAACTAAATATATATATATATATATATATATACAGTAAACTCCCTGTTAAACCCCCCAAAAGGCCTATAAAAAGGCATTAGCAGTTAAACTGGGCCATTACGTGCCCCCCCAAAAAATTTGAAAAAAATTGGCATTTTTTCCCAGTCTCGAACTGACGGATAGTGCCGATTATGCCGGTTTAGCAGGAGTTTTTTTAAATGGGGAATTGATGTCGGTTGCTTGAGAGTGCCGGTTGCTTAGGTGCCAGATAACCGGGAGTTTACTGTATATATATATATTGTATGGGCCCAGATGATTGGTTTTCTGAGGGTCCGTATCCTTCAGTGCAAAACATCCTATCTGTAATGGGACTCTGTCATCTCAAACTCACGTTGTTATTCTTAAAAAGCATGAATAATGGCTATATAATTTATTAGCCAAGAAAATAATTCCTGAGATATTCACTACTGATTGTGTTGTAGTGTTATGCAAGTTGATGGCTCGAGAAAGTTAATTTGATGTACTAATTAGTTACACAATCTGCCTGTTTGTTTCTATGGTAACAACTATAATGCACCTCAATGTCATCATGTTATTAAATCCCATCTCCTACACATATCAAACTCTCCTAATTATATATTACCATATGGAGCACACGTCTCAGGAGTGATTTGCTGTATGAACGGCTAGTACAATGTATAAGACAGAGTTCAATGCACCTTAAGACTATACCAACTTGTTGCTGAGGTGATAGTGTCCCTTTAAGAGCCTTTCTGCAGATCCCTCATTTCTGTGCAGTTTGTCACCCTGCTATGGGTTTCAAAATGTTATTAAACCAGACAGATATTTCCTTGCAGTGACTGTTTCTTTGTTCTACAGTAGCAGAAAAAGACAAATGCAACTAGATACTATCTGAGCAAAATAGTAAGCACTTTATATGAGACCAAAAAATGACCAATTTGTCTTCCAGGTTAATATCACGAGGAAAAGCAAAAGGGAAAGCAGCTCAAGCAAGAATGTATTGGAAGATTAAGGGATTACTGGCACCTTATCTGAATCCCCTTGAGTAGCTATTTTACAATGACCCAACTAATTTATAACTGACAGTCTTGTCGGGGCGTACACACTGTTAGTGAAAGGGCTTAGCAGCTGAGAAAATGCATTATATTGCCTTAAATAAGATGTTTGTTTTGTCATCTTGATGTGTAAAAGGAAATACTGTGGCTTCTGTGTTACAATTTATAGATAAAATAAACTTGGCAAAATATGATCATTATTAAAGTAAATGTTTTGTGTGAAGGTGAAAACAATATTAATTACAAAATAAATGTTAAATACCTTGCTGTTGTAAAGTGTATTGAAATATGTGGTCACTTTCAAAGTATGTTTGTGCCTGATATACAGCCCTATTAAATTATAAGCACGTAGCAGCATTGGCAACCAGAGCTATTAAATTAGAACATGCCGCGAGTTACGGGCTTGAGACGCAAACTCGTAGCCCCTTTTTTGAATGTTGGATGCGCGGCCGTGTACATGATCAATTAGTCAAACCCGTGGTTACAGGTTTGGTTGGAGCCAACGGCAACAGAGATCGTCATCATTACGTCACAAAAAAATGGAGGTTGGATTTCAAAGTCTTAGGGGTTCCAATTACGAGTTTCGATCGGACCCACATTACAGAAAAAATGCAATATTGATAAAGCGTAAATATGATATTCTATTACATACGAGTTACATTATATGTATTAACACATTGATTGTTGGGATCGAAATAACATGGAAATTACACATGAAATAAAGTATATTGTATATTGCAGATTTGCGGGCTTAAGAATGTTGTGCTATTAATTCTAAGACCTAACATCACTTTCCCTTTTCTTATAAGTACAGTGTGTCGGTGTGTATATTTGCATTTACAGTGCCACAAATTTGACTTTACCCCCCTAGCGGCTCCTCTCTGGTACCCATTGGCTTCTTGGCTCCATTTGAGGGTTACGAGCTTGAACGTCAGTGGATTTGTTGCAATTTAATAGCGTGATTGGAAACGTAACAGTTACAGGCTTGACATATCAACGGATTTGCGGGCGCGCAGTTCAACCTTCCACGTCCCGTAGCCTTTTCTCGCCCCTACCCCGCAAGTCATCGGCAGGTTGCTTTACGGTGCCAATTTAAAAGCCCTAAGTCTTGCGGGCTACATTACGGGCTACGGTTTTCAACATTGAGAAAATGTAATAGGGCTGTTAGGCTGCAGGAACCAAAATAACAAAAGCTTGAGACTGATGGACCTTGTGGGACCTGCTGAGGTGATAGAGAGGTGGAGGTATATCTGAAGAAAAGAAAGGCTGGATTATTTGGATGTAGTGAAAAGGGTTAAATAGTGAAGGGGAAAGTTTGTCCCTATAATAGATATGGCAACAGCCTAAATCAGGCAAAAAAGTGATGTCAGCATCTGGTAGGTTTGTAGAAATAAATCTTATATCTGCAAATTAATTAATACACTTTTCAAAGCACTTAATATTAATTTATATTTACCTATTTTTTTACTTTTACTTTTTCTTGATTTATTTGTAATGATTATATTGCCCCTATAACTTTACTATAGGTTTGAATGACTTTGCCAACCAAAGCAAACATTGAAAAGCTCATCTTCAACTTTTTGTACGTAGCAAAATTTCACAGTGAGAATTAAAGACTTTAAAAGGAATATTCCAAATAAAGATACTCATATGTAAGATGACACTTTGAGAAGTTTACATATGTATGTACTGAATTTCCCAATTTGCCTTTAACAACTCTTTATTAAGAAAAGAAGTAGATAAAATTAGATTTTGTTATTTGTGTCACTGATACATTAGTATAATTGTAGTAGTAATAATAATGCATTAAAGGTCACATCTGCCTCTTCAAACATACAGCCTTTATGTAGCATTAAAGGACACATTGTATCATTTTATATACATATATGAACTTCTTCAAATGTACATTTTCATGTAAAAGTAGTCTGCATAACTTCTTTAATAAGGATCTACAGCAAATGCCTGATATATTCTCTGTTGCAGCTAGGGCACTCCAGAGTTAAATATTAATATATTTCTGTTAAAATTGCAGATTTTTTTTTTTTTATTTTAGTTATTGGTATCCATGCTCCTAAGAGCATGGCTTCTGGGACCATTTGGCCACTAGGACATGTTTAACTAATCAATGGTTGCTTCCCAATGACTCACCTTGTCTACCTAAAAACATGGTACTTATATAATCATGGGTGTAGGAGCCCAAAAAAATCTGGGTCAGATAATTCCCCTCTACTCTCAGGACAGGAAGCAGGAGCGGATCTACTCCTGGTGCACCCTGATCTGTGAGGGTCCCATTGCAGCAGTGCCTCTCAAAAGCATTTTTTTATTTCATTATTTTTTGTTGAAAGTATCAATGCCCCTACCCACCAATATAAGTAAAATGATATAATATATATATATATATATATATATATATATATATATATTATATAAATATTTCTATTGTATGTCTATATGCCAACTGATTATAATAATTACTATATAAGATAAATTGTGGGTCAAAGCTTTCATGGGAAAGCCATATTCCAAATCTGGTAATACATGATAAAGTTACATTTTGTTATTTTTTGTGTCTCCTATTCATTTAATCCTACGCCCCTGTATAAATCAAGGATGGGTTTAACCTCTTTGCAGCCTAAGGACCTTTTCAGAATCATACTTTGGGAGGATTGCTAGGGCTACCATGTGGGTGAGAAAGACTGGGAGGTTATATGACAGGTTGTACGTGGGACAGATAGAGGCAGTAGAGATAGAATTATAGTATTAGGTATAGAGGAAGTAAGGTCAGGAGTAAGGAAAAAGAAAAAAGATATAGATGAGAAGTGGAAAGAGAACAGTGGCACAAGATTAGTGTAAAAAGACAGAATTACTCATTTGTGGAAAACATAAAAGGAGGAGAAAGAAAAGGGACACATTGGGAAAAATCGAAAGGAGAATGGGAATGAGATATTTGGGGAACCCTTCTGACTACTCATCCTTGATCTTATGCAATTATCAGGCCCTGTATACAATGGTCATAGAGATAAATAACACAATTCCAATCGAAAAAACTAAACTGATTAAATATTACCTCTAAACAAAGAATTATTACTTGATTTAGGAATTAACATACTGTTTATTCTTCATTAGGATTACAAACATTCATCTCAGCATCTGAATCACATTTTTTATATTTGAACTTTCTTTATTCATTGGCTTCATTTTTCTTTCATGTATATATCCATAAACAGCAGAGCTCTATAGAGCATTTTCTTCATCAATGTAAATCCAGAAAAACTGTATCTTTATTGGCGTCATATTTTCATACAAATGTAATTACAGATGGGACCAGATTGATATATTCAGAATCAGCAACAAAAATGTCATGTTCTTTACATTAGACGTCCAGTGCTAGAGTACATGTAATCTATTTTGGCAAACCTCTATTTAAAATGAAAGGTGGCTATCAATATGCTTAGTGCATTAACTCTTCCACAGCTGGAGAAGACCTCAATGCAATGCATCTTTGGCTCCTCTACAAGGAAAAGAAAAGTAAAATACATAATTTGTCTTTGTGTATATACTGCATTACAAAAATAATCTAATGAAGTTTATTGATAACAAAGTTTGTACATAGGGCATATAAATTCTGCCAGTTTGGATAATGTTCCCAAAGTCTGTATAATCCAGACAAGTGTTCAAGGTGTTTCCAGGCTTCAGAGAGTTAATAGAAACTGATCCTGCTCTGGGGGCTTTTTCACCCATGTGCCAAGGCCTGATTTCTGAATGGCTTTAAACAGCTGCTGTTTGACAGACTGGTAAAGAGGATCCACCAGCTTGGCCTCACAGTACACCGACGGCGTATTTCCATGACTGGAAATCCGTGTGCTCAGCTGCAGAACAAAAACAGCAGAAAAGTAGAATAAATCATCAGGAACGTGCAAGAAGCTAAGCATTTCTACAGTGTAATTCTACAAGCATGCAACCCCCTCTGGTCTTTCTAAACCCTGCAACATCTGGCACAAAAATGTGCCAGTCTAGTACCTCTGCCCAATAGTGATACTTATGCACAATTCCTAGTCAGCCACTGGCGGTCTTCACAGAAGACCTTAAAGGACCACTGTAGTACTCATTCATTAGGGTTTCATTTGCACATGTTCATTCAATAAATGATTAATAATAAAATTAGTATAAATAGAAAAAAATAAAGTAGATACAAAAAAGAAAAGTGTTCATTAGAGCAAAGAGATAAATGCATGCACTAAAAAATTAAATAATAAACATTCTTATTTTTATGTAATTAAATGTTTTTAACACCACTGATCCAGAGAGTTAAATGCACTGCCTTCTTAATACAGTCAAGCCTTGACCTTATAGAGGAGCTTCGCATGTAGATTTAATATAGGATCATAAATCCAAAATGCATCTTAGGCTCAGCTGACAGATTGTCTCAAAAATCAGCCAACAATCATATCATCCTGGCCTAAAACACGTGAAGTTGGGCTTCTTCGGGACGCAGTGTCACTGTCTCCTCCTCGGACTCACTTAACGACATCTACTGGAGTTGATCCCATTGCCAGTATCAGGGGTCAGGAAGGGATTTTATTTTTTCCCAGTTGGCAATGTTTCAATGTTTTTTTCTGATTGCCTTCCGCTGAATCAATTAACAATTAACAATCAATCCACAGATCAGAGGAGATCTAAAAAGGTTAAACTTGATGGATTAAAACATCTTTTTGTTCAGTTACTATGTAACTAAATGTAAGTTATTTTAAATTCATTAGGCGCTAATCTATAAATCCAAGATATCTGTTTCAGAAGTTGTGTTTTTTTCCTTCTACATTCCCACCTCTTCTTGCTGCAAATATCTTAAATATTCCCATCACTTACATATTTCTCAGAATTAACCTCATTAAAGTGCCTAGCAACACTACTATATACATAATTTCTTTCAATATCATAGACTGGTTCATATATGTGTCTTTTTAAAGCTCTCTTTGTTTTTCCAACATGCAATTTAGAGCAGATAAACAGATAAATGTGCAGTTATTTTCATGTATTTGCATTGTGCCAAGTCATTGCATGGTCTACCATAGACTGACAGCTAGGTCTTCAGCCTCTCCCTATCCTAATAGCTGTGCACAAACATGTCCTTTAAACTAGATACTTTCTGTGCTGCTAATTGCTGTTAATTGAATGTAATGTGCTATCTGTGTTTTGCTATCAGAAACAAAGGTTAATATATTCCAGTGCTTTTGCATTACAAAAAAAAGTGATGTAGCTTTTAAATCTTACATTTGAAGTTTAGTGTATCTCATCGAACCCTATTTTGTTTCCAGGGGAATGGAAATGATCTGCCTTGGGTGGCCAGTCTTGATAGGAGTCTTTATCTGTCTACTTCGCTACAGTGGATATTGTAGGTAAACCTACATGGTCAGAAACAATTCAAGGCAACTTCCTGGACAGATCCTCTTTCATTTCCTCCACACCTAATAGGGTTCTGATGGAAGTTACAATGCTAATTTAAAATGTCAGTTATAAAAGTTACATTGAACACTATTTTCATTAAATACTGATTTTATTGCCTTTAAAGGGCCACTGAAGTGTATTATTTATTGTATGTTCTTAGGTAGAAAAATCCTTTTACAAAGTTTAAAATATATAAATACACAATTTCATTTTATCTATTCTATTCAGTTGTGCTTTAATGGCAGCAGGTATTTGTCCTTGATCCTAAAAGGACTAGAAACCAGATTCAGTTTTATTGAAAGAGACTTGAGAACAGAACTAACTAGCAGTCCAAAAAAGAATTCGCCATGACACAGAACCAGCTAATTTTAAGATTTTCTATAAAATAACTTTATTCTCAAGGCCTACTATACTAACATGTAAAGTTTTTAAAAAACTACTTTGGTCCCATAGTGCCCATAGCGCACAGGCAATTGTACCTCAAAACTAACACTCTAAAGCTTATTCTTTTCCTGTGGACTCACAGTTCTATTTCAACAACAAAGGTTGATTTTAAGCAGGGGTGGAGCTAACAGTGGTGCAAATGGTGCAGTGCACCATGGCTCTCCTCTGGGGAGGGGCCCTGTGCTGTGTATATTTTTTTGCATTTCAGTTGTTTCTGTAGTCTAGGGGTTTCCATGGGTCCCTACACTGGTCCAATGTGCCACAACCCCCTGGGTGGCGCTGTTATGGGAAGGGGTCTTAGGTAGGGGAGCTGTTATGGGAAGGTGTCTTGGGGAACCAGGACACAAACAATTTTATAACTCTCCCTCTGGAGAAAGGAAGCCAAAAATTATTATTTTTTTGCACCAGAGTCCTCCATTCCCTACCTCTGACACTGATTTTAATCCTACTTTTTGGGGAGGCTGTTATTAGAAGGTTAAGCATAAAGTGAGCAGGACCACACATGTTTCTTCATGACGAACTGCTCTAAGTACTGCAGCTTTCAACAATATATAGCTGTATAGAGCAGGGGTAGGTCAATAGGTGGGCCTGGGTCTGAATCAGGCTTTTCCAGACATTTTTTTATTATCAGATGTAACATTTATACACCTGAAGCTTCAAAACCTTTTAATGAGCTATCTGCTTAACATCATTCATTACCCAAGTATATTCCCTTGCTGCGCTCTTCTGAATGCCACTATATACAGCTATTTAAGTCTATACAGTTGCAAGCAAAAGTATGTGAACCCTTTGGAATGATATGGATTTCTGCACAAATTGGTCAAAAAATGTGATCTGATCTTCATCTAAGTCACAACAATAGACAATCACAGTCTGCTTAAACAAATAACACACTAAGTATTAAATGTTGCCATGTTTTTATTCAACACACCATGTAAACATTCACAGTGCAGGTGGAAAAAGTATGTGAACCCTTGGATTTAATAACTGGTTGAACCTCCTTTGGCAGCAATAACTACAACCAAACGTTTCCTGTAGTTGCAGATCAGATGTGCACAACGGTCAGGAGTAATTCTTGACCATTTCTCTTTACAGAACTGTTTTAGTTCAGCAATATTCTTGGGATGTCTGGTGTGAATCGCTTTCTTGAGGTCATGCCACAACATCTCAATCGGGTTGAGGTCAGGACTCTGACTGGGCCACTTCCGAAGGCGTATTTTCTTCTGTTTAACCCATTCTGTTGTTGATTTACTTCTATGCTTTGGGTCGTTGTCCTGTTGTAACACCCATCTTCTGTTGAGCTTCAGCTGATGGACAGATGGCCTTAAGTTCTCCTGCAAAATGTCTTCATAAACTTGGGAATTCATTTTTCCTTCGATGATAGCAATCCGTCCAGGCCCTGACGCAGCAAAGCAGCCCCAAACCATGATGCCCCCACCACCGTACTTCACAGTTGGGATGAGGTTTTGATGTTGGTGTGCTGTGCCTCTTTTTCTCCACACATAGTGTTGTGTGTTTCTTCCAAACAACTCAACTTTATTTTCATCTGTCCACAGAATATTTTGCCAGTACTGCTGTGGAACATCCAGGTGCTCTTGTGCAAACTGTAAACGTGCAGCAATGTTTTGCTTGGATAGCAGTGGCTTCCTCTGTGGTATCCTCCCATGAAATCCATTCTTGTTTAGTGTTTTACATATCGTAGATTCGCTAACAGGGATGAGTAGCAGCAGTGCTGAACTTTCTCCATTTATAGACAATTTGTCTTACCGTGGACTGATGAACAGCAAGGCTTTTGGAGATACTTTTATAACCCTTTCCAGCTTTATGCAAGTCAACAATTCTTAATCGTAGGTCTTCTGAGAGCTCGTTTGTGTGAGGCATCATTTACATCAGGCAATGCTTCTTGTGAAAAGCAAACCCAGAACTGGTGTGTGTTTTTTATAGGACAGGGCAGCTGTAACCAACACCTCCAATCTCATCTCATTGATTGGACTCCAGTTGGCTGACACCTCACTCCAATTAGCTTTTGGAGATGTCATTAGTCTAGGGGTTCACATACTTTTTCCACCTGCACTGTGAATGTTTACATGGTGTGTTCAATAACAACATGGTAACATTTAATTCTTTGTGTGTTATTAGTTTAAGCAGAGTGTGATTGTCTATTGTTGTGACTTAGATGAAGATCAGATCACATTTTATGACCAATTTGTGCAGAAATCCATATCATTCCAAAGGGTTCACATACTTTTGCTTGCAACTGTACATAACAAATATGGATTCATGGCCTTGACTTCACTTTCTCAAACACATTTGGGCCTTGGTGAACTTTATAAACAAATAATTGACTAGCCCTGGTATAGAACATTGTTTCCCAAATCTGTTTCCAGTGAAACTTTGACATTTTCAATAAATAAAAAATTTGTTTGGGTACTGATCTCTACTACTTAAAAGTTATGAAAACAGTCGTCATATCTGATATGATACGAAATTGAAGGAATTGAACTCTCATAATGAAAGATTCTGAGATCTACAGAGCAAATCTGCTCCTCTCTAGGAAATAATATTAATAATATTGTAGGCTGTGACTCATATACGCACACAAAATAAAATGGTCCTAAGCTGCTACACATTGAATAGTGATCCCTGTATCCCATAGGAATTGCTTGCAGCTGGTTATAAACTTGAACTCCTTCTATAGTGCAATATAGGGAATTCAGAGTTACCGTTTTAATGAGAAAAATAACACGGGATACCAGATACACTACAGCTTAGTTAAGTAAGGGGATTTAGAAATGTTTGGAAGGTACAAAGTTCTCCTTAATACAAAATAAATTGTTTTTTTAAAGAAAGTACAGAACTTCAAATAGGAATTGTCCTCAGACCTGTCTCTCCTTCGTATACAGAAAGAGATGGTGACATCAGTGAATATCTGGTAGGTACATTGTGACGATCCAAGGGTAGGGGCTATTGCTATCCAGGGCCATCTGTTATAGACTACAGGTTAACTACCCACAAGGACCATTGGAATATTGGAAATCACGGCACCAGCACTCTGATATCTGGCTTCTTTATCAGGGTCTCTCAATCAGGAATCAGCACTTCCAGGAGTATCAGTAACCTTCCTGTGGTAGTGACCAGGACAAGTTACTTGCAGGGTGGAGATAGGATCAGTATTGCAGCCACCAGGAGCAAAATAAGAGAACATACTATCTCCATATGTCTCAGCAGTGAACTGATATTTATAGCAGTTAGATACAGAGGGTTGTATACAACACAACAATGGAAGGGAGTGACAGACAATCACAAGAGATTGACTCCACAAGGGGTCTAATAGTCTGGCATCCTGTCTGGCACCTGTAAACAATAGGCCAACCTCCAAATAGACATAATGCGGTCTCCATGTCTAGTGGTCCAGACCTCAAATAGAGAACATTAACTTTATCTGGCAAACAATGGGACAAAACAGATTACAACACAATGTAGGTGTTCATCCAGATAGTCCAGTGGCTGGGCCCAAGCAGTCTGTCCTTTATGGTGGCTCAATGGGCTAAGATCCAGGAAATGGAAAAGGGGTCAGTGACATACATCACAACTTATATGCTCCTGCAGTTTAGAAAAAAACTCAGGTGTTTTTGCTACAAGATTAGCATTTGTTTAAGCCATGAAAGTAAAACCATTTTAAAGAAAATAATTTAAAGACTTTGTGGATACACTTTGTGTAGAGAAAATACTGTTTTGTCTGCATCCAACACTTCTTGATAGCTTAGAAGATAAGGTATGTAGTATCTAACTCTTCTCACGCATATGTTCAAAAGGAGGCATCTTGCAAGGTTAGCAGCATATCCTGCTTATGCCTGTAACGTTTGTTTTTTCTAGTCATAAATAGCTATATGGCACTTTTTCTAGCTAGTTAAGTTTTAAAATAATTATATATATATATATATATATATATATATATATATATATATATATATGTATATGCTGGCATTAAACTACTGCATTGTTTATTTTTAAGAAAATGTAATGTATTTAAGTAAAGAATCCATTCTGGAAAATATTACTGTTCTCTACATCTAAGGATTTAATTGACCTACACTACAAAATTATACATCACATTATTTCCCAAGTGGCTCTCTAACAGATGTCAATAAATCTTTTTCGGATTAAATAAAATGAATTATTTTGTCAATATTATTATAAATAACATACGCATCTGAGGGATGAGAATGGCCTTTATGTTGAAATTCAATTAGCTCTTTCACTGAGCACCAGTTAATTGGCAATGTTAAAATGTACATAAATATACCAGCAAAGAGTAGTTAAATGCAGCTTGAACGATCCGTGTAGCTAACAAACTACATAAAATGTATATATTTAATTATATAGCACTACGGGAAAGTCAGAGAAACTCTACGCTTGCTTCACTGGCTTCCAATACCTGCTCAAATTTAGTTCAATATTCTAACACTCACCTACAAAGCCCTTAACAACACTGCACCCACCTACATATCAAGTCTAATCTCCAAATACTCCCCTAACTGCCCCCTCCGGTCTTCCTAATGATATACATTTCTCGTCACCTGCCATCACCTCCTCCTACTCTCTTCTTCAATACTTTTTTTCATGAATCCCCACCCTGTTATATTTATTTAATTTCAAACATTACTGAAAAATCCTCTATTCAAAGAAGCCACCATCTAATTCCCCAACATTGGGAATTCAGACAAGACAGTGACCACCTCATGTACATGGATCCTACTGCCTCACTTGACAACAAGCAAAGCCCTTTCCGTTTGTGTCTAATACTCTAATTTATATTGGAAGCTCTAATGAAAGATGCAGTCTTGAGTTTTAGTTTCCTTGACCAGAGGAGGAATCCGTTGACGCATCTTAAACTATAGACACTGCTAATGGCAGGCCAGAACCATAATCAGGCAAGTTTCAACTACAGAGAAGAACCCCCCCCCCCCCCAGATGTACCTTCCAACCTTCCAGCTGTGGTCACTGAGGTGCGTAAGGGATCTGTGTATAGGCAACTCTATATCTCTTATGTAAACCAATCAATGTGATATGCAACAACATTGACTTGAATGGAAATGAGAAGAAGTTGATTAGTAACGGATGCCCAAAGTTATAATTATTGTAGAGCAGCAGACATTTTGTCCAAGACTAGAAATGTGAGTAGAACATATCTACCACTTTGGATAGCCACTTGCTTTTTCAATTCAATAGAAGAGTAAGCTGCAATAGGATACTCCATCCACTCAAGATACAGGCATGCTAGAAGTCCAATATGGAATTCCCATCAAGCAGAAACTTCTAAATATTAACAATACTTTCATGCTACTGGGTTATATAGCTTCTAATGTTATAAATTTGTTACATACTTCACAATCATGCTGTTTTTCGAAATTACAGTGGCCCTTTAATCGAGCAGCTGAGAATAAGCTTTAATCCACCTGTAAGTGATCATATAGTGAAGTCATAAAAAATATTATGCCGTCAATAATCTAAGAAGACAAATCTCTTGGAAAATATAAAATGTTACTGTACCTTTCCATAAAGCTTTGACCATCGAGTGTACAACATATGCTTACAAAGCCTTGATGAGTTTCCATAGTTTGTCATCCCTGTTGTAGTATTGATAACCTCAAGGTCCGGGCTTCCCACAATCCAGTTAACACTAAAATTTGGAGATTTCCCTGGTTGGCGTGCTTCAGCATTGCTTATACCTATCAGAAATAACAACAATGAACAAGATACATTTTTAAAACTAACTCATCACCAAACTCACCAAAATCTTAGAATTAGAGAGACAATCTTTATTGAGCTGAAATTTTGTTTTTGTACCAATATAGCACATTAAAATGAACAAACCATTAAAAAAATAATTTATGGCACTATATGCAGACTGCATTTCATTAAATGTACTGAAACACATTGAGCTACATGTCTAAAAGAACTACTTGGTCCTAATTTTATAAATCTCAAGTAGTAAAGATCAATTTAAACAACTCTTCAATTGATCTTTTGTGATAAAACTTGCATTAAAAATAGATGGTTTACCCTCTTAGGGTCTCATTCAAATGTGATTTGGCCAATTGAATAAGGCTCCATATAAGCACATGGCATATTTTTTACAGAAGTTTTTAGTTAGTGAAGACCTTGCTTTTGAATAGAAGGTCACTAACTAAAAACTTCTGTAAAAAAAAAAAAGCTATGTGCTTATATAGGCCCTCATTCAATTGCGATTTGGCCAATTGAATAGGACCCTAAATAAGCACATAGCATATTTTTTTTAAATAAGTTTTTAGTTATTGAAAAAATTGCTTTTGGATAGATGCTTACTAACTAAAAACTTCTTTAAAAAATATATGTTATGTGCTTATTTAGGGCCCTATTCAATTGGCCAAATTGCAATTGAATGAGGGCCATAGTGCCCTATTAAATTGGCCAAATCGCATCTGAATGAGGCCCTTTGTTGGGCTTGGACTCTTAGGCCCTCATTCAATTGCAATTTGGCCAATTGAATAGGGGTTTAAATAAGCACATAACACAAGAAGATTTTAGTTAGTAAACATCTATCCAAAAGCAAGGTATTCACTAACTAAACATGTATTTAAAAACAATATGCTATGTGCTTATTTAGAGCCCTATTCAATTGGCCAAATCGAAATTGAATGAGGCCCTCAGTTTAACAGCAAAGTAAATTACTATGGCCCTCATTCAATTGCAATTTGGCCAATTGAATAGGGGTCTAAATAAGCACATAACATATTTTTTTAAATAAGTTTTTAGTTACTAAACATCTATCCAAAAACAAGGTTTTCACTAACTAAAAACTTATTTAAAAAAAAATATGTTATGTGCTTATTTAGAGCACTATTCAATTGGCCAAATCGCAATTGAATGAGGGCCTATGATTTTACTGCACTGTATGGAAGTTGTAATACACTCTGCCACCACTGTTGTGCAGTTTTGTATGAGATAGAAGAAGCTCTATCCTAAGGATTAGAGGAACACCAACAGTTTTCAATGTAAGTTTCCTAACATCCCAATAAATTCAATATTTGTTTATACCAATTTATTTTCTTCTTGAAAGTCAAGAAATATGGATTATTATAGAGGCCATTTAAAGTGAGAGAAAACTCTCAATTCCTCAATTGTATTCAGCAAATATACATATTTATTTAAGAGAGTACATTTGTGGTTAAAAATGTTTACTATATGTACATTTGTTTACTATATATACATTTTAGCTGAGAATTCTGGGTGGTGACATGTAAATGAGGCGTACAATGTATCATCTTTTTTCTTGTATTCAATATACTACCCATGGTACTAGCGGGGGTAGCCAAGGAGCACAATTAATTGTGCTGGGTCAGTGCCACCATAATATAGTCCTCGTTTTTCCTTAGCTACAGTGTAAATAGGCGCTGCGCACCATAACACATCGTTACCCCGTTCGCAAGTCTTTAAATTGCTATTGGTTAATGACTTACAACACAAAAGCTAAGCACATCACTGGCATACAATCAATATGCCCCATAATCTATTACACCTGCATAGTCTAGCTATATAATGATAAGGGATGGTTGTAGACACTGTATTCACTGTACTCAAACAACATACAATGCTTTGCGATTCAAGCATATCAACATTATTAAATTTCTGGCATTATCTATAGTAAATACAGAGTGAAGGGATTGTCACATAATACATATACATTCTATATACTCTTACACAGAAGATGCATACTCTATGCACATTAACAACAACAACAACACTGTTTTTTAAGCACACAACAATCATATCCACAGTCACACACCATACACTTACATGTCATGTAACACACAGACATTTCCTCTTCTTATTATTATTATTATTATTATTATTATTGTCATCCTTTATTTGTAACAAGCTAACATATTCCGTACCACTATAAAGGGGTGCATACCCAACATATAATTACAAACAGCCTGTATATCATGAATGCAGAACATCATAGCACCCACCTGAATGGCCATGACTTTAAAGGGCCATTGTACTCTAAAAATAAATGCTTTTAAAATTAAAGTACATGCATGTCAATAATTGATTTATAATGTTTAAATATTGTAATACTAGTAGTTATAATTTCAAACACATAGCTTTATAGGTTTCTGCCCATTGTGCTGTGCTGCTGCCTTTGCATAATTAGGGGCAGATCAGCTGTAGCAGACTTCCAGCTGTGTGACCTCATATCTACACCAGTCAGGCACCAGAGCACATTGCAGGAAGTTTACTATAGTTGGCCTATCCCTAAGTAAGCAAAAGGGCAGAGTTAAGCAGCACAGAGCAACTGGCAGAAACCTATAATGGTAAGAGCTTGAAATCATAACTACTAGTATTACAATAAAAATGTACTTTTATTTTAACAGTGTTTATTTTGAGTTCTGTGTTACTTTAGGTTGACAAGTTCACACAGAACCTACTGAAAAGGACCTGCCATCACTATTTTCACAATACTGTTACATACTAGTAGGAGCCACCATTCTGTCTGCAAATTTATATTGTTTTACGTATCTACATGATTAACTTCAAAATATCGAACTTTACAGACCACATATTACTTTCTTCACCCATCATCAACTCATCGCAATCCTGTCTACAGGCATCTACGTGACTTCTCCCATGTTGTCTCAGCTATGGAAATCTCTACTTCTGTCTGTTAAACACTCACATTACTCTTCAATTTGAAACATTCTCTGGAAATTCATCTATTATGAGAAGTTTACAACTATGCTTCCTAGCATCCACTAAACAAAGTCATGTACAAGACATAGTGAACACCTCCTTTGCATGAATTCTGTTACTTGGTCATCAAGCAATTCTCTCCGTCTCTAATGCGTTTTACGCTTGTATAATGACGGTAAACCTATCCAATAACTGTAGGTATCGTAATGTCTTGCCTCTCTTTTGCACTCATTATTACTTCCGTACTTAGTGCTAGGGATTATGTCACAGTTTATAAATGATAATACTATTCACAAAGCACTGACAGTTTCCAGTTGAACCAGCAAGTCCCAACATAACATGGTTCAAGATGGCGGCGCAGTGCCACCAAGATAACTTTGTCATGACATGCCAGGTATTATACTTTGAGTTTTCTACAATATTCGCAAATCTTATGAATAATTTTAATTTGGAATGACTATTTTCCTCATGTGCTTTTACTGAAGTTCACCTTAATGTTGAAAGCGGAAAAATACTGCAATGTGGCCAAGGGATTTATCTATGAAAATATTTTCATCTTAAAAATGTCAGTGGAAAACTAGATTAATTTTAGAGAACAGGAGTAAAGCTTTGATAAATCCCCTGCAAGATGTTTTCTGCATAAATTACATTGAGTCACAAAGAGAGTCTGACAGGCATAGTGTCTCGGTTCTCTTTTTCTGCCTCTCTCAGGTTTTGTGGCGTTTATCTCCATAATGTGAGGATCTGATAAGAAATCCCAGGATTTTACCATTTTTGCAAGCCTCAAAGGGGTTAAATATTTCATTTTCGCCACATCGCTCACTAATCAATTTCTGCAATCCATGCCTTTCATAATAACAGGATTCAATCCATGAACAATACTTAATTTCTAGGTAAACTGGACCAATACGGTCCAAAAAAATTAAACAATACTCTTAATTTTATGGTTATTTAGCTCCAGAATTCCACAGGCTATAAACAATAACAGGGTAAAATACTGCAAAGATAAAAAAAAAAAAAGTATGGGTTATGCTGTGAGTAAATTTGTCTTATTTTTGATTATTTTCTCTAATTGTTTGTAATTTAATTTTAATATTAATAGTACACTTTAAAAATCTAAATTTTATTAAGCTGACAAGCCGCCTCATAACTTCCTTCAATAAGGCCAAACCAGGCTTTCGCATAAGGAAATAAAGGAAGAAGTTTGACGCTAATGCCAATACACAACGTCTGTTGACTGAATAGTTACGTAGAAATAACAAGGCTACAAATATTTAAAGAACATAAACAAAATTAATACATAGTGACTTTATTATATGCATCGGTGTTTCCCATGTAAATATTAGTATTTTTATTAAATTCTGTAGCTAAATAACATAACATTATGATTATTTATTTTCTGTTTCCATTATATTTGTCCTGAGCTATCCAATTTTCTGAAAATAATTTCTGAATTTCTATAAATTCTATACTATGGAATCTTTAACCTTGTGTGCCGCTGACACGTAACTTCTTGTAACAGACAGACTGAAACATTTGTACTAATATCATTAAACACCATTTTTTATTATTTTTTTTAACAAAATGCCAACAAATCATGCAGTGACTGTCGGACATTACTGTTCATTAGGTAATGATGTGATGAGAAATGTCATTTAGCCGCTATGCATACAAGTCTTCCAATCTATCCACTGCAGCTCTGACTATCTGTCTCAAGGCACACCATTTGACAGCAATTATTTAACTTTTGATAGATAAGTTCATATCTACAGTTAAACTGTCCATATAAAAACAAGAAGCGTTTGGCATTCTAATTGCTTAATGTGATAGTGAAATTAAATCTTGTATTTTCAGGTGGTTCGCAATAAAAATTATCAAATTCAAAGGATACGGAGGATAGCAAATTTCCGTTTTTTTCCAGGGCTAGTCCTAAATTTTTAGTTAGTTTAGTTTTTCTTTATTTCAGAGCTCGATATAACTGTTGTATATGTGTGGTTGCTTATTAAAATTATTTAAATGTATATAGAACCTCATTCTCAAAACATAACTAAACAATTTAAAAATATCCTAAAAATATTAGATATTTGGTAGAATACAATATGACAAGTGGACTAAGATGATGCAGCAAGTGCTAGTGGAAATATTATAGAATTGTTCAAGAATTATTGCTAATAATGATGAGCATAACAGTCTGCTAAACTGCTAACTTTTATAATAGTAATATTGCCAGTTTAAAAATGCATAAAGCACAATAATCTCTAACAGTTCTTTTTCTTAATTACCTTCATCATTTTATAGTTTTTAGCTAGATTTAAATAGCAGACCTTCCAGCATGGATTACATAGAGATAATATGAGGATAATGAAAAATACAATATTTTTCAGATTTTCCTATCAAAGCTAGCACTGGTGCATATGACATCACAGATACAGTATATAATAATTACTTTATTTATTTACATTATTATAACATCTTAAAAAGTGAGTCTATATTGTTTAGGGAATGGTGCTGACCAGCAATTCGGAACAATTTGGACCACATCACATTAAATATCAACTATGGAGAAATTATTTTAGAATTTAATACATGCATTTTTCCCTGAGAAATCAAATTAAATAAAATCTGTGTTTACATGTGTATATATGACTGCCCACTTGCTTTTGCAGCCAATCAGGTTGCAGCGATGTATGTCCCATTCAAGTCAGTGGTAAGACTGCTTGCATTTCCAGTTTGAAGGAAACAGACCTTGTAATTTATTACGGCAGAAAATACAGGTTTCTGCTCTCTTGCCTCTCTGAAATTTGAGCAGTGCAGAGCAGCTCATGGGGGTTAGAGCTTCACTCTGGTGCATGTAGAAAAAAACGAACCCTTAACAAATCTATTTGTGCAGGCATGGAATGCTGAACTTACCTAAACAGGTAAGCTATGGGTTAACTGGTCAGTGCAGTGTCCAGGGGAAAACTGCTTTCAATCACTGCCTTCATTATAGACAATCACAGCACAAGTGGGACTTATTACTCATGCAACAACCAGTAGGCAGGATACACTTTGTATGTAAACAGAGGCTTAAAAAGTTAGATTTTGTATTTGTTATTACTGTAACTTAAAGAAATATATAATTTTAACATATAATCTAGTGCTTTGTCACCATGAAGAGCGCTTACAGTGAAGTGAATGGTACTTTAAGGAGGTGAATAAATAGAAATAAATATTATTTTTCAAGGCAAGTATCTAAAATCACTCAAAATAATCAAAGCCTAAATATTATAGGCAGGGTGATGGCAATGTTATCAACATCCCTGTTGACCATCGTAGCATCCCTCTCATGAAAAAAATACAAATATCAATATGAGATGATCACACATCTTTAAATAATGTTTGTTTTTTAATTTGCAAAAAACAGAGAGCTAAAAATGGTAATTTAAAAAATATATATATTAAAAAGCTAATCATATATAATAGTATTACAATATCTAATTGTTTATAAAGACAATATGTTCATATGATATCACACTGCTGTTCTACTATATGTCTTTCATTAAAGGACAACTTAATTCAGCACAATTTGGACCACATCACAGTAAATATCTTCTAAAAGCATGTTGAAATACTTTTTGAATTTTTGAAATATGTGCATTTTTCACTGAGAATTCAATAGTCTGTGTTAACATGTGTCCCTAGCCAGACACACTGTACAGATCCATGTAGTGAGCCAAAGAAAAAATAGAGTTAACCCTCAACAAATCAATCTGTGCAGAGCATGGAATTCTGGAATCAGCTAAACAGGTCAGTTATGGGTTAACTTTTGAGTGTATTCCAGAGTTTAGGGAAAATCTGCTATCAATCAGTGTGTCACTGTGCTCTCTGTTATTAATCATGAAACTGCCAGTAGACAGGATAGACTGTTAGCTGTTATTAGTGTAATTAAAAAAAAGATAATTTTAACATACAATGTTGTGCTCTTTCACACCATGAACAGAATTTACAGTGAGGTAAATGGCCCTTTCACAGCTTTTATTTAAGTTTGCTTTTTTATATAAACTCAGATATACCCGTAACAAATAAACATTTTATGACTAGTCCTTAAAAACCTAGGACAAAAACATTCACTCATTACTAAGTCAGGTAACATATTTCCTGTCTCTCCTCATGTTAAAGGTACACTTAATCATAATCTTATTATTATAATTATCATAATATTTTAATTTTCCCCCCTATTTTCCTTTGCACCCAAAAGAAACCTGTTACGAGCTGTAAACACACAACATTAAGAAGTGAGGCTGATAGATAATATCCACAGGGAGATAGGATTTCCTAGTCACAGAATGCAGATGACTAAAATGAAGTGTTTATGCAGATTTTAATCTAATTTCCAGAGGATGCTAATTAGAAGGAAGACATGGCAAGTGACACATTATTAAGCTTGTTATGATAGCAGCTTTCTTTTTTAACTGCCATGTTAGTGGAAAAAATCAAAGAACGTTACTAACGATCATCAAATCAAATAAACAAGGCCACACACTTTATAATATAGTGTCCTAACGTAACCCATATTTAAAACCTTGATGAGTTTTAGTCGTTCAGTCATGTTCCACTCTCCGTGTCTGCAGCACACCAGACAGATTTATTTATAGTTATGTCTCTGGTCATGCTTATCCATAAGGTTTTATTGGCAAACATACTGGAGAGGGTTGCCAGTTCCTTTTCCAGTGGACCATGATTTGCCTGACTTTGGCCTGACTTTGCTATGACGTGCCCATATTGAGTGACGCTACATGGCGTAGTTCACAGCTTCATTGAAGTACACAAGGCACTTCACAGCAACCAGGTAGCTTTTACTCTAATTTATCTTTCTGGTTACGTAAATCATATGACCCTAGCTATTTATCACCCTGTACACTGGATAGTGGTCCAGTCCTGACTACTGTCCCTAGACTCTCTCACCAGCTCTCCAACCAGCCAAGTGTGCTGCTGTGGGTCTTCAGCGTGTGACAGCATTCATCAGCGACGCCACATATCGATTAACCTGTCGCCCACCATGAAAGGTTGAATCGCCCACTAGTAGGCGGTAGGGACCAGGTTGGCTACCACTGCTCTAGTGCAAGGGGAGTATACATAAGACAGATACTAAGCAAGGAAATATATCTTGCCAAAGTTTGCAAGCGACAAAGCTAAATGCAAAGGGATCCAGGATTAGATTAATTCACACTCTCCCAAGCCAGATCCTGGATAATGAACAGGTAATGGTGCATAGAAATCTTTTCCCTTTGGTGTAACTTATTGCATCATTAACCATTTGTAACCAAGATGCTTTGCCTAAGCCTTTCATTGGCAGAGCAAAACACTTATTTTATTCATCTGAATATATACTATACAAAGCAATGACAATAGCTATTTTGCTAAATTTGAGCTACTTCTTTTGAGCTAAATTTGCAGTTTTGCTTTAGCTTTCTAGGCACTGTGTTAGAAAGTATTAGACCTTCTTGGTTTTAGCTTCACTGGTGATTAACCCTGTTAAAGGACCACAAAAGTCCCAATATGTGCTCTGCACCATTAGATAGAGGGAGCAAAAGTGTTTTATTTTTTAAAATTGATGCTAAAATAATGAAGTTATGATCAATAGAATTCAGGCTATTTAAGAGTTTTGCCTCTGCCTGAATGGATATTTAGCTCTGTGATGCAATGAATAGTAGTTGTGAATCAGGTAGTAGCCAAGTGATTTGTAATTACTTTATTGTATTCATGCACCTTGTGTAGCAGCAGAAACATAGGTAAAGATTGCAGGCTGTGGTGATGAAGTTTTTGGGATCCAATCCCCAATGAATCTGATATTTTTCTTTATTGTTTAAAAAATCTGAAATATGATCTTTAGGTTATAATAGAGCATACGTCAATACGTGGTAACTGTGTCTTCTTTATTTTAAAACAAAGATTTGAATAATTATGTGAACTAATTATTTAAAAAAAACATGCACAATAATTTATATATATATATACATATATATATATATATATATATATATAGTGCCTTGCAAAAGTATTCACCCCCTTTTTTTTTTTCATGTTTTGTTGCCTCACGACCTGGAATTAACATGGATTGTTTGAGGATTTGCATAATTTAATTTACAGAACATGCCCACAACTTTGAAGATTTTTTTTAGTTATTGTGAAGCAAACAACAAATAGGACAAAATAACAGGAAAAGTCAATGTGCATAACTATTCACCCCCCTAAAGTCCATAATTTGAGGAGCTGCCTTTTGTGGCAATCACAGCTCCAAGTCGCTTTGGATAAGTCTCTATGAGCTTGCCACATCTTACCACTGGGATGTTTGCCCATTCCTCCTTGCAAAACTGCTCCAGCTCCTTCAAGTTGGATGGTTTGCACTTGTGAACAGCAATCTTTAATTCTGACCACAGATTTTCTATTGGATTGAGGTCTGGGCTTTGACTAGGCCGTTACAACACATTTACATGTTTCCCCTTAAACCACTCAAGTGTTGCTTTAGCAGTGTGTTTTGGGTCATTGTCCTGCTGGAAGGTGAAACTCTGTCCTAGCCTCAAATCACGCACAGAGTGGTACAGGTTTTGCTCAAGAATATCCCTGTATTTAGCATCCATCTTTCCCTCAACTCTGACCAGTTTTCCAGTCCCGTCTGATAAAAAACATCCCCACAGCATGATGCTGTTTTTTAGGTGATATGATGTGTTGAGTTTGCGCCAGACAAAGCGTTTCTTTGATGGCCGAAAAGTTCAATTTTAGTCTCATCAGACCAGAGCACCTTCCTCCATACATTTTGGGAGTCTCCCACATGCCTTTTGGCAAACTCAAAACGTGCCCTTTTTATTTGCTGAAAATAATGGCTTTCTTTTGGCCACTCTGCCATAAAGCCCAATTCTATGTAGCGTACGGCTTATTGTCGTCCTATGTACAGATACTCCAGTCTCTGCTGTGGAACTCTGCAGCTCCTCCAGGGTTACCTTAGGTCTCTGTGCTGCCTCTCTGATTAATGCCCTCCTTGCCCGGTCCATGAGTTTTGGTGGGGGGCCATCTCTTGGCAGGTTTGCTGTTGTGCCATGTTCTTTCCATTTGGTTATGATAGATTTGATGGTGCTCCTGGGGATCATCAAAGATTTGGATATTTTTTATAACCTAACCCTGACTTGTACTTCTCAACAACATTGTCCCTTACTTGTTTGGAGAGTTCATTGGTCTTCAGTGTTGGCAGTGTTTGGTTAGTGGTGCCTCTTGCTTAGATGTTGCAGCCTTTCAAAAAAGGTGTGTATATGTAATGACAGATCATGTGACACTTAGATTGCACACAGGTGGACATAAGTTCACTAATTATGTGACTTCTGAATGTAATTGGTTGCACCAGAGCTTTTTATTGGCTTCATATTAAAGGGGGTGAATACATACGCACATGCCAATTTTCTGTTTTCTATTTCTAAAAAAAATGTTTTATGTACCGTATATACTCGAGTATAAGCCGACCCGAGTATAAGCCGAGGCACCCATTTTACCACAAAATACTGGGTAAAATGAGTGACTTGAGTATAAGCCGAGGGTGGGAAATGTGCTGCCCCCTGTGTCCCTCTTGTGCCCAGAGGAGCAGAGGCCGGAGAACAAGCAGGTAAGTGAGGGGAGGTATTATAGGGGGGTTTAGGTGGAGGAGGGGGGTTGAGGGGGGTTTAGGTTGAGGAGGGGGGAGGGAAAGAGACACGGGGGGTAGAGAGACACACGGGGGATAGAGAGACACACACCGGGGGGTTAGAGACACACGGGGCGGTTAGAGACACACAGGGGGGTTAGAGAGACACGGGGGGGGGGGTAGAGAGACACGGGGGGAGAGTGACTCGAGTATAAGCCGAGGGGGCCCTTTTTTGCCTTAAAAAAAGGGCTGAAAAACTCGGCTTATACTCGAGTATATACTGTATATATTTTTCTCATTTCAGTTCACCAACTTAGACTATTGTGTTCTGAAACATTGAACTTAAGGCTGTAATGTAACAAAATAAGTAAAAAGTGAAGGGGGGGGTGAATACTTTTGAAAGGTACTGTATATATATATATATATATATATATATATTTGAAATAATTAACATATTTGTAAGTAAGGGCCCTATGTTGATTGGGTGGTGTAAATTAAGGTATAGCCATAAATCGACTGGGGTAGCTTTTTTTCCCTAAAGTTACACCTCAAGGTTAATCTTTTGCTCTCCAGGATTACAGCACTCATACATAATATATACATAAATCCATCCTTGGCCGCAAGAGATTTATTATTATTAACTTACTTTTGGAAGTGCAAATGCACACACAAATGTACTATTTTTTGCTGTACAGCGGAGGGCTTCTTTTATACTTCACAAATATATGAAGTTTTGCCAAAACTACAATAGTTTTATAATCAACTTTTAGGCTTTCTGCAAGTAAATTAGGCAACCAGACAACATTTTTGGATCTGTGACCCACAAAAAAAAAACTATGTAGAAACTGGCCTCATGTTCCATTTGGTACCCTCTGCGAAACGCGTTGAGGAAAATGCTTACTGGCCTGAATATTACAATGTGACAGCTTAAACTATCGCAGCTCCTATTCCATCTACAAAAATATTTTTTTTGCCACAGGACAGAGATTAAACACAGATGCAGAAAAATCAATCAGCAACAGAGAACACAAATCTGAAGTGAATTAACAGACACTTTGCACGCACACAAGACAAACAAAACTAAACATATTATGGAACAGCTTCTCCCTGTAGACCCTGTCATGCAGAATTCACAGTGTATAAAGTGACGAATATTCCCTGGAGATATAAAGTCACACTCGTTAAAAAAATATATATACACAAAAAAAAATGTTATCCCAGTTAACAAATTCTAACATAAAACTGCTGAATCTAGTTAGCAGATTTGTTTGTTTTTAGTGTTTTTTCGATTTCATTAATATGCTAATGTGTTTCCTGAATAAATGAAAGTGAAATGTATCAGCTCGAATCCTGTAACAAAATTTTCCCACCAATTTAATGATTCAATATGTTTTATTAATATAACTGTGGGCATTAGTAATGGTGATTAAATGTACTGTGATCTCACCCATCAGGGTCCTGTCTTAAAAGAATACAGTCACAACATTGTCTGCAGGACTTAAAGTGGAACTGCTGACACAACGCAAGCTTTAAATGGACATTCTAATAGATCACATATATAGTTGTCAGCAGTGCAGGCTTGCGAAAGTTGTTGCTAACGCTCGCGTAGCGATGGCCGTAGTTGCTGGCAAGTAGCGCCAAAGGAGCTCCTTGCGCTGCTGATGAGTGCCATAGGCGCTCATCCCTACGACCCCCTACGACCTTAGGCTCACAAATGCGGACCCTCGCAAAGCGAGGGGCCGCATTTGCGGAGGTGGAGGCTCCCACGTCGGCTGCAATGAGCCGCAAGCGAGACTTACATCGCAAAATTTACGGACTTAGCATCCACAAATACGAGTCGTGGGACTTAGAAAAAAAAACATTACGAGCTGGCAAAAATACAACCATAGCAGCCAAACCGCGCGCACATGAAAACATTAAAAACAAAAAAAATACACACTGCAAACACCTAAAAAGCTTACCCACAGCAAGGGGGGGGGGGGGGGGCACCCAGGACCTCTGCAAGTGAAGTTACACCTCAATTTAAGTCCAAATTCCAGAGTTTATACACACGAAAATCCCCTAAGCGAGAGAAAAAATGGCCGCCGAAAAAAACGAAAACAAGGCTACAGGACCCTAAACACGCAAAACACAACGAAACACATACGGATTTTCCGAAAAAGCCGTACAAGGTCCAAGAAACACTATTAAGAAGGACGCGAAATCATCCACAGCCACGTACCACATACACATTAGCAGCCATTTTACAACAATAACTTACACAATGCGGAAGTACACAGCTACCTTAACAGATTTTCCTCGCGCACGCACACTATTTACACTACACACTGCACACATTGCTGACACTTACACATCAGCTCCACAACAGTGCAAACCTACATTGTATGCTGCAGCAACATCAAAACAGATTGTCAGCTCTTCAACACAATGCTTCCTGCATATATTACTTAAAAATAGGTAAAGTATATTCATTTATTAATTTATTATTTCATTAGCATACAAAAAACATATACACAAAAAAAAATCTCACAATACACATAAAAGCCATTCACTGCGCCACTCACAACAACCGCCAACGCTGCTCATAGCACACAAAACTTGCAAGAAGCCCAAAAAATACATCACCGCCGACCAAACAATAACACCAAAAGTGCCTATCAGAAAAATAAATACAACTAACAGCCTCGCAATGAGCGTTGAAGGCGCTTAGCGAGAAGCTTGCAATGAGCGCCGAAGGATCTCGGAACAACAACAAAATTAATGTCTCAACCAAACAGTATTACCTGCCTTACAATCTTATTGCCGTCATTATTTGACGGGCAAGTCGCTAGTATAATATAAATTTGATTAATGATAGTAAAAAAATAAAGCCATTTGCTTCCCTCAAAGTGTTTTAAATATTTGCTCATGTACTTATTGTTAGTTTTTTTGCTTCTAAGAATCTTCCATTTTCAGTGTCTCTGTCTGTTTTATTCTCCTCCCTACTACTTTATCAGAGTCTGCTGCATTGTTTGCTAGTTGGGATGGGAAGCTCACTTTTGTTTTCTTACACAGTGCAAATAGACATGAGGAGCTTTGGGGATCCATTCATTATACATCATTTACATTGTGCTAGAACAAAAAGGGGCCTGCCCACCCCATAAGTAAACAATGTGGCAGATTACGACATATAAGGACACAGGATAGTAAAACAGGCAGAGACACTGCATATGGTTTATCTAGAGGTAAGCAAATTAACAATAAAACAGTGAGTAATATTTATTATTTGAGGGGCCAAATATGGCTTTTTACTAAAATATAAAATAGGGTAATAGGAAATTGGAATTGCAACATGAAAAACACTGCTGTTAAAAACGACATCAAAGCATTGAGTTACTACTCTAGAGTTACTACTCTATTGCTTAATCCACATCTATGCTAGATCTTAGTAGTGATGCTCGATCCAAGAAAAAATATTTTAACATCATTAGTGACATAATTAAATTAATTGGTAGACTCCATTATTAAAAGCTAAATAAGTCACATTAAGTGATTATGAGAATACATAAACCAATAAATTCACCATAGCATATTTGGTAGGGCCAGAATAATAAGTGAGGAAAACTTAATCCTCATATTAGCTCAAATAATCATGGGATTGCACTACACTTAAAACCAACATAAAAACAAAATAAGACTGACCCCAAGTTAGATTCCCATGCAATTCCAATATTTTCAATTGAATCAGTAAATATATCTCTGTCTTTCTATGTTTTAGCTAAAGGCTGCTTCAACCCAATATGATGACCACAAGGATCAATATAAGCGTTGCCTATTAAGGAACCTCATGGCCTCACTGAAATCACAATATATAAATAATACATCCCATTAAAAATATCCTTATGCTTGTTGGAATCACAGTGCATGAAAAATACATCATGTTCAAAAAGATACAAATACTGTGGCCAGCCTCCACACCTGACGAGCCATTTCGATGCAGTTGCAGCTTTCTTCTTCTTAGTGCCTGCTCGGCGATATCTAACAGGCTTCTCAAGCCTTAAACCATAATTGCATCAGTGATGTCAGTGCTATCTCATTGGTTATGTCATCATGGTTCGGTTACAAGTAATACCTGGATTCTAGATTTAAAGTGCCTGGGTTCAATAAACAATGTATAAATAATCCACTCTTAAAAGGACCAAAACTAATATGACACCCATGACACAAGCAGACTCCAATATTTAAAATGTTCTCCAAAAATGTTTAGGCTCAATGTTTACATATGTACTAAAGTTAGTTTGCAACATTCTTAACAAACATAGTGTATTTACTAAACTACTGTGCTCCTTTAAACAATGACAATATCATTCAAAACCCTACATGAACCACATTATCAGGGTTTTAGTAACATATTCAAAATAAATGTCATGAAAGCTAAATATATATACATAATAATCAAGATAAATCGTTCATCTTGATCACAATATAATTTGGACTTTCATCCCTGCAACCATAACCATTTTTGGCTTGGACATACACTCCTACCATCTTGATCCTTTGACCCAGTTTCACACTTCCAACCCACACCAACTTCACTTTTTTTTTCATTTGCACTGCAATATACTGTAAATATGTCATGAATATAAATAGATAATACATCTTACATAAATATAAAATAATTGTTTTTATTCATATCTATTTCTTGGTATTCTGAAAAACCACAATAGCAGGCTTCAAAATGAAGCCTCCAGTGAACTAACAATACTAATTGATAAAATCTACTCAAAGTTGGGGGTTTCTATAAAAACATGTATTTACTATTCTCATATACGGTATAACAATGACCAAAATGGTTAAAAACAAAAGAAAAAGAACAGAAAAACCACCATATCTCAGAAAAAAAGTCTTAATTGTATGCTTAATGGCTTTTATTTTATGTATGATATAAGTGGAGTGACAAGCTATAAGTCTATGCCTGGTTACAGGCGGTTTTAATGCTTTTTTTATATAGAATATATTTGCCAGTGTTACAATATTTAAACCAAAGTAAGGCACAGAAAATAACTGGCCTAGCTTGCATATGAGCATCAACTTCACTGTTAGATAGATATCTTACTAACACAGCTTCAATCCAGCTAAGCCTGGCTTGAGCAAAAACAAAACATAAACAGTCTAATTGTTAGTTCATAATCACTGGCCTGTATCCTTGAGAAGTCCAACTTTTTATTCTGTTGCAAGTTGCTCCTCAGGTCCACATTGCTAGGTGTCTTTTGCAACTTTTCTCTCTCCAGCACAGAATAACTGTCCACTTAGTTAATCCTCCCTTCCCAAATAAAATAGCAGTCTTTAAAGGCTATCCGCAGCTGCGGCAATCAACTGTTGCAGGAGTTAACTCTTTCGGTCCTCCTGAAGCAAAGAGTGCTTTGCAATACATGTGGCCCGTACAAACCCCTGGTCTCACTCTGTCAGTGTGCAGAGTGGACGCCTGCCTTTGTAAAGTGGCTCACATATTAAAAGATACTGCAGTGGACTGAATCCTATGACCCACAAAGGGTTCCTCCTTTCTGGAAGATTGGCTATTCCATGCCTCAAATCAGATTCACCAATTACTGAGCGACTGAACCCTGTTCAAAATAGGCTAATAACCACAACTACAGTATGCAATGTCGCATATCTCTTCACAGTCTTCAAGACCAATTAAAGCAGATAAGGACAATTATATCAAAGACAACATGTTTTTGAGATGATCAATACATAATTGAATTAGTATTTGTCCATGTGAAGTGTCAGATCTGACTAACGAGATACCTGTAAACTCACAATGTACATTAAACAGAATTATAAAATTAGTAGCTATCAGCCCAATATGATTTAATCTGTCTCCTCTAGCAAGGAACGGTAGCTGTGCTTAATATATTCTGGCATTTCAGACGTACTAATTCTCTACATTAATTGGAAATGCATGCTTGGAATTTGGTACAAATAGTGAATACAAATGGGCAGTAACTTACAAGAAAAGAAAAAAAAGCTGAGAAATGCCGTTTGTAAACAATCCATAATGCATAATGTAGGCCCCCCTTCTGGAGTGGGCTTTCAGCTGTTTGACCTTGATTAACTTTGATGCTGCCATCCAGCACAATTACATTGGTTTGAAAGAACTGATGGAAAGGTGATAATTTGTCTGTGAAAGAAGGTGTTTGCTTACCGCTGAGCAGAGGATGATTATGCCGGTACGGAGCTGGCAAGTGGCCAATATCTTGTAATCTGTGGCTCATTACCCTGGACAGGTGACCAGTGTGGTGCAAGCTTCCCACAATTATGCTGTGCAAGTAGATAGGCTCGATGAAGTAACTGAGGAGAGCGCCTTGCAAGCCAAGAATGTTCCATCTAGACAAATGTAGGAAGAGAATGGATAATATTATAAGAATAGAATTCCATGCAAGAAGAAAATAAATTGGGATTATACGTAAAGTATAAAAACAAATTTTAGGTAAGAGCAGGTACTTTATTAGTTGAACAAATTCCTTTTCCACAAGCAAACTAACATCAACGTTTGCCATTTTTAGCTGTCAGTCAGCTTTTCTGATCCACACATAAACATATAATAGTTTGTTAATGAGTTATCATTGTCATTAATTACTGATCAGTCTCTGAAGCACTGGGTCCATTGTATCGAGTGCAGGTGTCTGCACAAAAAATGAGATCGAACAAGCATGTCTTCTATTTTTGGTGCAAATGACTGAACTTACTCTCCGTGAATTTTGATATCCAATTTAAATTATATTCGCCAATATAGGAAACACATACAGCCTTATTAAATTGCAATTCGGCAAATTGAAAAGGGTTCTATTGAGGAACAGAGGAACACAGCATATTTTTTTTTACAGAATCACTAACTAAAAACTTCTGTAAAAAATATATGCTATGCGCATTTATAGAGCCCTATTCAATTTGCCGAATTGCAATTTAATAAGGCTGATATTGTTTAAAGGTACATTGAAAATATTATTTTCTTTTATGAATCTGAAAAAAATGTATTTGATAATGTACCCTTGTGTGTTTTTTTTTTTAAATGATGCTCTCAAAGTCAAAAGAAAACTGATTCAAATGTGTAACTGATCTAGGGGATAGTCCCTATCAGCCAATGAGCAGTAATATAGATGTAAGGGTCATACTTGTCTGCCAATGAAATCTATGCTCTGTGCACTTCCTGTTAGTTTTAATGAAGCTCAAACAGATTTTACTTAATATTTTTTAATGCAAAACACAACATTGATAATGATTAAAGCAGGCTCATTTAAGTACATGAAAAGAGGAATTTTGTTCCATGTCCCTTTAACTCAATGAGAAAAAAAATGAAAAAAAGAGATTAAGTTTTAATCCATCTGTACAGAGCGTTCAAATCGCTAATGCTTTATTCTTCAAGTATTCCAGTTGTATAGTGAAGCTTTATGTTTCCTCTTAGGAACAAACGCTCAGTTGGAATAATGAAGTAAAAATATGAACTGAATAAGCAGAGCTTAAATAATTGTAAAATACATTACAGAGCTTTGTGCAGCTTTTGATTGAAGTATGCAAATAAATAATTATGGGGAATAATTATTACCATTGACATGAAAAAAAAAATAGGTGGTGCGGGGATAGACTGACTAAGCTACAAAGGGATGTGATGGTGATTTTCCCAGTGGGAAATATAACACATCAGGCACTCAGAAGCAGATTGCAATATTTAATAAATCTCCCCCACTGTCTCCAAACCAGTCCTCGGTGAACCCAATCAGGCCAGAGTTTAGGGATAACACTCTCTAGGTACAGATCAGGTACTTGTTAGTCAGCCGGTCATGTAGCCTCTAACTTATTTAGACTGACAGTGGTTCCCTTAGGATTGGTATGACTGTTATTGATCTACGACAGAGGTACACATATTTGGCCTTGGAGAGCCAAACACAGGCCAGGATTTGAGGATATCCTTGCTGCATACTGGCTAGGCTATGGCTTCTATCTTGACTCACTTGTGCACAAAAGGGAAATCGTCAAATCCAGGCCTGTGTGTGTGGCCCTCCATGGCCGAACTTGCCTACCCCTGGTCTACGATATATAGTATGTAAAGATATATTACAGTAAAAAGTGCACTTTTTTTAGATGGTGTGGGCTGCATTAAGACCAAATTCATATTATACCCAGCAAAAAATATAGAGCCACATTCAATTCTAAGCCCGCAACTCGATCGCAGACGACTGCGATGCTATTCAATTGCTCAAGCCCGCAAGTTGCTGTCCCAAATCCGAAACCGTAAACCATGCATTGGTTCGTAGCAGTTCAGGGCGGGAACATAATCAATTAAGCAAGCCCGTAACCTCCCATTTCGAATTAGCCAATAGAAAATGAGACTGTCATTATTACGGTAGGAAAACATGGAGGTTACATGTCAGTCAATTAGGTTCGGGGGTCCAATATGGGATCAGACTCGCAAACCCGCAAAATATAGAATTATAAAAATGAATGCGATATAGTTCTAGTCCATGTGGGTGGCCTGATATGTATTAACTCATTGATACCCGAAATCGATTTAACCCTGAAGTGAAACATAAAAATAAATTTAATTTCCTGCCGATGTGCAAGCTTGAGACTGTTGTGCAATTAATTGTAATGTCTATCATCCCTTTCCCCGTTATTTACAGTGCAGTATTGTTTTTTTATTTGCTTTTACAGTGGTTCCTCTCTAGTACTCGTAGGATTTTCTCCTTCTTTTGCCATTTATGGGTGTGAAAACATTTGAGGGCTTGGGGAAATTGAGCAATTGAATACTGATTTGCGATTTAAGCCTTGCGAAAGTGAAAGATCAAAAGCTTCTGGAGGCTGTAAGTTACGAGTTTAAACATCGCCATTTGTTTCAAGCCCGTAACTCAGAAGCCGTTCGGAGCCCACAAAACGACTCCAATTCAATAGCAAATTAGCTTGCGAACTCACTTATGGGCTACCAAATCGCCCAAAAGTTCAATTGAATATGGCCCATATTATTTAATTCATTTGTTATTACTCAATTTTGCAAAAGAGGCTATTGCGTATTGGGTTCCATTTAGTGGTGCCGGATTCACTAAGCCATCTGAAGAACCACAGCGGCTGTGCTCAGAGGCATATTTATGTCCTATTCTGTTCTAAGCCCATTATGATTTGTGCATCTTGCACTCCCCAGTTACTACACTGTAATTTTCCTTGCAATTTCCTCATCCTATAATTACAGAGGACATATATATAGAAGCATAACTGAAGAAGTGTTTACCTATATATACAGTATATATCAGAAAATATAAGGTACACTTACAGACAGAAATGTATGTGCATACAGAAACACTAAGAGGAACCCAAGAACCAGAGGTCACAATATGAAGGTGGAATATTGGGGTAATGTATGAAAGTACTACTTTACCGAAAGCATAGTAGATAAGTAGAACAGTATTAAAAACGGAAGAGGTAGGGACAGACACAGTAAAAAAATCCAAGAATGTGTGGGATAAATATAAGGCTGCTCCAAGGATTACTTAAGCCAATGTTTTAGATGGAATGGACAAATTAGATGAGCCTTTTGGTTACTGTCTGTCATCAGCTGGGATGTTGCCCTAGGCCTGGACCTCATTGGTCTAGACGGAAATACACCACAGGTCTCCATTCAATATGGTGAAAGCTTTCTTCATTGAGAGAAAAATCTTCTATTTTCTTCTGTGTAGAATATGTACTAAAGTGTTTGAATGGACTTATGTCACCCCCAAATTAAGTATTTTTTTTTCCAGCTAGAAATAGTGGTTATACAATGTACTACCTATTTGTTTCTAAAGTAAATTGTTGCTGATATACAGTAGACTCTCAGTTATCCGGCACACACAGGGATTGCTAGATGCCTGATAAATGTAGTTTCTGGTTGCTTGAGAGTCACTATTAAAAGAGGCCTAGATTAGCTGAACATAGGATGTTCTGCTAAGTATATTTGTCAGTGAGGGCTGTTCTAGCAGCAGCAGCTTTCACTCCTGACTTACATACAGGTACGTTCGGCTGGAAGGTGCAGTGCTAAACCCGGGGAATGTAACGCCAGCACTGCCCTGGCTCAGTCACTCATGTCTGTCTGCTTCCAGGTGAAACTGAATTGCAGAGACATACAGTGGATGCAATTGATGTGCCTGTAAGCATTTTGTGGCATGTCAACCTTCCTCCTGGTATATGTTCAGCCCCGTAAAATATAACTATTATTTAAAGTACAGTATTCTATTTTTTTCTCTGGTTGCTTGAGTTCTGATTAACTGAGGGCCTCATTCAAATCCGAGCCTTAGGAGCTGCGGGGCCGCTAGGGGAGGCGGCAGGCTACGTAGCTATTTAAATTGCAGCCTCTGGCGGGTTACAGCCGTTGCGATGAGGCGAATCGCAGCTTACTTCGGTCAATGTCTTTGATGTTAAGCAGCCACAAGAGTTTTGGCCGCAAGAAAGCCCAAATCGCAATTCAAATGCTACACGAACCCTTCCGTCAAGGCCGTAATTCGCTAAAACTTACTCGCACCCAAAAAGGTCCCGCAATGATCTTATTTACAAACGGTAGCACTAATTAAGCACATAAAAAAGCCATCCTGTACTTTGATGAGAAGTGAAAGTGATTGTAGGTCTTAGAATTCATAGCACAACATTCCCCAACACTCAAGTTTGCAAATAAAAATTCATCTTCAACTTTTGTGTTCGATTCATCATGAGAGTCACGCGGGCTTGGAGCTTGTCAGACCCGCAACGGCTGCGGGATTAGCCTCCGTCAAGTCTGTAAATGGGTAAAATCGACCCACAGGTTACCTGGGCCACGGAGGTGTTACTTACAAATCGTAGCACTAATTAAGTAAATAGAAAAGCCATCCTGTACTTTTTTTGAAAGTGATGTTTGGTCTTAGAATTAATAGCACAACATTCCCCTACTCTCAAATCTGCAAATAAAGACAAGTCCCACGGGCTTGGAGGTCAAACTTTGCAGTGCTGGATTGAATATATATTGGCTTCTACAATGCTTTGAGTTTGCGGCCTTCAACCTCCGAGCCAGTACGGGTTTTAACAAGGATTTACTTGCTTGGAGGTCATTGAAATATTGGATTTGGGCTAGAGGGTGTTGCTATTAATTCTCATGCCCCCATTATGTTCCCCATCATTTACAGTGCTTTACAGTGCTGTGTTGAATTTATATTTGCATTTACAGTTTTCCGACTTTGCGGCCTTGAAACACGATTTACGAGCGCGCGGGAAATGCTTACTGGCATGGTTTTCGACCGGCCATAAGGGGCGCCATTCATTTGAATACCAACCTAGCCGCATCGATACGCGGGGCCGTAAGCCGGCCGCAAGGAATTGCAGAGTTACGGCCATTTTACGGCCCGGATTTGAATGAGGCCCTGAGAGTCTACTGTAGTAACCCTTGTTTGTTCTGCATTATTATGCAAATGTGCAGCTTGTGAATACTAATTAGCTGATTTGATAATCTAATGAGTAACACACTATTTTTGCAAACAAAAAAGCAAACATAACCTACCGTCTGTGTTATTATGCAATTCAATTCCCACCCCATCCTTATAAAGCATAATGAACAGCACATTAACATACTGATCGTAATAATACATCACAAACAATGTTGAATATCTCAGGGAATATTCACACAAGAAAGGTTTGCACAGTTTGTAATGCTATATAAGAAGAAACAAGCTTGTTGTCACTGTGTCCGTTTAATGTGCCTCCGCACGGTCACAAAAATATTTTCAATGGAGAACACAAGACATTTTACTAGATTTGTCCAATACATTTCAGCTAAAAGTCTGATAAACAGAACATTTTACAGTGTGAGAGGCTACACTAAGATGGGAAATGGCTTCTCAGCTGTGAGATTCCTTGGGTTTTATGCCACATAAGAAGCACAGGCCCCTTTTGTTTGCTGCACATGTTATAATTCATTAACATGCACAAGCTCACTCTGCTTCCGCACCCTGAGCTGCCCATTAAGGTAGTTAGTCTGCTTTTCACACTGGAATGTTTATTCTCCATGATAATTTTATCAGTGAAAGGAACACTATGCAGTAAGTCTTAATGTAATTACTTTAAAAAAAAGAACATGCAAATTAAGCAGAACTGAACCGGTAATAATGTCTCTTAAATATGCATAACAATTTGAAGTGAATCATAAGGACTGTGAATTAAAGACTACTTAGCACTTCCCGTTATACATAAAGTATGTCGTCCTTAGCTTTAATTGTTTTTATTCGTTCTTACTCAACAGTATTAGCATTTGCAATATTGATTTGTTATTCTTGATTTGTGTTTTTAGGGGTGTAAACACTGCAATTTGTGTTGACAGTGGGCATGCCCATTTGTCACTTGTGCTGTACTTTATATTGTTTAACTATATTATAAGGCTTTATTTACTAAACAGTGACGTCTTAGAGATGTCAAATCATGTGATTTGTGTCTGTATGTGTATAGATACACAGATATATATTTGTGTGTTTGCGTTGTTCAACCATGTCCAACTCTCTGTGAACTCATGGACCGCGACACACCATGCTGATCCACTTGGTATTCATGCCAGAGATACAGGAGTGGGTTGCCAGTGGGCGACAGCATAGATCTCCTAGTATTCCCATGTGGTCTCCCATCCAATTACAAACAAGGCCCAACCCTACTCAGCTTCAGGGTGGTGTGACCTCTTGGTTCCCTGACTGAAATGAAACCCAGGTTGTAGTGGTGAAATCACTGAATCCTAACCACAAGGGAACCCCATATACATATATATAAACTAAATTGATTTGTATCCTCCCTCCCCAGTTCCTATGGCCATGCCATATGGAATGGTCTTCCTAATTCTCCCTCATACTACACCAATTAGTACATTATGCCGCCTTTATGTTAAAGTACCGGTATAGTTTTGAAAAACATTATATGTTTTAAAGTAGGCAACAACTACAGTGGACCCTTGGTACTCGTCTACCTCAAAAATCAAATTTTGACAAGGACAAAATGCCTCAGCACTCAGTTTCCTTGGTACTTGTAGCACTTATATGAGTCAATTTACATTACTCCTTATGGGAACCATGGTACTCATCCTGTTCGCCACTTGTCGTGCCTTCTGGAACCAATTAAGAATAAGAACCATTGTAACATCTTCACCCATATTCTCAGTAGAAGGTAATCACAAGTAAACTTGCAAGCCATGCCTGCCCTGGCTTATTCCTCAGTCTCCATGCCTCGAGGAAGTATTACTATGATGGCAGCTTACATGCATTAGTGGACTTGGTTAAAACTTAAGTTTTTCTCTGAAAATCATTTTCTGTTTATGGCTTACACAGTGGCTGATATTATTAGTTTGTTGAAGAATTTCATAAAATGCGACTTTTCCCTTATCTACATCAGTCCTTTAAACAAAAACTCAGGGACTCAGCATGATTACTGTGAACATTTGGAGCATTTGTCACTTCCCTGACAGACATAGATTGCCAGCTCCAATTTAATGACCATGCTTACTGGTAAATGCACTATTAACATATTGACAATTGCGTCTTGAAAAGCCTTTTATATAAAAAAAAAAAAAATGTGATTGATGTTCATAACAAAGATTATTTTTTCTTATCTAGGATGCGTATCGCCACGCGTCTGTAAAATAACCTTTGGTTATGTAAATTTTGACAGGCTTCAGAAGAAGTTTGCACCTTCTACAAGAAGCTCTGAAACACCGGTGAGTAATGAAACCTGACACCGGGTTACATGGAATTTAATGAAAACCATGACTTGTTGGTGACTCCTAACGGAGATGTTTTCTTGATATGAGCTTGGCCATTTCATTGATTATCCAGCTTTTGTTTTACAGATAAACAGACAGAGCTTGGCCAGGAGCTCGCCATTAAAAATCAAGCAGTATGTCGCTAATTTCTTACATCATTGTTTCTTTCATTAATTAGCATCTCTCAATCGTTAGGGCAATTATTGTGGTGACTCCATGCTATACATCTCTTTTCATGATTAATCAGGAGTCATTATATTTCCTTTTCCCGGAGCAGTCAATTACCACGGAATACTTCTCATTAATTACTAAATGTTTAAAACCAGCTCACAATACCTGAGTAGCAATCTGCTCGGGGAACCTGTGACACCAAACACTTAAAAAAAAGGTCCCCTTTAAATTTTATTCCCAAACATAAGCAATTTAACTTGCTATATTAATTTGCCTCCGAAGCAGTGCTGTGAATCAGAAACATCTTTTAATCTCATGCAAGAAAAGGCAGCCATCTGGCTGCTGAGAATTTCAGAGAGTCTTCCTCTCTCTCACTCGGTCATTAAAGTAATGTGTTCATCTACATAAAACTCAAATGGAATATAAAAGGTAATATTTATATACAAACAATTTAGTCCCACAATTTAAACAGTCATTGATTTTATGAAACATTTGCTTTAGACTATCAGATTTGCATATCTCCGTTTGGCAATTTCTGCAAAGTAATGTAATATTTGGAAAGAAAGAGATATCATTAAATACTCACCTTTTCAAAATGCTAAATGAACAATTATGGCTTTAGAAGAATATTGTGTGCTATAGGCTTGCCAGTACTTTTTTTTGTTGGAATTATGATTTCTACTGATATTTGAATTTTATCTTTTTCTATTAAATTATATTGAAGGACAGAAGAGGTAGAGTTCAGCTAAATCCATGCAATAAAAATGTACCAAGAAAAGTGCTTCAATAGTCAGGAAATGCATGGGTTATTTCAGTATCTCATGGGCCTTATTCAATTGAGCAAATGTAAGTTACTGGAGCCCGTAAGCTAATTTGCTATTCAATTGGCGTCTTTCTGCGAGCCGCAAACGGTCTACGGATTACGGGCTGAAAATCCCTGCGGTTGTTACAACTGTAACTTATACCCCATCTAAGCCCTTGATCTTTAACGTCCGCAAGAGTTATGATCGCTAAATTGCTAAAATCGCAAATCGCCATTCAGTTGCTACAATTCCTTAATTCCGCAAATGTTTTCACACCCGTAAATGGCAAATGTAGAAGAAAATCCTATGGGTGCCAGATGGGAATCAATGAGTTAATACATATCAGGCCACCAATATGGATGAGAACAGTATTGGCATTCATTTTTATTATTTCGTATTTTGTGGGTTTTGCATATGGGCCCCTCAAGGCTGATTGATTGACATGTAACTTCCATGTTTTACTGCCATAATGATGACGGTCTCATTTTTTATTGGCTGTTTCTCAATGGGTAGTTAAGGCCTTGCTTAATTGATCATGTTCACGCTCTGAAATGCTACATATGATTGCACGGTATATGGTTTCGGCTTTCGGCCCATAACTTGCGGGCTGGTTCAATTGAATCGCTCCATAATTGTAGCAGAGAAATTGGTATCATCCTACCCTATTCTGGCAAAAGTTGGAGAGCCATGACGGTAACGTGAGTCTTGGGGCGCAAGTTCATTAGCAACAATGCAATAAACAAAGAACGCAGTAAAGGATGGATAATATAAATCAGTGATTTTCAACCATTTTCTCAAGTATCTCCAGACAAGTCATGATTTAACACTGTGATAACATAGTTGAGGTTCCACAGCACCTTGAATACTAGTTTCCTCCACTGTGCCCACACAGTGTTTAACCTATATCTTCATGGCTGGAAATCATTGATATAAATTAAAAAAAGCAGATGAGGGTCCTACACGTTCACGGATTACGGATCCTTCAAATTAAACATATAGAAATAAGAAAATATTCCATTGCTTAGAAATATACATACATATATATATATATATATATATATATATATATATATATATATGTATATATATATATATATATATATATATAACCATATAGTCCTCATACTATGTACACATGTAAAGCAAATAATTGTAATGATAAAATGTAAAGGAACAAATGTGTTTTCTTCAGTAATTGACACTGCAGAAACTTTTTTTTACTAAACTTTAGAAAAAAACATTTTTTTGTTAGTTAAGCATTGGTGTGACTGCTGAATCACACATCCAAAAGCTTATTTTATAACTCGATCAATAAGTGAAAATGCGTCTTACTGTTAACTGGGGAGATTTCCCTGCTCAAAACTGAGTGAAAAATGCCTCTCTCTTTTGTTCAAACACTTGATATTACAGAACTGTTTACAGAGACCAAATCCCTTGTCCAGTTCTCAATATAGATAAACCTTAAGTAAATATATACTTTTTTTTCCTATTTGTCAATCATGGAAATGCCACAGATGAGATGGATGGAATCTCATAACCAACTCTAAGAGGAAACACATTTGTTTTTTTTTAAATAAGGACAAATCACACATTATATTAAAGAAAGTGGGATCTAAATGTTAATGCAAAATTATGCCCTCTGGAAAGAAAAAAACAAATGTACAACATATTCTTAATGGTATTTTTATGATCGTAACAGAAGAGGAAATTGAGTTGGGAGGTATTTTTATCAGGTCATTTAAAAGTAGGTAAATAATGCAACAAAGCTGCAGGAAAAGCCAGTAGGTTATATTGGAAGTGTAGTTAGCAGCAGAAAAACTAATGTACTCTCTGTAGATCCCTATTTTAGACCTCCCATAAGACACTATGCTCAGTTCCGGAGACAATATCTCCAAAAGCATATTAATAAACGAGGAACAATTCAAAGGAGGGTAACTCAAAGACAAAATATATAAGGAAAAACTTTACAGACTTAATAAGTATAGCTTAGAGGACAGAAGGGAGAGGGTGATATTATAGAAACCTTCAAGTGTATCAGAGGAATTATAAACATTTAGGAGGGAAGTTTTGTTTAGAAAAAGAGGAATGCAAGAATAAGAGGCCATGATTTGTAGTTGGAAGGCAAAAGATTTAAGGTGGGAACGTACTTCTTTATAAAATGGGTTGTAGATAAGTGTAAGTGGTAGGGACAAACACAGTAAAGGAATTCAAGTATACCTTGGATATGCCTGAAAATATAGAATGAGCAGAATAGGTGGGCCTTTTACATAGAATGGGCAGACTAGGTGGGCATTGTACATAGAATGGGCAGTTTAGATGGGCCATGTACATAGAATTGGCTGACTAGGTGGGCATTGTACATATAATGGGTAGACTAGATGGGTCTTGTACATAGAATGGGTAGACTAGATGGGTCTTGTACATAGGACGGACAGATTAGGTGGGCCTTGTACATAGAATAGGCAGACTAGGTGGCCTTTTACATAGAATGGGTAGACTAGGTGGTCATTGTATATAGAATGGGGAGACTAGATGGGCCTTGTACATAGAATAGTCAGACTAGATGGGTCTTGTACATAGAATGGACAAACTAGATGGGCCTTGTACATAGAATGGCAAACTAGGTGGGCCTTGCACATAGAATGGGCAGACTAGGTGGACCTTGTACATAGCATAAGCAGACTAGCTGGGCCTTTTACATAGAATGGGCAGACTAGGTAGGCATTGTACATAGAATGGACAGACTAGATGGGCCTTTTACATAGAATGGACAGACTATATGGGCCTTTTACATAGAACAGGCAGACTAGGTGGGCCTTTTACATAGAATAGGCAGACAAGGTGGGCCTTGTACATAGAACGGGCAGACTAGGTGGACCTTTTACATAGGATGGGCAAACTAGGTGGCCCTGTTACATAGAATGTGCAGACTAGGTGGGTTTTGTACATAGAATGGGCAGACTAGATGTCACTTGTACAAAGAATGGGCAGACTAGGTAGACCTTTTACATAAAATGGGCAGACTAGGTGGACCTTGTACATAGAATGGGCAGACTAGATGTCACTTGTACAAAGAATGGGCAGACTAGGTAGGCCATTTACATAAAATGGGCAGACTAGGTGGACCTTGTATATAAAATGGGCAGACTAGGTAGGCATTGTACATACAATAGGCAGACAAGGTAGGCCTTTTCCATAAAATGAGCAAACTAGGTGGGCCTTGTACATAAAATGGGCAGACTAGATGGGCCTTGTACTTAGAATGGGCAGACTAGGTAGGCCCTCTTAACTGTCATCAGATCAATTTCATATTATTATATTGACTAGTGAGACATGTTTAGAGTAAAAAATATAAGGACATAAGCCTAGTTGGAAGTGACACTTGCCCAAAAAGCGCATCATTTTAAAAATCATCATATTAATGGTGGTAAATGTATTGGCCATAGCACCTTCGTCAATAACATACTGCTCATTATTCTCTGTAAAAAAAAAATATTAAATATCCTTGGCTTGATTTAATTAAACCACTAGAATTGGGATTCTGCCATTTATCTAGTTCCTCTCTTAATTGAGAACTGTCACTGTATAAGTTAAGTGTTGGCCATAAAGTCACTTTGTAATACGCACTTTCATACAACAGATTTATAAACTGCTGAGTACATTTTGATTAGAAGTTTATTCTAATTAAGAGTAAACAATTAGATTAGCTGTCAATGAGATACATAGGCCAGGATTAATCAGAGTGTGAGTTCATAATAGCAAAGAGATCAGGATGTAACACCCACTAAGGTCAATTCATCAACGTTCATCGTTAGATTGGAAGGTACCTACTGCTTTCCCAGAGGAATATAAGCCTTTTAATAATGAATAAACAAAACGTATCTATAATATTAAATTCATTTAGTAAAATACTAATAAAATGTGAAATTGAGAATCTGGGGCATCCTGTGTACAGTAAATGCAGTGTTGGTACTTTGTTAAGATAACACAGCTGCTCGGAAACGATTGGTGTCTGGCTCCACATTACAAACTTCTGCCGCTCACACCTGCCAGGAAAGTTAATCATGCAAATAGATGTCCCACTCAGTCCATTCTTAACTCTCCATATCATTAACACATTTGGATAAAGATAAAAAACGGATTCAATAAAAAACCTGTGCAAAATAAAAGATGGGTAATTTAGATAGTGTTGCACAATGAGGCTGAACATGCAGAGCGGTGACCTCCTTTTTATACCCACTTTGTGGCCAATATTCTCTGGCTCAGAAACTTGGAAAATTAACCAGTGCTACTTTTCAATCAAGTCCAGATTTTTGTAAATGTAATATATTTACTTCATTGGAGTTGCTTTGGCTACATGACAAATTAATATAGGGCCAGTGTAACCGTTCAGCTTTTGGAACTTTCCTTTCTGAACTATTTAATGGTCAGTATAATCAACTTTTCAATTTATTATGACAAACAATATGATCTTTACTTAATGTACATAAAAATTAGCTGTTTTCCCTATTTTCTCCTCCTATCTTTCATAAACTGCTTAGTAACAGTGGCAGAGTATACTGACACTTACAAGCTACTGCTTCATTGATGCAGAGTGCAGAAAAGTCAAAGGTAAATGACAATCTTCTACCAACACTAAGGAGTTTGAAAATGGTTGCAGACATCTGATCTTAATGGCAAGTGAGAAATATGTTCTGGTAATTAAAATAGTTAAATAAGCAAACCAAATCATCCAGAAACAAATAGAAGTCTGATTTTAGGACATTTAAAGACATCCCGTTAATTTAGATTTGCTTGCTGCACAAATAGAAGAGTTTAGAACTAACACATTACAACATTAGGAATATTATAATTAGATAATTATCATATATATATATATATATATATATATATATATATATATTTATTAAGAGCCTTTATATCTAACCAAACATGTATTGGACTAAAATGTTCTAATTTAATCTATTATTTATTATGTCTGTGTTCTATGCTGTGCTACATTAAAACAGTCCATAAACTTGTGTAATGCAGGTTTATTAAACAAAAACATGATTATGGCGACATTAATATACCTTGATTCAGGGTAGTGTATGGAGAAGCTATATGAATGCCATACCCCTTCCATCATTAGTATAATGGTGCAACACCTTTAATTTTCTTATCCAACTAGCATCTCCTGTACTCACTAGAATTAATTTAGGGTAAAATGGCAGAGGGATACAAATAACAGATCAACTGAATTTTGCAGCATTAATTTAAGTACTATGTCACAGAGAGGATGTGAGTAACACTTAATTTAAAAACAGTAATGCAGAGACATAAAAATGAACACCAAGTATGTAACAAACTAACAACATTAGCAGCTCTGTACGGCTGGATCACAAAACCATTTTAGAAAAAAATCTTAACTTTTGAAGATAAATTTAGATAATGCGAGTTCCCGTCTTGTCTGACTTGCGCAATTCCTGAAAGCTTGGACTCGGAGGGCATGCACTAATTTACGGAACAGTATATGGAAGGGGGTGGAGGGAGAGGCGTGGGGGAATTGATAAATTATTGCATGTTTTGGAAGTTGACCTTTTCCCCTTCCCCGACATATGCTCTGAAACATTGAGATTGCATCAATAAATAATAAATAAATACATTTTTCTCCAGAAGTGTAAATGCTCCTCTTACAAATGTGACACTCACAAAAGTAATATGGATGCCTCGAAAAGACCAGACATCAAAATTACTTAATTTACATTAATACTATAAGCTTCACCTTCGAGAAAGATGCTTAGAAGATGCGAAACGGCCATTAGGCTCAATTTTAAGTATTTTATGTAGTGCAGAGCTCAATGGTCAATGATATATATATATATATATATATATATATATATATATATATATATATATATATATATATAATTTTAACCATAATTTAAACTTAAGTAGAAATATGCAGAGCTATTATTGATATTATTGAGATAATTTAGAGGGTTAATATTTAATTAATTTTACTTGTGTACTGTTTTTTTAACTAATCTTTATCACCAGATAATAGAATAAATTTGACACCTACCTATTGAGGTAATGACCTAATCCCACAATTGGAAGGTGGTAAATCATTTTCCTCTACAGTACTCTATTAGGTTCTCACACCTCAGTTTCTCCTCTGAACGGCTTTATAGATATTTTAGGGAGCTTTGGGACATCAGTCTAGCTATCCCTTCCAGGGAGAAGGACCTCATTGAGGATCACATGCTTTTCTCTACCTATATCTTTCTCTTTGCCTACTGGGGTCTTGGTAAAACGGTGTTTTTAAGAAATTAAATAAAGATTCCTTATTTTATAATTATATAACAACTAAAGGGTGTTAAGCACCAGGAAGTAGTCTGGCTACTTGGAAGTAATTTTTCATAAAAAATTACCTTACTGACATTGTTGTTGCCTAATTATGCTCCTACTCAGAATCACATTTTCTTCGAATATATATTTGTTCATCATACAATGCTCCTTTAATATAGTGTATTGGTTAATAATAAAAAAAAACATTACTTCTTAAAAGAGATATAAACTATCTGAAAAATAAAAAAAGATATGTTCTAGACATATTATTGGAGACAAGTTTAAATAACTGAAAAGCCATCAGTTTATTACTAGAAGTCAACATCAAAGAAGATAAACAAAAGTGCTGGGATTTGACACGCAGTGTACCATGGTGGGGAGCGGAGATGCTACAGGCACCATACTAAACTACTATTGTCCATCAGGTTTTAACCAGTCTGACACAGAGTCAGTGGAAAGTACTGGGAGCTATAAACTAGACCCCATGTATATCTGCTACGATGGAAGCTGTCTGAAAGAATCAGAGGAGACGGGTGTACAGAAAGCCGAGCCTAGAAGGATTGTTTTACTCAGTTTACAAGAAAGAAAGTTTTGTACGAACTTATGTTTTAAAACTATAATATGTGTTGAAATGTTTAGTATTATGTTTTTAAGTTGTTTTATTATTTACAGAATAACACATACACATATATGTATATATGCATCTATCTATCTATCTATCTATCTAGTAATCTTTTGCTTTGCATGGGCTGAAGTCTGAGCTATTTTTTTCCTATATGAGTCATTGAAATAACTTAGTAAATCTATAACGTTACTGTATTAAAAGAGCAATGTTTTTCATTGTTATTTCTCTCATCATTCCACGTGTGTATCATATCTTCAACATCTCCATTATGGTTAGAGTGTTTTGGCTATTTTGATTGCTTTTATTGCATCAGTTTTCTGTAAAAGGTAAATACTTTGCACAACAAATGGATCAATTGCTCATTCTTTCCTAGTGATGTGAAAGTTTTGATCTTATTTCCAGTAAACAAATTGTAATGTATTATTGAGCATCTTCAGCATTTCTCACATCTGCCCATTGCTACCTTTTTTTTAAACTTTTACCATTTATGTCGTCAAATCTGTATATAGAAATTGTTTACCCCTTATTTACATCCTGAGGAAAGGGCCATAGTAACATGTAACCCTATGTTTCATGAGATCTGGATCATGATGGTGTGTTTTTTTAGATATCAGTAGATGGGATTGAGGAGAAGAGAACATTGAGAGATCGAGATACTTTATTAGATAACCTAATCTGAATAAACACCAATTGCCCCTCTCACACACACAATTTCCACCAATGTATCATGGATAACTCCAAGTTCCAGAAGATAAATATTGCTGGGCCCTGCAATATTTGATATCGAATGAAGATCTAGCTTCATTGCATCTTTGCTGTTTATTAATGCTCTTAGTCAGAATCAAAGCTTTTTAACATATTACGATATTTTTTATTGTACAGCAACCATAGCTATGCAACCTGTTTCCTGTAAAATTCTGTGAACTACAGGCAAAAATTTAATTTTATGCGAGCTGCACCATCTTTCTGGAGCTCACACTATCTATGAAACAATATTTCAAATTCACAATAAAAAGTACTTGAGTCCAACCGTAGAAAACAATCTACCCTCTCAATCTGAAGCCCTTATATCTCCATGTGTTTGTCTTTGTTTGACCAAAGCACCATTAATACATTTTGCGGCTGCCTTAAAATAACCTCTCAACTGGCACCAACGTTGTGACTTAAAAAAAAAAATACATATGTTTCCTATTTATGTCCAATAAACTACACCATAAACCCTTTGTTTTTCCCATTACCGCCAAATTGCAAGCTTGTATGAGTAGGGTCCACATAATTTTTTGTCTCTACAACCTTTGCTTATCTGGTCTTTCTTTTGTTATATCATAATATATTGTGTATTGTATAATCATAACTAGCGAATTGCCCGTCAAAAAATGACGGCAATGAAATTGTAAGGTAGCTAAATTAGTAAATGAATATAGTGTACCTATTTTGAAGCATTGTGATGAAGAGCTGGCAATCTGTGTTGATGTTGCTGCAGCATTAGTGGTGTGGAGCTGCTGTATAAGCATGCTGAATGTGTGCAGTGTAACACTGTGCGTGCGCGAGACCAAACCGTTAGCGTAGTCGTGTACTTCCGCATTGGTGTAAAATGGCGAGTAATGTGTGGTATAGGTCTGTATCGGAATATCCGTAGGTGTTTTGTGGTGTTTTGCGAGTTTAGAGTGCTGTAGCCTCGTTTTCGTTTTGTTCGGCGGCCATTTTTTCTCTCGCTTAGATTTTTTTTTAGTCTCTAAAGTGTTTTATTTCGAGTAAAATCGAGGTGTAAGTTGCATTTTTGAGGTCCTGGGTGCTCCCTCTTGGTGTAGGTAAGTTTTTTATGTATGTGCTGTGTGTATGTATTGTGTTTTAAATGTTTGTATGTCGGCGTGTTGCGTCCGATGTTTGCGAGGTCGTAATGTGTGGTAACGTGTTTCGTACGTTGTTTGCGTTCCTCGTAAAATTTAGCGAGTGTCGTAATTTGTGTGTCGTGTTTTTTGAGTAGCGACGTGAATTTTGCGAGTGTCGTAATTTGTGTGTCGTGTTTTTTGAGTAGCGACGTGAATTTTGCGAGGGTTTGAGGCCCTTGCCCAGTGACCTCGCCAGCAACTGAGTCCCTCGCTTTGCGAGGGTCCTCAGTTGCTGGCATGGAGCGCCTTCGGCGCTCCATGCCAGCAACTGAGGCCCTTGCCCAGTGACCTCGCCAGCAACTGAGGCCCTCGCTTCGCGAGGGGCCTCAGTTGCTGACATGGAGCGCCTTCGGCGCTCCATGCCAGCAACTGAGGCCCGTGCCCAGTGACCTCGCCAGCAACTGAGGCCCTCGCTTCGCGAGGGGCCTCAGTTGCTGGCATGGAGCGCCTTCGGCGCTCCATGCCAGCAACTGAGGCCCTTGCCCAGTGACCTCGCTACGCGAGGGCCGCGGCTCGCTGCGCGAGCAGCGGCCCTCGCTTCGCGAGGCCCGCGGCTCGCTACGCGAGGGCCGTGGCTCGCTTCGCGAGCCACTGCCCTCGCTACGCGAGGGCCGCGGGCTCGCTACGCGAGCCCGCAAGCGTGAGCAACGACTCGTACGCTCACAACTATATATGTGATAGTAGTTGGAGGCATATAATTACAAAATTATATTTATCTTTTTTATTATTAGATTTTATTCATGCATGTTAATTGCCTTATTTGTTTCTTTGTTGGATTGACACAAGATAGAAACAAACAGTGCTAAAATGTTAAGATTTAAAATGATAGGTCTGCCGTCTTTAGAGAAAGTATCCCTCTACTTATACTTGTAATAAAAAATACCAGAAATCGTTTTGTCAAAAAAAATAATTGGATTTGATGCTCAATGAGTTTGCACAAAACTATAAGTATTGCCTGAAGTCAGTGAATAATTCAATCCTATCACTCATAATATTATGCTTGATTATTTATATTTTTCTCACATGTAAAAATTGCTATTAAATATTGTACATAACTATCTTTCAGATTAAAGTGAATAAGTAAATCACACCATTCACACACAGGCAACTTTAAAAATATAAAATAATGTAATTCTCTTATAAATAAAATGTAATAACTGTAAAAATATATTTTTTAAATATTACAATAATATTTGTTCCATTTGGGAAACAGAACCACTAGCCTCGCCTACTGCCTACTCTGATACTAATATTTGCAAACACTACTGATTCTCCTCTATCCAATGCATTCATAATCCAGGAAACCTAGGTATGCCTTTATGCCCAAACCCATAGTGAAAAAGGTGGTTGGTAAGTGAAATGTAGGCTTATGTTAGCCTCATATGCAACCACCTATAAACATAATGAGAGTAATAAGACCAGAAATTTCTCTTAGGGACATATTTTTAGGATACCAAAGTATCAACACATGTAGATAAATCAAAATGATCAAGTCACTGATTGGTTCTACCCTTTCTCAAGCAATATATCCTAAAAGTGTGGCCTGAGCCTTGTCCCAGAGAACTATCTCTGGATGACCAGAATTAAACAGGAAGATAATACGATGGGAGAATCAAGCTAATTGACATACAATAATTACAAACTTTAGAGTAAAATTAGTGCAATTTTTTTTTATTTTAAACAAGTTCAACATGTACAGCATTTAGTAGTAAATTTAAGTTTAAATTACACCAGATTTGTGATATTTGCTTTTTAGCAAACTCTATTTTTTTACTGGAGGACCCCACAGCCATCTATCAGCCTCATTCGATTGTAAATCCAAAAAAGTAGGACTTTGCGGGGTACTAAGGTGCTATTCAATTGGCCGGTCCCGCAAGTTAGGCGCCAGTCGCGAGAATCGGAAACCATGCTCTCGACAGTAGCATTTGCAGGCTTGAACATGATCGCGGACGCAAGCCCATAACTCGTGGTTCAAGTCCGAGAGCACTTTAAATGCAAATATAAAATCAATACAGCACTGTAGAGCACTGTTAATAATGGGGAACACAACGGGTGACACAACATTCTCAAGCTCGCACAACGCCAAAATACAATACTTTATTTCATGTTTAATTTCCGTCCAAAGTCCTACAGGCTTGAATGACCTCCAAGCCCGTAACTCATTATTCAATCGCGTGAAAAAAATGGAGGTTGGATTCCAAAAATGGAGCAATTGAATGGGGCTGTTTGTTTTTAAATACACAAACTAATGTAAAAATGCACCTCAAAAGTTGTGCCAATAAATTGAGTAACACAAGAAATATTACCCGTTGTTTCAATAGAATCACTAAATGTATTTTGAGAAGGAACATTATTTTCCTGTTTTCCAATACTATTATTTAACACACAGTTCACTTTACTGTTTACCAAGGTTTGTGCTATTCTGTCACGCTATATAAATTGTTATTCATAGAAGCCTATAGTAAGTAGAACACCTGCAGAATAGACAATATTTAGCTATTATCGGTTGTGCCACTGAACCTAGCTTTAGCAGCAGTAGGCCTGATATTTTATGGACCATGACATACTGATAAAGGGACCTTTAAGATACAATACCTGTTCCACAATGAATGAATTCTAAATTGGTTTTGAAGTATGAAATATAATCTAATCTCTACTTACAAGGTATTTTAAACTTGTACTATTAAACAGTTTGACACCACTAATAGGGAAAGGAAAAATAATGGCCATAAATCCCCACTACAGAGTGATTTCGATCTACTCTCAGATATTATTGTTCTGGCTTCCACAAAGAAATAGAATAAAAAAACTCACAACTCACTGGCTAAGGACCTTGAACTTAATATTTGGATTGGAGTTTAGATCTCAAGAAGAAAAAAAGGCAATTTCAATTGTAGAGATTAATATGCTGTCAGCAGTTAGTAAACCTGCTTTTTTACAGCTATCACCCGCGCATATGATACCCTGCTACAGCTCGGAGAGAGCATTTATTTAGAAAATGAATTAATATATTAAGCAAAGAGAGGATAATTAATGGAAACAATTTAATTGGAAAAGATAATTTACTATGTATTTCCAATATTTATCAAAATACATATTTGTACTATACTGCTTATTACTATTTATTAAGTGTACAGATACTTAGAAAATCACACATACACACATACACAGTTAAAAAGTTATTCATGCCTTGTACATTAATACATCTGACCTAAACAAATGGGCAAATATGCTGAAATGTGGAACTTAAAGGGCCATTTAATGTAGCACAATTTGAACACATAAGTGTAAAGATATCCTAAAAGCATGTTGAAATACGTTTTAAATTCTGGAAATACATGCATTTTTCACAGAGAAATCAAATAAAATAAAATGTATGTTTATATACGTGAAAGACTGCCCACAGCCTGCTCCATTGCTGCAACCAATCAGGTTGCAGGTATGTGTCCCCAGTCAATGGTAATGTTTTTGTCAGACTGCTTATATTTCCAGTGTGAAGGGAACATTGTGGATCTTCAGAATTTGGCAACTCTGTCAAATAAAAGTTGCAAGCCACCAAACTGTAAACTCTAATCTCATACCCATGGGGAGACTTATGAGAGTTCATACTTAGAACATGAAAATAAACAAATGTATCTCTATAAGATATTGACATGGAACTTATTATGATATGTATTATGACAAAAAATAATAGTATTTCCAAGTCATATTCATACTGTATATATATTGAACTTACATTACTCATATGAGCTCTTCATGATTTACATTTATGGGCAGAAAATTCACGTTTCTGTTCTACTCTATGTATTTTGAGCTATGCTTTCCGTCCAGCTTCTTTTATATTCTTAAAGAAGATTAAATATGTTTGCAAAAGTCATGAAGCTTGTCTAGTTTACCCGTTACTCCTTCATGTTTATGGAGAAAAGATCCTGGCATTGTAAGTTTAACATTAGTCACCCACACTTAGTGCCTCATTCAATTGAGAAATTGTAGTATCTGAGAGTTTCGTAAACTAATTGCTATTCAATTGTCGTCTTTTTGCGATCCGCAAACGATCTACCGGTTACGAGTTGAAAATGTCTGCGGTTGTTACAACCGTAACTTACAACCCATCTAAGCCTTTGATCTTTCAAGCCCACAAGAGTCACAATCGCAAATCGCTATACAATCGCTACAATTCCTCAATACCGCAAATATTTTTACACCTGTAAATGTCAAATGTAGAAGAAAATCCTACGGGTACCAGATAGGACTCGCAAGGGGATTAAATATCTGTTTGTAGCACTGTAAATGCAAATAAAAAATCAATACTGCACTTTTAAAGATAAGGAAGGACATTAGAATTAATTGCACAACAGTCTCAAGCTCGCAAATCTGCAGTAGAAAATATTTTATTTATGTTTCATTTTGATGTTATATCACTCTCGAGAATAAATTAGTTCATACATATCAGGACTAGAACATTATTGGCAATCATTTATATTATTTTAAACATTGCTTGACATGTAACCTCCGTGTCTCATTTTCTATTGGCTATTTCTAAATGGGTAGTTACGGCCTTGCTTAATTGATCATGTTCACGCTCTGAAATGCTACATACGATCGCATGGTTTATGGTTTCGGCTTTCGGCTCATAAATTGCGAGCTTGTTTAATTGAATCGCTCCGTAATTGTAGGAAATTTCAAGCCCGCAGACATATGGCCTGTATAATGTAATCTGTGGGCTTGCAAATGAATGAGGCCCCTTGAATGCTGAGCTAATTGGATCGAGAGCCAATCTATCTATCTATCTATCATAAAATGTTGAGCAGACATGGCCATATGTCTATGTTGTTCAATTTCCAAATACTCCTGGCATTAATCTAGCCTCAAGTAACTCCCTACAGATCAATACTACACAATATTGCTAAATCACCTATCATCATAAATGTCTCTAAAGCTATTCAACCGTCACAAATAAAGAAATGGAGTCTTAAATTCACATTTTATTATTAAATCAAAGCTGTTAAAGGATCCACTTTGCAGATGTAATGGAATTCTTACAGAAAATAATAAGCAAACTCATAGAACATCACTGACGAAAAGGGGAGAGAGGAAGAAAACGTATATATAGCCACACAGAGGCAACACATTTGCTTGTGTTAAAAACTGAAGTCACAAAGTTGCTATCATGAATATAAATAAGCAGGTTGTAAATATTACACAAGCGTTTCTTTGAATGAAGAATGAATGTGCACTGGAAGAGTTAAATAGGGTTTCTATTCTTAACCCACTCAAACTGCTTTTTGAGCCTTTTTCAGTTGCCCAAATCACAATTACATGAACCCATAATGTAGCCCGTAAATGTAACAGAATTGTAATTGGGTACATTTTGCTTTTCAAATTCCAGTTGTGAGTTACAGGCTCAAAAACACTGCGGTTGTCAAAAACGTAACTCTGCCCTATCTCCTCCATTGATTTTTCAAGCCCATAAATGTTACCAGTGCTAAAGACGCAAAATCCATATTCAATTACAAACGTTCATGTAGCCCGCAATTGCCAAACCCGTAAATTGCAGATGAAGCAAAAAGTTATACGAGTACTGAATAGGAATTGCAACTGGGTAAAACACCTATTTGTATAACTGCAGCAGCAAATAAACACACAGTACTGTACTTTCAAATACTGGGAAAGCAATGAAAGACATTAAAATTAATTGCACAACAGTCTCCAACTCGCTAATCTGCATTAAAAAATAATTATTTTAAACTTTTATTTCCGTGTTATAGTGATCCCAGGAATGTTTTTTTTCAAGTTTATCAAGTTCAGCCAGTAGAGGGTGTACCTGATTTTTCAAAGAGCTCAAAAACTCGACTGGTGCCATGCCTGGTCACACCCTAATAAAAACTAGTCAGAGGGAGTTCCTGACTTTATAGTTTGAATAGGGATTAAAAGAACACTGTTTAGAGAGAGAAAGAGGGAGTGGGAGAGAGGGAGTGAGGCAGGGAGAGAGGGAAAGAGAGAGGGGGGATACAGAGGAAGAGAGTGCACAACGAGTGAAAGGACAAAGAGAGACAGAACATAACACATGATACCGTCATTTATAAAGGGCAAGTTACTAATTTAAGTATAATTTATATGGACTTTTTTGTTCATATCTGATATAATAGTTGTGTTCCTGATATTACCTGGTTATCTTGTCTGTGCAGGACATTGTGACGAGCTGCTCCCCTGATAAGACGCCATCCCACGTCTGCACCTCTGTCCGGGACCGAATAGGAATGGTTCCTTCTCCAGACTCGGTCTTCGTGCGGAGATGGCCTCGGAATTTCCTGACTATGTGTTTGCATCTGTTCACTATGGAAACAATATTATGTTACGCTCAATTTTTCAGGACACTTAAATGTCAAAGCAAAAATCCTAATCACTAAGGTATTACTGACAGCTTGTGTAGGGATATGGACTACTTAGTGGAAGATGAAGGTATTATAGAAACTACTGTGCTTCTATATTTCTATTGAAAGTTATGCAGCACAAAGTACTGATTTCCATATTGGTTCAAATGAAAAGCAAGCACGGCATAGTAGATTATACCTTTTATTGAGGTTATAAACTGCATTCTTAAAAAACACTTTTTACAAAATCACTATACTTTCAAAAATTTTGTTTTTCCTTGTTTTCTTTTTTTTGTAGTGGATTAAATTGGATGAACAGAACTGTAACGTAAGTATAGAAAAAAAATACAAGATATTGTGTAGACTGGCCTACAAATATATATTTATTTATTTTTTATGTATTGTTTTAGGTCATATAAAATAAATACTAAATAAATGTATAAATAAACATTAGTCACTCCATGTTCTCTTGTTCATTGTAGTTTATTGTAGTTTATATATGTATTCCTCTTAAAGGGCAAGTCTGGTAATATTTAACATACTTTATCCAACCAAGTGCTCATTCCAAGTACACTTTAACACCATCATGTTATATATGTTTTTGGTTTAAGAGGCATTTTACGATTCAAAAACAACATAACTCTAGTAGTGCATTCGTAGTGACGAGAGCTCTTTCTCTGAACAAAATCAAGCTCAATAACTTTTTTGAATGAATCTCATCTATAGTTAAAAATGTCATCTTTTATTGAGCTGTTCATTGTCCGCAGGGTACTAAGGGTACAAATAGTTTTCATTCCATAGTTTGAAGGGTCTGTAAGTGCTCCTCTAAAACATATTTCATTTTGAAGTATAAAATGAGTCATCAAAACTGTACAAAGTGAAGGATAAAATTTGACTATTTTTGTTGTAATTACCACATCAAATCTGTGTCTGAATAAAATCTCCTCCAGATAGTATGTTCCAGGGACCTCATTCAATTGTGATTTGGCCGATTGAATAGGGCTCTAAATAAGCACATAGCATATATTTTTTAAAGAAGTTTTTAGTTAGTGAAAACCTTGCTTTTGGATAGATGCTTACTAACTAAATACTTCTTTAAAACAAATATGTTATGTGCTTATTTAGAGCCCTATTCAATTGGCCAAATTGCAATTGAATGAGGGCCCATATGTTTAAATGGCAAAGCTGCTTTGTAATAATGTATGCAGTAAGTCTTTTTTCATAAAGCATTATTTATGTATTATACAGAACTGTGTTAGATAGCACTCTCCATAAGCATTTAATGAATATTAAAGTATAAGGCAACAATCTAGTAATAGAAAAATGAAAAATAACTTCTTATGTCGGGGTTTATATTTTTAAGCGGGATGGTTTCAGGGGGGCACAAGAAAAAATAAGGTAGTATGTCATTTTTAACCTTTTTACTACTGGATGTAATTTTCTTTTAATCTTCATTGGACATAACCTCAATATTAAGTCAGTAATAGATGTGATGATTTGTTTAACTTTAGCCCATTTAATTTGTTTTTATAAAAAATATCTTCAATATGATTCATAGTTATATTTATATCATGATTCATAGCATCCAAAGCATAGAGCTTACTACCCAACATTTCAAGTGGGCAAAAAATAATTTGTACCCTTGGCTAGTGTTCTGGACGTTTGGGAGAGTGTGAGGAATTTTATCATAAAAGGTCACTGAAGTCATCAGATACAGTTGAAATACATACATGAGTATGCCTGGGGAATGAGTATATGTGACTGCCACTATAGCGTCCACAGTTGTTTTACAGTTTATGCCTATTCTCTGTTTTATCCCAAATTAAATACAAATTGTTAATTAAACAGGGGTTGAGATTTGAATTCACAACACCTTACATCCTGGGTAACTGCTTTTAACAGTGAGACATTACTCTGCATGATTAAGATTAAATAAAGAAATCAATAAAGCTAAAATATAAACGTTATATAAGTCACAGTGTAAACCTCCTTATCTATTCAAACTCTATAAAAGAAAAAAGTCAATATCGAAAATAAATGAAGGCCAGTTGGGAAGCATCCTTACTAGATTATGGCATTATAATGCAATGTAAGTATTAAATAAGAGTAAAACAAAATAAAACACCTTTCTGTGCTTTTACATGATCCTAATTCAGCAACTCCTAATAAGTCTTAGCAACTTCCTGTTTGGATGAGCCTAGCAGTAACTCTCTTTGCTGTAAGACGCTTTCACGTCGCCAGCGGACTCATTGACATGTACAAATCTATCAACTCTGCCTGTGGGAAAAATGAAAGAGAAGTCTCTAATGAAGTTGCTGAAAATTCAAAGTAAATTACCAGGAATTTGTTTAAAAAATGCAGAAACCAAGAAAAAAAAAAAAAAAAGCTAATATATGTTTAAATAACCACACTTTATTTTATTTGTCATCTGTTATTGTGCTTGTAAATTAATCTTTCAAAATGATTATAAAATATTTAAAAAAACTGAAAACTGAAGTTAAAAAGTATATGAATTGCAGAAATAAACAAAATATATCTTACAATCAGCAGTGATCTCATACGGTGAGTTTAGCCGCGCATCTCCACATGGCGATGTGCTGACGTACAAGTGGAAGATGATGTTTTCTTTCAGCCTGTACCCTCCTTCTTTTAATCGAATGAAAATCGAATGCTCCCAGTCTGTTCCCTGCTTGCTGGAAACAGAAAAGAAATGTACCGTAGAGCTAGATGTAAATGTGCATCTAAAGCATGTGGGATGGCTCAACCTGGACAACAGGAAACTGATCCCTCAGGAACCCAGTGATACCCCAAAAAGGATTAAGTTGTCTAGAGGACATCACTGAGATTCTCAGCAACATGATTTTCCAACTGACTATGGCTTAAATGAACTCTAAATTCTGCTCTGCACCAGTCAAAATCAAATGGAAAGGATGGAAAAAATCGTTAATGCTTTTTTCAATAGTTTACAATAAGTTTTAATATTACAGTTTTTGTTTTTAAAAGCCCTGAACGTGCCTAATTACATTGAGTAGCTTATGTGGAGGACAAGCTAAAAGCAATCAGTCCTGAAAGGACTATAAATACAAGATGTCTCTAAATTCTAGCATACACTCTTCATTTTTCTTTTTCTTTGAGGTTAGTATGCCTGAAAACCAAAGGAAAAGTTAACATTTAATGCATGGGCATTTGCAGAGGGATCATGTTTTTGGTCTTCATTATTAAATAAAAAACAGTAAAATATATATCAATTTAAAAAATTCTAATTGTTTTTTTTTACTTGGCTTTTAGTCGACCATGTCCTTTTAACATTATATTTTGCATGGATTTCCATTTATATTAACTGGTTTGTACTGCAGGCTAACAATTCTGTGCCAGGACATTTTAGGACACCCTCCTTGGCATGTCTGAAGTATGCCATAGTGCTAAAATTGAAATGTAAGTTTTGGATACTACATTTATGTATTCCAAATCTTTAAAAACACCCTAAATCTCTCTATTGGGGCCGGTGTATCCCCAACTCTAACCCTATACCAACAGATCCCATACTAGGCAAACTATCTTTCCCTATCATAATGCATCTGACCCACTACTATTCACCTCATTGCTATACTGCACTATCCATTATAAATCAATCTGGTCCCAAAACTATCCCATGTATCCTGATCCAGGAGCTACCTAACTACCTTATTGTAATTAGTAAGCCCATGTACAACTGCCCTTCACCACTCCAACCTTGGCTTTATGTCCCTCCTGTGCCCCATCCCCTGTAGATTGTGAAAACCCAAGAGCAAGGCCCTCATAGCCTTCCATATCAGTTGGATGATCTTTAAATATAATTGTAACTACCTCCACCTGTAGTGTGTTGAATAAATTTGGTATATTAAAAAAACTCTGTTTTAATAATAATAATATCTAAAGGCAAAACTTATGGAACAATCTTATATTTTTGAAGGCAAAACAATTGCACAAACTAGGTTAACGATAACATTAACTTTCACATTAGTATCTGTAGCATTATGTCTATGATAGCAGAATAAATAATAATCCAAAAATGTGGGTTTAGATGAATAATACAAGTGTGACCTTTTAACCTTTATCTATCCAGCTATCTATATGAAATATTCATTAGTTTCTTTGCTTTTACATGTTATTATGCATATCCCCAAATGAAGCTGCTGCACAATATTTGGAATGTTATAAATGCATAGAAATAGTAATAAGATTGAAACACAAGGGCATTTTGAATACAGTGCAAGAGTAAATAGCCTGAATTACTGCACCACAGGAGACTCCAAATCTAGTTTTCTATCAGGCGTTTAGTTCAGTCTCCGTTTTACATGAATTATGTAAACAAATATCTAAAAGTGTCCCTTGACTTGCACTAATCTAATTCTTCGTGAAAGAAAATATGCTTTCATGAACTGAACATCTGAAGATGAAAGACTCTTAAATAGCTTTGCCTTCCTCAGTATATTGGCCACTCAGCAGCACAGAACTAATAAACGGCTTCATAAAAAAAAGCAGCGGATCAGACATCTAGAGGACAGATTTGTCCCACCGCAGATCACATAACATGTTGCAGTCGTCAACAGATTTCAATTTACCTTAGATGGAGCTCCAGCTGAGTGTAAAGGAAGTGAACGAATGCTCTTCTCACCACAATTTCTGCATGACAGTCATTGACCACCATTCCCTGGTCATTAAGGTACTCCCCGTTTATGCATTTGGTTCCTGATGCCAATGCAATGACTTGTGCTTGCCTTAGGTCTAAGCCTGCGGAAAGAACAAGAGTAAGGAGATGTCTTGAACTGCTTGTCAATATAAATCAGGATAATATTTAGGTTTTATGCAGTTCTGGTAAAATTTCACTTTTTTACTATATATATATATATATATACTTAGTGGCCACATTTGCATGTCCCTGCTCAGCTTTTTTAAGAATGCAGTGCATAAATTGTATTTCTTGGAATTCTGAGTTGGAAACAGATTTTTCAACTTGTTTTAAACATTCAAATGTGAACACAGATGTACTATTTATTTACTGTACTACTATATGGTGGAGGGCTTCTATCGCTCTTTTGCCCACCATATATTAAATGATTGTTGTGGTGAGCTACCTACTCATAAGGTCCACAACACAAGTTGGGATCCTGCTCCATGCTGATGCTAGCCAGTAAGCTTGAAACAGCTGTATGTGGATAGGATTCCCAGCTTGTGTATAATCCAAACTTGGCTTTGCATAAAAGCTGTGTAATGCAGCAGGCATAAGCTTAAAGGAAGCCTTGTTTAAAATGGTTTATGGAAGAGCGAGACATTTGTGGGCACATTTGCATGTCCCTGCTCAGCTTCCCAGAATGCAATATAATAACTGTATTTCTTAGAATTCTGAGTTGGAAAGAGGTTTTGCAACTTGTTTTAGACATTCAAATGTGAACACAAATGCACTATTTATATACTATATATATATATATAAATATATATACATATATGTGTGTGTTAGTTATAAATGTAAACAGAAGTCACTCTGCATAGAGACATTTGTCTATTTACTTAATTTATTTTTATTTACATTTATACTAAGACGTTACATTTCAAAATATTGCAAGAACAGTACAATTACTCACAAAATTACAAAACAATTCCCAATTATAAAAGTATAGTTCCTGTTGTACACATTATTCCATAGTCATGCATTGGTAACCTGATGTAGCCTGCTTCCCCTGATGATGTGCTACCGTAGGCCTCACCCTTTATGGACTATTCAGATACAGCTGAAAGAATCAGATATGTGTTTGGTGATGGAGAGTGGCTGCGACATGACCTGATGGAAACACAGCTCAAAAGACTCAATCACATGGGTGTAGGAACTGGGGGGGATGGGAGGGGGGGAATACTTGGGGGGGATGGGGGGGGGGGGATTTTTGTATGTATGTATAAATAAGCTATTTTGCAGCCTGTGTATACAATGAGCTGTATCCCTCCCCAGAATTATTCTGGTTTCTGGTTCCTACGCCCCTGCTCAATCACCACATGCATTCAAGTACCAGAGAGAAAGCTTGTACCATATTTACAAAAAATTTAATAATTAAAATATTCTGTCATGTTTTTGACTGACATGTTTTTAAACACAACAAAAAATGCATGGAATTTTTTTTTAAACATGTTTAAACTTGCACAAAATAAAATATTTTGGCAGTGTCCATACAGCTGTATGTCATCTAATTGGTTGCAACTCATACAGTTCCATTTCTCCTCATTTCTGATTGGCATACTATTTCATGACTTGTTAAACATTCAAAGTTGTTTATCCTGCAATGGAACATTTTAAAAGTAAAAAAAAACTGTGGAGCATTTTAAATATAGTGTATTGTGAAGAAATGTGCTCTCCGTGGAACTTTAATGCTAATCTAATTCACACATTTTGGCCTGCCTCACAAAAAGGCATGTTCTAAAATATATAAATGTTTGTCTCAAGTGCTTGCTTGCCGCCTGGCCTGACCTGTTAAATAATACAAAATATGATGGAGCTGGGGGATGTGATAAAATCATGTTAATAAAACCCAGTATGTGCTTTTATGGCCACTTCCTCCAACATACCAGGATATGAACAAGTATAAGCAGCCGTCCAACTGGTAACTAAAACAAAAACAGTGTGTCATTTTCTAAATTACAGTTCAAAACAGCCATTTTGTAATGTTCAAAGCTTACATGTTTATATACATGACACCAACAGGGAAATATGAGTGTAAGAGGCCCATTTAAGAGGGAGAGGCCTAGTTCAGGAATGTATACAGGCCCCATGAAGGCCGTGTGCTGAAATGGCTTGCCTTTAACCCTATGTGATTTTCATTCGATTTCCATGTACCACATGATGTTATTCAGGTTGTATTTTAGATAAGCAGAAAATAGCACTTTGAATGATTTCCCCTTATTCTCTTTCTCTTGCTCCGTTATTGTAATTCTACCTCACAACATAAGCGTAGGATCTCTGCGGTATACTTATGCTGATTAAATTACCTCCAATTACAGCGTGGTAGTCTCACAGTCGCTGCAGACAATATCACTAATTATTAGATAAAAGGCCCCTGACAAAGTTTTCTTGTTCAATCAATAAGTACATCCTTGGAGCTCACATATTATATGAGGCAATAAACATCTCTCAGTGAGCTGAAAAACGAGCTAAGTTGTTTATGGCCTGCTAAAGCCATCGCTGATAGTTACAGAGTCCTTATAAATGTACCTATCACTGCAAGTGCTAAATAAAATGTGGGAAGCAGTTTTAGTTCTTTTCTACTTTAGTGGGCAGAGAGAATGCAGATAAATCATATTCCCAGCCAAAACTTTGGTTCAAGGCTGTAATATCAACAAACAAAATGGATGGCATGCGCGCAGAATATTCCATTCTTGTAATTCCCTTAGTACTATTAAATAGAAGTCACATTACCAGTTTTAGAGAGGGAGCTTGTTTATTTGGAGTGGAACACTGGTCTGACAGAAATGTGTTTCTTGATATAATGCTGCTGAATAAATGCATTTCAATAACAGGTTTAATGATTCATTATAAGCCTTTTGTCTCACCTTACAATCCTAGGTTTTGAAGTTACATGTTTTCATGCTGAGCGCTCGGTAGTGCAATGCTTCACCAGCTCTGTGACTGTGTGTTGGAAAACAATATCAATATTAACCCCTCACATGCTTAGCAAGACACCTTGGCACTACTATATTTACAACTGCCATATGGTAGTCCGTCTGGTTCTAGGCTGTACTAGAATATTACCGGTTAGGCAAGGCTCCGATCAGAGGAAGGGGTTTTCGGCAATCGGACCTGGCCATCACTGGGAGACAGTCCAGCAACTCTCAGATTAGTAAGAGGAGTACAAATAAATGGACAACAGCTCTATTGTATGTTTCCAAAACGAGCACACTTTATTCAGATAACAAGCAAAATAGTTATAACCTTCAATATGGGGCAGGATCGCTTGTAAAATATTAAATACCAACAAATATCCTACTGGTTTTCCTTCCCAGCTGGGGACCAGTGACTGCCCAGGTACACATGAGTGACCTTATCCAGCCCCCACCAGTCAATGTGCCAGGACAACATGAAATCGGTCAAGTACACTTCTGTAAATGAGAAAGCAGGTGCCCTGGTGGTGATGTATGTGTCAATTGACCAGTTATCCATCAATCATGTAGACTATCTTTTTCCGTCTAGGGTAAGGGCCTTCTTGCCTTTATTGTGCAAGACACCTTCAATGAGCCACTCAGCAGACTGCTCATGTGCACCCATACAGTCTGTTGGTGCCAACCTTGGCAAGAAAGGGACAGCCTTGTGTATTATGTCCATGGGAGCCATTAAGAGCTACAGTCTCTTCAGCTCTCTAAGGAGAGACTTTGATAGCCATATCCCTGTCCAGTCGCATGGTTAGCACCAAGTTCAATAAGCCCCAAACGTGTCCATTCCATCTGGGTCATGAGAACGTTATTTATAGTTGACTTTATATGTGTGGGTATCTGTTTACCTATCAATTATTCCTATTTCTGAGAATAAATACATTTCTTCCCAGCCTAGAATAGAAAAATATTTTAACCATTTTTTATGATCATTAATGTATGCCATACCATACTAAGCTGGTGAAAAAATGCTGAATAACTTTTAGCATTTCATTAGTACATGCCTAACGTATACCTGAGGAATTTGGTTATTCAGGCACTGGCATCAATATCTCGGGCAAATACAAATACTACAGTTTTTAGGCATTTGGCAAAAAGCATAAAATATTATCATATTCAGATAATAAACTGGTTATGTTGAGCAACCCATTAGTATCTACTCCAAATTTATATGAAGAGAAATTCAGCTTCTGAAATTGGCCAAAAAAAATATTTGAATTGCTGAGAGTCAAAAAATTGAGGATGCTCATAGAAGCAACTATAAATATAAATGCAAAATGTAATCAATTTTACGATTTAATAAAAATGTTAATATTTAGGAGTCCATATACAAGCCATTCAAAAATGTATAAAGCAAATTAGATCCAAATTACTTAAGAGACTAAGGAGAGACATGGAAGAGCTGTAAGGGTATTTTATTCTGTGGATAGGTAGGATAGCTGAAATCAAAATTTGTATTTTGTCAGAGGTTTTATTTTTATTTCAAGTGCTACCAGTTAAGGCAAAATTAGATCATTTAAATGATTTACAAGATTTTATTTTTAAATCTTTATGGGTTGGTAACAAAACAAGAAGAAGCAAGTTGGTTATGTTAAACCATTTGAATATGGAGCATTAGATTTAAATTGGTATTAATATGTTACATGGGTTCCCTGGTGGTCGAGTGGTTAGGATTTGGTGATTTCACTGCTGCAACCTGGATTTGATTCCAGTCAGGGAACCAAGAAGTCACACCACCCTGAAGCCAAGCAGGGTTGGGCCTGGTCAGTATTTGGATGGGAGACCACCTAGGAATACCAGGAGCTGTATGCTGTGGCCCACTTGAGAAGGGACTGGTAACCCACTCCAGTATCTCTGCTATGAATACCAAGTGTATTATGGCCCATAGGGTCACAGAAAGTTGGACACAACTGAATGCCACAAACACAATATGTTACACAATTAAATGGTTAATTTTGTATGTTTTTTAAGACATGGGACCGTGTATTATTGATGTAATAATAATTCATTTTAGTTAAAGTGACACAACAAAAGCATTTTCCGACAGCAAACTAACCGACTAACCGAATTAAACTTATTTTTGCTAGAAAAAAAGGCGTCTACGAGGGGATATAATTAACTTATTTAAATACATCCAGGGTCAATATAAGGCATTGTCAAGTGAACTTTTTGTAGCAAGAGATTTTCAATTGACAAGAGGACATCCCTTGAGATTAGAGGGAAAAAAATGTCACCTTAAACAAAGAAAAGGGTTCTTCACAGTTAGGGTGGCTAAACTGTGGAATTCTCTACCAAAGGAGGTGGTGACAGCTAATTCGATAGATAACTTCAAAAAGGGGTTAGATATATTTTTGAATAAAGAGGGCAATCAAGGCTATCCTAGATAACTAGCGAAGGAATATTGATCCATGGAGAAATTTGATCGCCAGTTTCTGGGGTCAGGAAGGAATTTTCCTTTTTCCCCCTTATGAGACAATGGTTTTTTTTTTCTGTTTGCCTTCCTCTGGATCAATTAACAATTAATAATAAATAGTCCACATATTAAAAAGATCAATAGAGATCTAAAAAGGTTGAACTTGATGGACTAACTCTTTATTCATCCTTAAATACTATACTATTAATAATTATTTAACAACTAATTAATTAATAACTAATCCTCATATTGCAGATCAGAGAAGATCTTAACAGGTTGAACTTGATGGACTGACAGTCTTTTTTCAACCTTAATTACTATGGCCCTCATTCAATTGCAATTCTGCCAATTAAATAGGGCTCTAAATAAGCACATAACATATTTATTTTAAAGAAGTTTTTAGTTAGTAAACATCTATCCAAAAACAAGGTTTTCACTAACTAAAAACTTATTTAAAAAAAATATGCTATGTGCTTTTTTAGAGCACTATTCAATTGGCCAAATTGCAATTGAATGATGGCCCATGTAACTACTATGTAAAATTAACACTGACGTTTGCCATTCTAAACTGTTTGCACAGAGATTCTAATATTTTGTTAATGAGATATAATTGCCATTAATTACTGATTAGCGGTTGAGTCCATTATTGAGTGCAGATACCCTGGCTCTGAGCATGCTTAATCTTTTTTTGTGCAGGTGTCTGCACTCAAGACAATGAACATTTTTAATTTTATATATAGCACTATATTCTGTGTTACCTATCTATCAAACCAGTAACATAGCTATATTTAAATATATATATATTTGTATAAATATTTTAAGAGTGCTTTTCGCCAAATATTTATATATTAATATTAATAATAGAAAAGTATTTCTGTGTAAAAATAAATATTTGGCGAAAAGCACTCTTAAAATATGTAATATACTATGGAACACAGGTTATTGCTACATATAGAATTTATCAGACAACAAAAAAGCTGCAATTTCCCCAAGCCGTTGATCACACTAAAGCCTCGGGTCAAGATTTATCTGTGTTCTAAATTCAGCCTGGCGCTGAGCAATTGCCTATGTGCTCGAAATATGGAACAATGAATGATTCCTTATATCCCCTGTTACATCTGTTTACGTATTGCAGATTTAACAGTTCTGTGTCTGATAAGCATGAACTTGTTTATCGTGGTGTGCTCAGTGAATATTTCTTGCTGTAGGATTTGTGGGAAAGTATATGATGAAGAAGATTTATCCTATGGAGAGTTAAGGATTGTATTTTAGGTGAGAATATATTCGACAGAGTGTTTGTTTATCAAATTAATGCTAAAGTAGGATTTTTGATAAGGGTCTCAGATTACTTTATTTCCTGTTAGCATGAGTGACAACATGGACAACTGGAAGAGTGATGTAAAAGGATATTTTGGGCTGAGGCAGAAGGGGGGATAGGTTAGGAATCAAATGTAAAGGGTAGGGTACAGAGCAAATACACTAGAAAAGCCTTTCTTCTTGAAAATCAGGATAACAATGATTACAATCAAATAATAGTAACCAAAGAAATGGTAATAAAAGTAAGAGCAAGATCGTGTTACTGTTGTTTTATGTTGAAAAAACAATTCATTAGGGTCAGGAAACCAATAGAGATTATATATAAAATAAATAAGTGTTTTGTAATGTAAGGTGGTTATACACTTGCCCAGAATCCTTCAATGCTGAGATTTTGCCCAAGGTCTTAAAAGACCACTGTAGTCAATGTATTTCAATATTGTACTTTACATACACCTGACAATGGGCAAAGTGGTTTAGAAAGCAATATATTTCACTTTTATGTGCAATTATTTTTTACAGCATGGTTCCAATTTCTTTACAGGGCTGTTTGTGGTGGCTAGCAAATTCCCATTAGACCTAGATTAGAAAGTATTGCCAGTTGAAGCTGCCAATTTTTTCCACTGCACATACAGAACCTTCCTCTCTGCTTACAAATTATCCTATCACCTCAAGAAGTAGACCATTAGAAACCAAAGTGGCAGGTACCACCATAGAAAATTTGCTTACATTAGTTAATTAGATAAAGGCGTTACTGTTTTTTTTTCACTTTTTAAAAAAGGTTTGCCCATTGTCATGATCATTGCTTTAACAAAGGACCCCAATGGCCATTGAATATCAGTACAAGACAGGGTTGTCCATTGTCTCTCACGATTTACAATGTGTAAGGTACTTACTAAGATACAACTAAATTATTTAGGGAGCAAAGGAAGATGTGCTGTTAACATTATTACCTTATGTTGCCATCATCCTTCCACAGGCTTGAGATATAAATACAGAAAACTAACTGCATTCACAAGTGCCATAATTAGTTGAAAGGAGTCCATTTGTTTGAAATGAAAGTGTTACATGATATCAGAATAGATATACCTGTTTCTGGAAATGTTTTTAGAGAACATATCTAATCAAATAGCACCATGAAGATCAGGGAGATACCAAGTCCACAAAAAAATTGTGAAGAAGAACCAAATAAGTTCCCAAACTATGAACATCCCTCAGAGTACTGTTAGAAATGGAAAGAATATGGCTCAACTACAAGTCTACCTAGAGAAGCAACCGAGAGGCCAACATTAACTCTGGTGTAGTTGGAGATGCCAACTCATCAGATGAGACAAACTGTCTGGACAACTTTAACTAGAATACCCAACACTCAGTACCGGCATACTCAAGCTGAGGTTTTTGAAGGAGTGGCAAAAAGAAAGCCATTGCATGTCAAATTCCACTTGAGGTCTTGCAAACACACAGTAAACGTGTGAAAAAGGATCTGTGGTCAGATGAGACCAAAACTGAACTTTTGGTCTTAGCACAATGTGGTCTTATCATAATGCACCACAAAGGCAACCCTGAAAAAAACATCACTACAGTAAAGCTTGGTGGTGGTAGCATTGTTTTGTGGGTATGCTTTTTGTTGGTAGAGACTGGGATTGGGCAGCATTGAGGGCAAGATGAATGGATCGAAATACAAGGCATTCTAGAGGAAAACCAGTTTCAGTGTAGATCTGGGAAGATGTTCACCTTTCTGCAAAACAATGCCCAACGGTACACTGGAGTGATTTAATCCCAAGAACCCTTATGTCTTAGACTGTCCTCAGAAAATAATCATAGGATCTCTTTAATACCAAGAACCCTTATGTCTTAGACTGTCCTCACAAAATAAGCATAGGATCTCTGTAGTATACTTATGTTAAATAAATTACCCCCAATTACAGCATAGTATTCTCCCAGTTGCTGCAGACAATATCACTAATTATTAGATAAAAGGCCCCTGACAAAGTTTTCTTGTTCAATCAATAAGTAGAACCAATTCTGAATAAGATTATAGGTTCATAAAACTTGTTGTTCATCAATGGCCCCAATTTAACCTGCCATAGCTTGAGCACTTTGACAAAAAGAATATTATTATTATTATCTCCTATTTATATATCACCATCATATTCTGTAGTGCTGGGATACAGCAAAATATGGGTATGACAATACATAATTTGATAAACTGAGTACTTACACTGTAATAATGGCTAAAATATAGGGTATATTATTTTTTAAATTCTAAATATATTCCTTATGAAATCCAGTTCTTCTAATGAGTATATTATAAATATGTTACTGCAGTGGCATGTTATATTTCTATATTACTTTCAGTTATTTATTTGTATTATATTAACATACAATAAAAATCTAATTATCTAGAAAATTCAATTCATGCTATATAAAAAGATTCATATAAATATATTTTATAAAGCTTGCCTTATTGAAAGCAGTACCATTATTACTAAGTTGTCACACCCATCATAATTAAAGCACCCAAAGGTATACTACATTTGTTGTGTAGATTAACTATATTTCAATAATTCTGATTTTCTTTTTTTAACTGTGAGTGCATATTACTGCGGCATGGTCAGACTATAAATGTGGGTTTTGTACTCCATCCATCAGTGGTCAATTTCTGGCCTTAAACTGACGTAGATAAATGTTCGAAGCATTTCATATGTCACCCTAACCTTGCCTGTAATGGCTCATCATCAACAGAGGATACACGTTTCAATGTAGCAAAGAACAAAAAAGAACATAGATAAATTGTAAAAGAAAGAAAACTGAGCACAAAATGACCCTTTCTGCTACAGTTTATTGTGGTACAAATGAGTAAAATTGATGACTAAAAAACATAAAAGTGACTTGATTTGTGGGTCTGAAAGTACGACAACCTGGCTGCTGACAGCCTCCTGGGTAATTCTAAAATTACTTTTATATACAATTTAAAACAGACACTCACATGATACGTTCAGTACCTTCAGTACAGTTCTTGAGGCAATGATTTCTGATTATCCTCAATTATTTTTCATTGTTATGAAAAAAAAACTGAAAAAAAAACTGAACAATCTTTTAATGATCTCATTTTCCACATATACAGTAAATGCTCTCCTGTAACTACATAAATTCTGTTGATTTGATCTGAACTATAAAAAAAATTCTTATTTGATATGAAACTCATTTCTAAGATATAACAAATTGCAAAATAATAATAAGCTCTATCCATGGGTTCCCTGGTGGTCCAGTGGTTAGGATTCAGTGCTTTTACCTCTACAACCTGGTTAGATTGCAGTCAGGGAACCAAGAGGTCACATCATCCTGAAGCCGAGCAGGTTTGGGTCTGGTTAGTACTTTTTTAATGAAAGACTGCAGGGTGAGATCCTCATCAGCTTCTATTTGTATTCCAACTCACTGGAAAAGGAGCTGGTAACCCCCTCCAGTGTCTCTACCATAAAAACCAAGTAGATAGGCATGACTATGGACATAAAGATGTTCTGGTGTTTAACGGTCTTTGAGGTCACAGAAAGTCGGATACGACATAACAACTAAAACAGCGTGCAGTTGTCTTGGCACGTTTGTGACGTTGTGCAATTGTTCTGCGCACCAGCAATACCATGTACGGTCACCCAATATGGGCAGGTCATAGCAGAGAGGTCAGACAGATCGAGGTCCACTGGAGAATGAACTGGCAACCCACTCCTGTATCTTTGCCAAGAAAACCTCATGGGTAAGCACAACCAGAAACAAGATGTTCTGGCATGTTGCAGTCCATATGGTCATGGAGCATCGGACACAACTGAATGACTAAACACAGTGCTTTATCAAGAATTATTTTGCTACTTTTTGAACATGACCCGGTCCCTAGCATAAAACATAATGTGTGTTTTTTTTACCGTTTTTATGTTTTTCATTTTGTCATTTTGTGTATTTGTTTTTAGATGAAAGAAGGCTTAGATATAGAAAACTTGAAAAGCATGAAAATATTCCATATCTTTTTGGGATATTACATTTGCAAACACATAAACTGAACTATGAAATTTGTTTTAACAACAAAAAGTAATTATTCAATAAATTAATTTCTTATATTTATCCATATAATTGCAGCAAAGAGAATTACTTTAGGAAAAATGCATGCATGCCCCAGCCAACTGTCAGTCGACACACCGCTTTGATAAGAGGGGAAAGGAAACCATGTCAGTGTCACACAACAGCATCACATTGCATTAAAGGACCACAACCCCCCCCCCACCCTATTTGCTCTGCACTGTTAGATTGAGGGTGACAATGGATATTGAAAAAGTGTTTTCATTTTTTAAATTGATGCTGAATTCATAGAGCTATGATCAATTGAACTCAGGCTATTTCACTGAGCTGCCTCTGCCTAATTGAGTAATGACCTCGGTACCACACGGAACAATGATTTATTACTTCTTGTAACTATTCTATCAGATTAAAGGGCATCATGGCAGGTGGCACACAGCATATGTGTCTGTCTATGGTGAGAAAGTTCATGGGTTAAATTCCCACAACAAGAAGATTTTTTATACTGTTGAAAAAAAATCTGAAATATGTTGTTTAGTTTATATAATACATAATTTGGAAACTAACAATACATAGCACAGGAATTAATACAGTACCTAAAATATTTGTTATTGATTTTCAACCACTCTAAAACCACTTTTAAAAAGGAAGCATAAACGGTTTGTTTATTGCTTTAGTCTCAGATAACTATATCTCCACATCACTAGTCAAATCCTTCATATATCCTGTCCACATCAAAGAGAATATATATTTATGAACCTTACCAGGTAGGTAGCAAATCTAATTTTGGACAAAAAGTATAGCAGAAAGAATAGTCCCGTGACCTCAAAGGGCCCTCCTACCTGGAAGGCTCACTAACTGAAGCCCCAAATCTGACTTATAGCTCTATCAGTAAACAGAATGAAAGAGGAATTCTGAAACCAAGGGAGTCAATCAAAGCTTACAAATTGGATAAAACAAATAAATATGTAGGAATAATGAAGGAAAAGACATCATTAGAACTGTAAAATGTAACAAGGACTAATATAACTGTTCCACTTGTTCTATAAAAAAACTTTAAACATACCAAAAAACATACCATAATCTAGGATGAAGTGTGACCTTCTATAAGCCTTAAATAGGGAACCTCATGACTTCTATTCAAATTTGCTAAAAAGGGTCCACTTACAGCTCTTAAGAAATGCCTAGGCAATGATTGCTACTTGGTAACACCAACACTAAAATCATCACCTCATCTGGAAGCACAGCCAGAATAGAGAACTGCAGCTTCCAACTACCAACTGGACTGATTGAGGATTACATAAGGACTGGAGTAACTTAGCTTTGCACAAAATATTGTTTTTAATGTCGACTGGCAAGTTTGAAAACTGATCTAAACAACAGTATTTTTTAATATATGATTCGACATTCTGAATACTGAGTAAAAAAGTTGCAGATAACTTGTACCTCACTTCTGCTTAAGGATTGAGTTAACTTTATTTTGCACAAACGATTGTTTTTAATGTCCTCTGAGAAGGTCTAAAACTAAGCTACACAACAGCACCTTGCAATATATGATTCCAAAAGCTAAACAACTGCAATATGTCAGGTATGTGAAGTAAGGAAAAAATACGAAAAAAAATATCTGTACATTTAATAGTTTCCAGGTTTGTGACAGGCATGGTTGGTAAAAGAAAAATTGAGGAAAAATACAATTTGTATGTCAGACTTCACAAAGAATGGCTTGAAGGGATTGTTCCGAAGGAAAATAACAGTGTGGCAGGTTAACATTAACAATAAAGTGTAGACAAGGCACCAACTCAGATTGCCCTATGGTAGACTGAGCTTCCTGGGATACCTATCAGGGATTTAGTATTCACTGAAAATACCAAGAAATTTAATCAGAAGTGGGATGTTTCTTATCCTTTTTGATAGTTGTTTTTTCATTTATATTATAATTGGATATGTTCTAAATAGGCATTTTGATATTGGGAAAGTGTTAAATATTAAGTTAATATGAGTCAGACGGTTTGAAGCAATCATACAGAAAATGTTACTATATAAACCTATATTAAAAGTATTTTTAGAGGATATGGTCCTATAATGCTGGCAATGTCTTGTGGAAATAGGAGGCAGAAGGTGTGGTATTTGGTATCATATGGATCTATGCTATTGCCTAATTTGTAAAAAGTATACACACTTAAAACTGCTCTTAATATTGTCAACTATTCCATTAGCTACTTGCAACCCAATTACGAGCTCCCCGCCCACAATCACTACGGGCCAGCCGAAGCCAAAAAAACGGCCTTCGAACTCCATTGGTTTTAGCACAGCTAGAATATTACAAGCTCTAGATAATGAAAGTTACACAAAATCGAAATTCTATTAGACCCGCAGCTCTAGCTCGCAAATAAAGTCAGACCCGCAACTGAAAAAAAGTATCAAGTTTCTGTCAAAAATATTAAGAGCACTAAATAGGACTCGCAAGGCAAAAATGTATTGAAGCTGCAGAAGCAATTAAACATACAATACTGTACTTTGAAAGCACGGGAAGGCATGGAAAGACATGACAATAAATTGGACAACAGTCTAAAACCCACAAATATTTTTTATTAAATGTTATTTTTGAATAATAACGATCCCGGGACTCAAGTGGTTAATACATATAATGAAACGCACATGGACTAAAACAGATGATCTAATGCATTTCATGGAGTGCTAGATCGCAAGCCAGGTTGGAAGATATTACTTATTGGCTCTCTTAGCCTCCGATTGCAGTTTACGTCTAACTTCCATGTTTTACTGACATCATGATGACAATCTCATTTACTATTGGCTGTGTCTAAGAAGTAAATTACGAGCTTGCTTAAATATTGTGAGATTATATGATCCCGACCCTGAAATCCTACTTAAAAAGGCAGGGTATACGAGTTCAGCCTTGTGGTCGGAATACAATAGAACACATCTTAAACATTTAGAGAAAAAACACCTGCAGCCAAATTTGAGACTTTGAGGCATTTGGGGGCTTCTAATAGAGTGCAAGGAGAAAGAACAATATATTGAGGCTTAACTATTGGAGACAATTTAAAGTTAGATTCATTTCTTTGTTATTTTTTTCAACAAAATATAAACCACTGTGGTCATACATTTAAAATAATACTCTTTTGAAGAACTACATTTGAAAATGGAAAACAAAATTATAAAAACAACAATAATACAGCTTCTAATTACTTTTTCCGTGTATAAGACGGTATATTTTACCAATTTTTTAAAGTCTAAATTAGGGGGGTTGTCTTATACACGGAATGTTGCAATTAGATACCCTGGTCTGGTAGTGTAATGCTGCATCTGGCCACTAGATTTAAGGCAGGATAAAAGACACACATTTGGAAATGAATTGTTTCCAATTATATTGCATTACACTGCAATTTTTATTTTATTTTATAAGTTTTTATTGTGTTACACGTATATTTAAGGGCACTTTCTATCATGATTTTCACTGATTTCTATTCCAGCTCAATATCCTTGTGATCACATCACTTATTACTCAGTCGCGATGTGCAATTGCATTTTTCCGGTTTAACACAGGATCACAAAGATATTGAGCTGGATTGGAATCAGTGAAAATCATGACAGAAAGTGCCCTTAAATATATGTATAACACAATAAAAAGGTATAAAATATTTATTTATTTATGAATTTTGGGCTCCAAAAATAGGGGTTGTCTTATACATGGGGACGTCTTATAGACGGAAAAATACGGTATATGGATCCATTTTTTATGCAATTATGCTGTAATGGAATCAACCATTTTAGTTTCCAGTGATTTCCTTCCTGATGTAGGAGGAGATTCTGAATGCTCTATCTGCAAAACAGTAATGTGTTAGCTCCAACTGCCAGGGCTCTCATGCACTAATGCAAAACTTGTTAGTTTACAATGACACATCCTGTTGAAACAGAAGCTGCAATAAGCTGTCTAGTAAAAAAAATGGAACCCTGAAGTAAAGAATCATTGCATTTAAAATAAAAAATAAAATAAAGGTTTTGTTTATTTATTTTGCTTACTAAATACATTTATATATTTCAATATTGGACAGTGATGTACTACAGCACAGTATGACTTTACTGGGGGGAAAGCTATGGCAAGTATGGACAAGCTAATGAAAAGTAAATATAATACACTATCAACAAAGGTCTGCATAGTTGGAACTATGGTATTCCCAGTAGTAACATACGATGTGAGAGCTGGAATTGTGATGCTGAAGAAAAATTCTTGAAGTCCCTTGGAAGATCCAATCAGTCAATACTACAGGAAATCAAGACAAACTGTTCACTGGAAAGTTTGATCATGAGGCTTCAGCTCAAATATTTTTGCCATATCATGAGAAAACAATATTCCCTAAAGAAGACTGTGATGCTGGGAAACATTGAAGGCACATGAAGTAGGGGGCGAAAGAGGCAAAGATGAATACATGAGGTTACTGAAGCAATGAACATGAGCTTGATGGAGCTCAGAGGGGCAGTGACAGATGTGCCTGGTGTGCTGTGGTCCATAAAAGCACTGAGAGTGATACACAACTGACTGAATAAACAACAACAAAGCTTTACTCCATAAAGAGGGAATGGTGGAGAATTGCAATGTAACAATTGGACATAACTTTTCTTCCATGGGTGTTAAATAAAAATAAATCAAAGTAGTATTTACAGGTGGTGTTATTGTGCAGTCCATAACATATTTATTTGAAGGGGCACTGTCAGAATTTGACATAAGCCCATGAGAAATAATAATGTTGATGCTTTTTTTGCCCACATAAAGATATAGATCTAGTAAATGTATATGAGGCAGAAAAGGGAATCAACGTATTATTACAAAAAGCACTACAGTCATATTTTTTTCCATATTTTTGTTTTTGGATAATAAAAAATATACCATAACCGTCAAAATGTTTTTAGAAAGCAAAAAAAATAAATTAAATAATCTGAACCTTTATATTTAGCTGATTTTATATGCAATTATTTTTTACTGTAGGGATCCATCTTTCTTCATTGCTGTTGCAGGTGACTTTTTCGGGTGTAAACATACAAACTTCTGGCAGGTTCCACAATCGCATAATTGCATATGAAAGATAATAATTGTTGATATTGTTTTATTTTTACATTCTAAAAACATGTTGCATTTTTTAAGTGATTTTCTTCCAAATAGTAATTTTTTAAAATATGACTGCATTGGTCCTCTAATATTCTTGCCCTGGACAGTTTGCAGGATCTCACAATCACTTTGTTCAGCACCACAATGGTTTGAAACAAATCCATTGCAATGTCTAGTTGGTATGTGTCAGGGGGTTCTGGATTTCTACCTTGTCGTGGTGAAGAGGTTTGTGTACTTCAATGAAGCTGTGAGCTATACCATGTAGGGTCACCCAAGATGGGCAGAGAGCTCAGACAAATCATGGTCCGCTGGAGAAGAAACTGGCAACCCACTCCAGCATCTTTGCCAAGAAAACTTTAGATATTAACACAACCAAACACAAGCAGTGCCTGGCATGCTGTGGTCCATATGGTCACGTAGCGTCAGACACAACTGAACGACTGAACAAACAACAATTTGTTGACACTGCACTGAAAGAGGACTTTGTTTCACACAATGCTGCCTGTAAATTGGTTACCAGTAATACCCGGTCAAACAAACTTGTAAATTCATTACATCCTGGAGAAGTTGTCTGAGATATACAAGGTTTAAGTTTCCCATAAGGCACTCTGCTAGGAACAGAAGATGTTATGATTAACTGACATATGAGATGTACTGCCCAGGCTGCTTCCTTAAGCATGATGTGAAATGTTATAAATACATTAATTAAACAAACATTTAAATTATTTTTTCTCTTTGTTGCATGTGAAAGAGGGTATTTGATAATGTACCACTTTGTTTTTTTTCTTTCAAATGATGCTTTCAAAGCATAAAATTAACTTATTCAATGCTTAAATAAAGTTGGGGCTTGCCCTTGTCAACCAATGAGCAGTCATTTAGATCAGGGATGAGTAAGTTCGGTCCTGCAGAGCCACACATAGGTCAGCATTTGAGGATATCCCTGCTGCATACAGGTGAGTGAATCGCTTCTTCAGTCATCCTGATTGGCTCACCTGTGCACAGGAAGGATATCCTCAAATACAGGCCTGTGTGGGGCTCTCCAGGACCGGATTTGCCCACGCCTGACATAGATATATGACTCATACTTATCTGCCAATTAAATCGACAGTCCCATTAGCTACTTATAACAAAGGTTTCTATCTGGAGCATATTATTATTTCACTATAATGCTGCAGTTCCACTGATGGTTGACCAGGTAATAAGAATAGATACGTAATTGTTTTTTGCACCAACACCTAATAGGATGTGGAGAGAAGCAAATATGTCTGAATCTGCAATACTAAAGATTAAATGCATCTTTTAAAAGCTACCCTGATTTTTTTAAATTGCTAATTTAATATTAAAAGAAACAAATGAAAAACTATTGTTTCAGCAATACCTTATTAATTAAAGGGCCTGCCAGAAATTATGCCAACTGTTCAATAAAAGGTATATCTACGTTTCCCTGTTGTTCCCCTTTTCTAATCTAACACACGCTGCTTATATCAGACACACACATTACATTGAGTACATAAAGACTTATTTTATTTAAAAATAAAAATTGTTTTCTGCACCCCCAGAGCTGTTTACATAGGCACATTGTACCTACCAATAGAAACACTGCATTTGGGTACGATTTTAAACCATATACTAACCTTCAAGCCAACAGCAGCACAGAGCAGAGATCCACAGAGCAATGTCTGGGATCCTCATGCTTCCATGATGCTTTGCTGCAAAAACTGCCATCGCAGATTGAAACAATGTATTAGCTGCCTGTGATTGGCCAAAATTAATTATGGATTTTATGGTCATTTTAGAAGGGAAAATCAACTGCTTGCAAACTCAAGAGATTTTGCTAACTTTTGCAAACTTTAGGGTAAGATTAATAATGTTTATTTTTATATTTTTTCTTGCAACAAATGTTTTCAAACACTACTGATTCTCCTCTATCAGATGCACTCATAATCCAGGGAATTTAGATATGCCTTTAAGAACTTACAACGATGCTAAATTAAGAAATACAGAATCTACTGGCTCTTTACAAATAAAAATAAAAATAAAAAATATTTAAATTACTATTAAAATGACTAATTAATATTATGTGCCAGATAAAGTCATTGAAGGTAGTTAACAAATTTGTATTTTTATACTGTTTAATTATTATATCTTACGAATTTAAGCGTCTGTGTTGAATTACAAGACCAATTGAGTTAAAACACTTATCTGTTATTGAGATGAAAAAAAAATGTATTTTATCACAGCATGACACATTGCTTCAAGTTCTCTAACCACGATTTTCCCCTTTGTGCCATTTTTACATGTATCCAAAAAAATAACAAGCTGTGTGTTTTTATACCAGTGCGACTGTCAGTTATACAAAGGAAAAAAAACGGATGCAAAGCGCAAAAAAAATGTACGCAGATGTCTCTCCCACCCTGGAATGATTACAGCGGACGTTTCAATGCCACTCTTTGAAAAGAAGAGAAGGTGATAAAGAGTAGCTGGACGCATTTAAACTGTCAAGATCGATCAACGGCAGATGGGAAAATAGTGTTTAAATGTCTGTCTCATCTTGTTCAAAATGATAATGTAATGCTTCCCATCGAGAGGAACTTGGGAGACGCATTGTAAGTGGGGACTGGAATCCGCTATTGTTCCTGGTAATTTGGGTGCACAGTAAATGAATGACTAATAAGTATTTCATTGTGTTTGACTGTAATGCAAAGACGTTCTATTAATATTTAGAACTAGAAGGACAGAGAAATGCGAAACTCTTCTAAACAGCTCTTCTATTATTAATGAATATTGATGAATATATAATAATATTAATGAATCTATCTATCTCTCTGTCTATCTCTCTATCTATCCCTCTATCTATCTATCTATCTATCTATCTATCTATCTATCTATCTATCTATCTATCTATCTCTCTATATATCCCTGTATCTATCTATCTATCTATCTATCTATCTATCTATCTATCTATCTATCTATCTATCTATATATCCCTGTATCTATCTATCTATCTATCTATCTATCTATCTATCTATCTATCTATCTATCCCTCTATCTATCTCTCTATTTATCCATCTATCTATCTATCTATCTATCTATCTATCTATCTATCTATCTATCTATCTATCTATCTATCTATCTCTCTATCTATATCTTTATCTATCTATCCCTCTATCTATCTATCTATCTATCTATCTATCTATCTTTTTACCTATCCATATATCTATGTATCTATCCCTGTATCTATCTATCTATCTATCTATCTATCTATCTATCTATCTATCTATCTATCTGTCTGTCTGTCTCTATCTGTCCCTATATCTATCTATCTATCTATCTATCTATCTATCCATCTATCTATCTCTCTATCCATATATCTGCATCTTTATATCTATCCCTATATCTATATATCCCTCTATCTATCTATCTATCTATCTATCTATCTATCTATCTATCTATCTATCTATCTATCTATCTATCCTCATATATATCACACTATCTATCTATCCCTCTATCTATCTATCTTTCTATCTCTCTCTCTCTCTCTCTCTCTCTCTCTCTATCTCTATCTATCTATCCATGTATCTCTCTATCAATCCATATATCTATATCTCTATCTATCTATCTATCTATCTATCTATCTATCTATCCATATATCTATATATCTATCCCTATATTTATCTTTCTATCTATCTATCTATCTATCCCTCTATCTTTCTATATCTCTATCTATCTATCTATGCATCTATCTCTCTATCTATCCATATATCTATATCTCTATCTATCTACATATCTATCTATCCATATATCTATATATCCCTATATCTATCTATCTATCTATCTATCTATCTATCTATCTATCTATCTATCTATCTATCTATCTAGTTATACAAAATAAATGTATTCTTACATATGGCTGGATTTCTCATTAGGCAAACTAGGCAGCCTCCTAGAAGCGCTTCCCTGTGCAGGGCTCCTCATTTCACACTTCAAAATGTTCCCTGGCATAAAAAGAAAACAAATACTGCAGTTCACAGACTTGTTACTAGGGGGTGAACGCTTGGACCTAGAGAGGAAGGAAGCTGCTGTGGCACTGCATAAAGAGAAATGCTGAGGAAATATAGATATATACACATATTACTGGAGTTTATATCATCCACAAGCTCTGTGTGCATGTGTCTATGTGTTGGGCCCTGCCTGATCAGTACCTCGTGGTCACTGACATCAGACATGGGGTGTCCCTGGTCAACATCTCCACATATTGTCTGCCTCAGCACAAAGCTTCTCAGTCTCAGTACTGTAGCTAACTGCCAGCCTCCACTGCAGTTTAAAGCAGGCTTGTCCGCCATGGATCTTTTCATGCTTTTATTACTACACTTGTTTGTGAGGATATCTATTATTTTAAGTATAGCCATTTACATTTACTGTACTCACTATTCTGCACATCTATCTAGACCCACCTGTACATTACACACACACACGTCCAAAGTATTGAAAGCTTGGTGTGTATGGAGGATCCTGACCAATGTGCATATGCAGAGCGGCTAAGAAAGTTGTGCCTATGGGTGCCTGAGATGTAAACCCAGCCCTGTCCTTATAGTTTATATTAAAGTCCTGGAATATATCATTTAAAAAATCTTTTTGGAAAGTTAGAAAAATAAATAGCAGCTGGGCTAAATGTGTAATGCAGTGCAGATCCACTTCATTATTATCTGTAAGCCTCCCATGTTCCAGAACTGAATACATGTTCCCTCCTTTTGTTACCAATCACAGGGAACCATGAGAAAATAAATTATGGAATGATCTAGGTAAATGAAACTAACCAGGGAGGAGGCATAATGTATTCAGTATTTACTCCTGTGCAAGCTGCTCAGTAGATTTATTACATATTACACACTTACTTTAGATTTTATAAAATGATTATTCTACTTTTTTACATGCTATATTTTACTAACTGAGGAGAGAAGATCTTAAAAAAATTCAGATAATCTTTATGTACAAAATACTGAATTTCCCAGGACTAACTAAACTTCACAAGGCCGTGAAGGATGCAATACATAATTCTCTGGAGAGACTCTGTTGAGTTCAAAAACCTAGTTATTTACATTGTTTATGTTTTAGGTTCATAAGTAATGTCTATTTTTCAGTGTTTACGTTGGTGGGCGTAGCTGTATTTAGTTCATTTTAATTGTTTTTTTCTTGTAACATTCACTTTTAGAGACTCGCCCCAACAAAAATTTTTGTTAATCTTAAAGATAATTAAAACTGTCTATACATTGTTCTAATTCTCTACAATATACCATCCCTGAGATATTCAGCATTGTATATGTGAGTCTTTTATACTAACAAGTGACTCAATACTTAGAGTAAGTATGGGGGAGGGTATCTAACGGCATGACTTAGGGGGTATCCTTAGGGTATCAAAGACTGACAAGCATTCTGTAATCCTAATTAGCACATCAAAGCTGCTAATTCATATTTGGGAGTCACTCATTTGCATAAGAACACAACAAATTGTTAGTAAACAAATGGTTAGTAAACTGTACAGCTTGTGTCATGCTTTGAGAATAACTTAAAAATAAACAACAAGATTTTGTGGTGAAATAGTCCTTTTAACACTAAAATGGTTAACTCAGATACACAAGTGATATATATATATATATATATATATATATATATATATATATATATACATATATATATACATTTTTAATATGTACATAGAATACATGGCCAAAAAACTATAAAAAATAATATTAAACTTGCATAAAATTATATTCTGACAAACTATGTTAAATCGGCCCATAAAAGGTCACTATAGGAGTAGCCAAATTGTGCACCTGTCAGACTTAGTTTGTTTTGCAGTAGTTTCTGCAGTTAACAAAAGTGTAAAAAAAAGAGCATAAAAAGATTGTACATGCAGAGATAATGGTAGATGGACAATCTTGTACATTAAAGGAGAAATAAACTGCAAATACCTTGGCCCTGCTGCTAAAAGGTCATATTTAAGTGGTAGGGCTTCTTTCAAAGACGTACAAAACAGGTAATTTCTACTGGCACACCATGCCAGTGCTTGGTTGGGTTGAATTTGCTGGTCTGTAACAATGTGCTTTTAATACATTGTAAGTGCAGAGTAATGTTGTGATGGACCTTTGGTAATGAGTGGGTTATCAGAGGTTCTATTCTTGGTAGAGTAGTACACTCGCACTGACTCAAATGAACGGTCATGGTGAACTTGGGGCAAAGGAAATATTACAGTCTAATATTAGAGAATTGGAACCGTAAACAACAGACTGTAAACAACAATAACATTATTAAAGTGACACAGAAAAGGTTCTGTTTATTACATAATTAAAAAGTACATATAAAAATAAAAATAAAAATAATACGTTTAAGTGCCTTACAAATGATATAGAAGTTAGGTGTATTTTATGTATAAATGAATTGAAATATTTTCCTTTTGTCAATCACAATTTATTTAGAGGGGATGATCAAGAAGCTAAGCTTGTCCAATTGGAAAAGTATATATATATATATATATATATATATATATATATATATATATATATATAATGCCACATACAGTACCTAACAATTAAGCATCTCTGTGACTATTCCCGTTTTTCAACTTATATTTTTTTTACCATACCCACTGCTAATGTTTATTAATTGCTGTGGAAAAAAAACATTACCACAGAGTGAATGTGCAGTTAATTTATAAAAGATATGTCTACTTCTTTTTTTCTTAAAATAGAACCCATTCTGTGTCACTTTTTTATGTAATGTAATCAGTGCTTCCTATTGTATCCTCTCTGCTTTTTTTGTATAATGATATACATGATGACACACAAAGAAAATATAGGGTCTCAAAGATACTAATCTCATAGTTACAATTTTTTTTTCTATTTTTTTTTGTCCAAAAATGTCTATCCCAAATAAAACTGGGTAATTAATTTAATAAGACATCATGGAAATTTTGGCAAAATAAACATAACATTACTATTAATTGTATAATTTATTATTTAATTTTAATGAGCTATTATTTTAGAATAATTACTAAAACATATTTTAGTTTGATGCAAATGTTTCAATCAAATAAATTGAGGTGATATTTTACTTTTTTGATGTTCATAAGTGAGTTATACATTTGCAACCAAACAGGCCATCTACTCTGTTCTAAAAGCTTTACTTTCCTAAATCCTTATGCATATCCCAAGAATGCTTGCATTATTTTAATATCTTTTTCCTACACTTTCCAGTGGAAGGCTGTTTACTTCAGTTATTGTAATAACTGGACTGGGCCGGCATGGCCATAGTATAGTGAGGTAGGAAATCGATGCAAATCAAGGATAGCAAAAGGGTTCCTTCACCGTCATAATATTATATCCAAGGAGCTCTTCAGAATTTATATTATTCAATATTTATAGAACAACCTATACAGATAGGGGCCTCATTCTATTATCGGCCTTAAACCGGCCGTAAGGCTGCGATTCCTTTTGGGGGTCCCGTTACCTCGCAATTCAATTAAACGGCACCGCAAGGATCTCCTCTTACGGCCAGCCGTATATCTTGCAACCGGCCGTAAGCTCTGAAATCTAAAAAGTCAAAAATAAATTCAAGCCTGCACTGTACAGCTCTGTAAATGCTAGGGATCATATTGGGGGACATGAGGATTAATAGTAACCCACTCTCAAGCTTGCACATCAGCCTAAACCCGAGTTCAAATTAACTTTATTTTCCGGCTGCGGCGTGGGGGTGTCTGAGGTGCTCCAAGCACTCTGGCCTTTTTACATGGATATTTGACGTATATTAAAAAATATATATTTTACGGATTTGAGTATAGGGGAATTTTGTGCTATTTTTGCTAACACCGAAAATCACTTTATAGTCTTCTCAAAGTGCAGGATGGCTTTATTTGGGCTATATTTCGTGCTTAATTGGTGCTAGCGGGACCTCTTTCCTGCAAGTAAGCTGCGGCTCGGTTTTAGCCTTGCAGAGAGGGTTCCCGGAGCAATTGAATTGCAAATAGGATTTTCTTACGGCCGATTTCCTTGCGGCCGTTTTAGATCAAAGGCTTTCCTCCGGCGCGAGCGGCCGCAAGGGATAGCAAGGCACCGGCCGCAAGCTATTCTGCTATTCTATTCCCCTCCGGCCGGAGGGGAATAGAATAGCAGAATAGCTTGCGGCCGGTCCTTGCGGCCCCGCAACGGCTGCAGCCGATAATAGAATGAGGCCCATAATGTATATTGTACAATATAACACACAAGTCCACACTGTTAACAGTATTTAGTAAAATGAGTCTCTCAGCATCTATTATAATAGTGAAAACTAAGAAAATAGCATTTTCCCTATTACTTCCATTACTGTATATAGTAAATCCCTGTATAATGTATAATGTATAATAACGCAGTTTCTGTACAACCTTGGTTGGTTGTTCACGGATTCCTAAATAGGATCCATAGGACATTTTTTTTGTACGCATCTAAGTAATAACACCCAGGCCTAATAAACAAACTAAGATCATTTTTTGAGCATTACAGTTTTATACTTACATTGAATCATTCCAGATAATGAATACTTGACCAGTACGTCTACTAATCAGACAAAACAAAATCCAGTGCCATCAACATGTGCAACATATTCAAATAGTTAAATAGTGCTATAAATGAATTACATTTGCTTATAGTTATTTTATTATATAAATTCTATGCATTCATATGTCAATAAATACAGTGCATTTAAGCAATATTCAGCTTACATGGATTTTCAGCTTCTGATTCAATTAGCACTGAAAGTAGGGAACTTACCGTTTATACTTGAGTATAAGCCAAGTTTTTCAGCCCTTTTTTTAAGGCTAAAAAGGGCCCCCTCGGCTTATACTCGAGTCACTCTCCCCCCGTATCTCTCTAACCCCGCCGTGTCTCTCTACCACCCCGGGTCTCTCTAAACCCCCCGTGTCTCTCTAACCCCCCCGTGTCTCTTTCCCTCCCCCCTCCTCATCCTCAACCCCCTCTCCTCATTCTAAACCCCCCTCCTTATTCCAAACCCCCCTAAATACCTCCCCCTCTCCCTTTCCCCTCACTTACCTGCTTCTGCTCCGGCCTCCGCTTCTTCTTGACCCGGCGCGCATGTGACATCAAATGCGCGCCACGTCATTAGCATATACCAGGTGCCGGCACCCGGTATATGCTAATGACGTGACGTCAAATGCGCGCCACGTCATTAGCATATATACGGTATGTAAAGTAGAGGACTTCCTTTAGAAGGCATGTTGCTATCAATAACTGGCAAGGCTTGCTTTCTCAACTGTTTAGTGAATTTAGTACATGGTTTCATTGGCACTGTTTAATACACAGATACATATACAAAACCTTCCAATTTGAACCATAAAAGAACAGGTTACAGAAGCAATTAAGAACATAGCTCAGTGCACAGAAAATGGCTCCCTTTTCCATAGACAAATGATTGATGTCGCTTTTGGAACATTAGTCCTTTAGTAGACTCAACGTCCTCTAAATATGCACAGTATCTTATATGGTCTCTAACACTTCCCATAAAAAAAAATATGAGGAGAATATGCATCATTCTCATACCTCCAAATAGCCATAGAGGGACGCTTATATTATTGAAAAAAACATTACGCACTGTTAGGCAGTGTTATTGTCATTCTATGTGATGTGCAAACTGGGTTTTAAAGATGCACAATGCATCATACAGACATATATTCTGAAGAACTATTTGAGGAAACAAGAGAAACTAGTGAGGGTAGTGTTGAAAAACACAGTTTTGCCATTAAATTTGGGACTTTCCTTCAAAAGAAGTACATTTGGAAAGTTACAAGCTTGGAATATTTTCTCCTGAAAACAGGAACTCTCCCCCCAAAAGAGGTAATCAAATCCATTGCTGTGAAGACTACAGTGGACCCTTGGTACTCAACTACCTCAAAACTCGTCGATTTCTGTATTCAATGCGTCTTGATTGGCAAAAAAAAACATTTCTTTGGTACTCGTTGCACTAGCATGGTAGTTTGGTACTCCTTGTGCCTTCTGTAACCAATTATTGATAAGTACCAAGGATCAACTGTAGATGAATCTAGTGTGTGAGAGCCTCATTCAATTACAAGTCCACAAGTCGCGGGATGTAGGCCGTAAGTCAGAGGGTCTGCTGTGTGCCCACAACTTATGGTGCTATTCAATTGGCCGAGGACACAAGTCCCGTCCCGATAGTGCATATCGCAAACCGTGTTACCGTATGTAGCATTTGCGAGCTTGAAGATGATCAATGACACAAGTCCGTAACCCCAGATGTGGAATGCGGGTCTGATCGTTACTTGTAATACAAGCCCGTAGGACTTTGAAATCCAACCTCCATTTTTCATTGAAGTAGTGATGACGATCTCTAAGTCTTACCAGCTTGAATTATGAGTTACGATCGGACCCACAGTCCAGAAATAATGCAATATTGATAAAGCCGTAAATATGATATTCTATTACATGCGAGTTCCATTATATGTATTAACACATTGATTGCCGTGATCGATATAACACGGAAATTAAACATGAAATCAAGTATTTGTTTTGGCTGATTTGTGCTATTAATTCTAAGACCTAACATTACTTTCCCTTTTAATAAAAGTACAGTAGAGTGTTTATATATGCTTTTACAGTGCTCCAGACATGTCATCAAGCCCTTTGCGAGTCCTTCTTGGTACCCGTGACTTGTGCCATTTGCGGGCTTGACGGCTTGCTTAGCGAGGGGGAATCGGAGCAATTGAATATCGATTTGCGTTTTAGCGTTCGGAAGTCTTACAGCCATGAAAGATCAAAGGCTTGGAGGGGCATTAACTTGCGATGTGAACCATCACATTGAATCGGAGGCCGGAGCCCGTAACACGATCGGAGCCCACAAAAAGACACCAAGTGAATAAGAAAATAACTTGCGGGCTACATTTGCGAAGCCCGGATCTCCCGAATGCGACTCTATGTGTCCAATATAGATCATTATACTCAAGGCTCTCATTATCATATGCATACACTCTCACTGGCTATTTCATATTCTGAGATCTGGAACAAAATAAAAGACCATTTTAATACATTTAAAATAAATTAGAATTTTTAAATATCTTTTACTTTCTCAGGTGCCATCAAGAACCTAATATATATAATAGAACGACCGGTCATAATTTGCTTCTTCACATTTCTTGATGTTGTATTTCTATTTTCACAATAATAATATCAGGCACAGATGTGCTCAAAATTCATGGGTACCTAATAGTTTTTTGACCAATCAGATGATTGATATCATAAGTTCAAACAGCATCCAATAAATCATGTCATCCTTATAATCAATATGCATTACCTTTATTTTACATCACAACATCTATTACAATATTCTGTATTACTGACAGAGCTGGAAGTACTGAGGAGTATTTTACTGTTGTTAAAAGTGAGATACACCGTAAATCAACATTAAGTGGAAATGGATGGCATTTATTATATTCTCCTGGCCTGTGAAATTCAATTCTGATATTGTCAGGGTATCCCAGGGAAAGTGGTAAATCATACTTATGATTTTGAAGTATGGGAAAACAGAATGGAGTGAGCACGGTTTTCTTCCTTAACGTGAAAACGAAATATTAAATATAGATGAGTGAACAGACAAACAGTAGGGCAGACAAAAATATACATAGACAGACATACAGACATGATGTGTCATACAAACACACATAAATAGACTATATACAGTATACAAGCCAAATACATTATATGGACGGATAGAAAATGAAACAGTCAAGCATATAGGCAGGTACACATTCAAATACAATCAAATAGGCATTACATAGTCAGAAAGATAAATATATAGATTAATCTTAATAAGCAATAGGAAATATTAATTACATTGCACACTGATTTTTGTATTTATGCCAACCTAATAAAATAACAATTTCTAGATTCTTTATTTCACTATTTCTTTCTTTTCTACGAATGTTTTTGAAATCTACAAATATACAGCACTATTAAATTCTAAGCCAATTGTGAAGCTCACAATGGCTGCGGGCTTGAAATTTGGCCCGAGTTACTGTGCTATTAAATTAGAACGGGCTGCCAGCTAGACACGCAAACCTGTAAACCATTTGTCGGCGGACGGATTTGCGGGCTTGAGCGTGATCAATTAGTCAAATCTGTAGTTACGGGTTTAGATGGAGCCAATGGAAATAGAGATCGTCATCATAGCGTCACAGCAAAATGGAGGTTGGATTTTAAAGTATTACGGGGTTCAATTATGAGTTACGATCAGACCCACATTACAGTTATAATGCAATATTCATAAAGCCGTAAATATGACATTCTATTACATGCGAGCTACAGTATATGTATTAACACATTGAAATTTAAACATAAAATCAAGTATTTTTGTGGGATGATTTGCGGGCTTGAGCATGTTGTGCTATTAATTCTAAGACCTAACTTCACTTTCCCTTTAAATAAATGTACAGTAGTGTGGTGATATTTGCATTTAAAGTGCTACATATTGGACTTTACCCCCCCTGCGAGTCCTCTCCTGTACTCATTGGGCTTTGCGTGTTACGGGCTTGCCGTGACTTTGTTGTATTTTAATAGCATGATTGGAATTTAGCGGTTACGGGATTGACAGATCAACGCATTTACACCAGCGAAGTTCCTCATCCCGTAGGCTTTTTTCACACCAAACCAGCAGATCGGCAGTGGCCTGCTTTACGGGGCTAATTATATAGCAGTAAGGCTTAGGAGCTACATTACGGGCTATGGTTTTACACATAGCTTGAATTTAATAGGGCTGTGTGTCATCAAAAATGTGTGGTATTTGGACAACTACTATATGTAAAGTGTTGAAAAAATATTAATGTACATAAAACAAGCAAAAGGCTGTAAAATAACATAAGTAATATGCAATAAATGTAAAAATAACATCTATCTACAGTTTTGTTCTTATTATCTTACATTTAAAATTGTTTGGTCCTCTATCTATCTATCTATCTATCTATCTATCTATCCATCCATCTACCCATCTATCTATCTATCTATCTATCTATCGATCTATCGCACGCTCATTTATACAGAAAACTAATTATGTATGCATTATATATATTTAGCAACTAGTCTGATTTTTAATTAAAAATATATTATTGTATTGATTGTATTGCATTTGCTTTTTTGGTGGCATATAGATTTTGATTATTGAATTCTTATAATAAATCTTATTGGGAAGAGAAACACTAGAATTAGGGGCAACAAAACTGCTGTTGTAAAAGTAAAACACACATTTACGATTAATAAGTGTGTGCAATGCAAACTGGTGATATCAGCCAAAGGTTTCGTTTTCAGGTGTTATGAAACAAATCCATTTGTGGGGATGTGCATACTGTATACATATATATGGAAAAACACAGAAGCAATCTTCAGATTCAGAGAGAGGATTAACTTATATAAACATTTGAATATATGCTGGTGCCAATGTTGGAGTAGACGTCAAGTATAATCTTCTTAGGAAGTGAATAATCGAATGCATTAAATGTTACCATAGTATGTAATCAATTATCTATCTATCTATCTATCTATCTATCTATCTATCTATCTATCTATCTATCTATGTGTCTATCTATCCCTCTATCTATCTATCTATCTATCTATCTATCTATCTATCTATCTATCTATCTATCTATCTATCTATCCCTCTATCGATCTATCTATCCCTCTATCTATCTATCCCTCTATCTATCTATCCCTCTATCTATCTACATATCTATCTATCTATCCCTCTATCAATCTATCCATCCCTCTATCTATCTATCTATCTATCTATCTATCTATCTATCTATCTATCTATCTATCTATCTATCTATCTACATATCTGTCTATCTATCTACATATCTATCTATGTATCTACGGTATATATAGAGGTATACATTTATCTGTCTATCTATCTACATATCTATCTATCTATCTATCTATCTATCTATCTATCTATCTACATATCTATCTACATATCTATCTATCTATCTATCTATCTATCTATCTATCTATCTATCTATCTATCTATCTAGCTTTCTATTTATCTATCTATCTATTTATCTATCTATCTATTTATCTTTCTATTTATCTATCTATCTATCTAACTTTCTATTTATCTATCTATCTATTTTTGCATGTATATGTTCTTCTTTATGGTTACTGCTGAAATATTAATACTGATAGTTCAAACAGATAATTTACTGTATGAGAACATTGATGACGCATATGGTCAATGTCATAGTGATAGTAATTAAGGTGAAAAAAGACTATTAGTCCATCAAGCTCCTCTGAACCTTGTAATATGTGAATTGTTAATGTCGGCTGATACGTATCGGTAACGTTGGGATCTGGGTTAGGCATCTATTTTTTAAGTGGTTCTTAAATGTGACAAACTTTGAAATTGACCAAATCCTGTTGGATTGTTTGTTGTATCAACAAAATGGCTTCCATGTTCTAACTTGAACGACATACTGGTACCTGGTTTTGTGAATTTGTAACCTTTGAGCAGTCAATATTTTTTTTACAAATTTCCCCAGTGTACAACAATATTCGTTAAAAATGAAGTTACGATCGGGAATGCATACTTTTACAGATACACATATAAATATTGGCCATCTTAATGGTAAATGGAGAAGGCTACAATGGGAAAGTCACTCCTTGATTAGGCACCTTTTAAAGATCAAAATGGGGAAAAAAAGTTTTGAAAAAGTAAAATAAATACAGTTTTTTTTACATCACCACATTCTGAAGGAGTTGATAAGGAAAGTGATATAGAAGGAGTGTGGAAGATGAGTAATTGATAGGAGGTTGGAGGAGGTGGCTGTGTGTCATTGTGAAGACTGAGCCAGCAGAATATTTTTTTTTTTTTTAAAGCCAATGGATAGTCTGACAGAGAGAGTTAATGAGGTCAATTACTGAGGAGAAAATTAAATAGTTAATTTACAGTCATGTATTATCTTGGGTATCGACTATTTTTTTCTCTAGTCTCTGATTTGCACCTGGTAAGGGACACTGGATGCAGATAAGATATTAAATTCATTCTATTGAAAGCATTTCCACAATGGATACAATATGGCCGCAAAGCATTGACCTTACAATCCTGGTTGACATGCCAGGTAAGCAAAAAGATAACCATCCCAGTAAAATATAATGCCATGAAATAGTTATTAAAGTAAGGGTTGCGCCTTTACTACATTTTGTAGTTTGCCGCAAAAATCATTTAATTTATGGTGAGCAAAAGAGAGACAGAAGCCCTCCACTGTTCAGTAGTACAGTAAATAAATAGTAGATCTGTGTTCACATTTGAATGTCTAAAGCAAGTTAAAATACTTATTTCCTGCTCAGAATTCCAAGAAATACAGTTATTGCACTGCATTCTGGGGATCTGGGCAGAGACATGCAAATGAGCTCACAAAGGATTCACTCTTTAATCCAATACTATTACAAACCTGGCTCCTTTTATGCATGCAAATAACCTCCCCATAATATCTACTACACAAGTTAGGAACTGACCCCACACTGATGAGCAATATCAAAACAGCTGTCCATGGTTAGGTGTCCTGGCTTGTACATAATCCATCCTGGGCTTTGCTTAAGGCTGTGTAATACTAATAATAGGACCCATTTTTGGATTACAGAGCAAAGCCTTTGTGGGCACATTTGCATGTTTCTATGTTTTGTAAAAACATTTAGCTCATTATCAATTCTTCAAATAATCATACCGTAAAAATGAGACTTAAGGAGACTTGATCACGCCAAAAAAAATTATTATTAAAGGGCATGGAAAACTGGCTTTATTTTGTACTAGAGTGAATCAATGCTGAGATAATCAGCAATGTTTCTACTCCCTACTTATGTAAATGCACAAGTCCAGAATATTACTTAGCCAATTTGATGTGTGGTCTTTGTGGCAGTAAAAACAATGTCCCTTAAGCTATCATGCAGTTGCATGTCATCCACCACCATTATCAAACACTCCAAGTGACAAATTGGCATACCGAGCCACACATTCGCAAAAAGGACCCACGCAAACATTGCTGGATATTTCAGGAATGATTTACTGTACAGAAAAATGGCTAGTGCAATTTATAAACAGTTTTTAATTTTTCCATAAGATGAAACCAACTTGTTACTGGGGTAAAGTGATTTGTGACAAGGAGGAATTTATAGATATTCAATTATGCACTGCTGGTCCGCAGGACAGATTGAGACGCAGCGTCATGGTGTAGGCGTTCACAATAGTCGTAGGGTATTTTTTTCCAATGTGTTTGCCATGGTGTAAATACCAAAACACTCTTAATTTACCTATAAGTGGCAAGAAAGTGCTTTTTAAACATGCCCTTTTTTTTATCAAAAATCCCTTGCGAGCGCACCATGTAAAACTGTTGTAGCTGAACACAGCGCTGTTTCGCGTATATTCAATTTTTAGCTACTAAGGTTTTTTTTGTTAGATATTTTAGTGAAATAGTGACTTTGACTCCTTCATAAGGACGCTTTCCAAATGTTTGCATTAGAACACCCTCCTACCAAGTGTATCTGAAGGAAACAGCTCAGTGAAGCAATTACACCAGAGGGAATCTCCCAGCGTGACACCTGTCTCCTGCTTTCCACCTAGTGAGCCAAACAGGACCACTGGTTGTGTGGGTTTTTTAGTTCTGAACACATATTTTTTTTAAAGTTTTCTATTAAAAGACTATACATGCACTGATAACACATATTAATGCAACATATATCTGCTAATGCAACATCTAGCATTAATCAACAGAAAACGCAATTATTTTTATAAAACATCATATGAATTAGGGAGATTTCACTCACATCCAGTATATTATTAAAAGGACAAAGTGACCACTTTTTTTTTTGATTTTTGATAACTCAACTGGACAGTGGCAAAATGTGCTTTAAATAGCAAAATGAACACAACCTTTATTTTTTTAATTTTATATGCAAATGTTCTCAACTGCAGAGTTCAATTTTCTTTTTCCAGCTGATTGTTTCTGCTACTTTTTCATGAGGACATGTTCTTGCAAACCAATGAGCTTTTCAATAACTCTGTTGAAAGCTGTTGTTGCTGTCCCACCTCAGGAAGTTGATCAATTGAAACCAAAATGGTAGATTCAACTGCAGCATAATTTCACATAAAAGGTACTAATGCTCTATTATTTTTTTTATTTTAAAAACAATTATCACTATTTTGATGTGCAGTTCATCAAAATAGTATGTATTTGAAATATTTTAATTTTTTTTTCACCAAATTATGTTGACATTAACAGCCAAAAATGAGCAACCAATCTGTTTGCTCAGCTGGTTCTTCATGCAAGAGAATGATAATAACAAACAAGTGTGTAGATGTCCAGTGACATGGTTTTCTGCCTCTTGTAGAAGGTCAGCCCAAGAGAAGGAGAAAACTATCCGCCCTCTATCCATTTATTGTAAGTGTTTGCACTTAGAGAACACTCACTTATTCATCTTAAAAAAAATTGTATATTTAAAATATTGTATTTTAAATATATATTATTTTTTTGGCTACAGAGTCCCTGTACTTTTAATTTCACTTCTAGCACTTTCAAACTGCCAAATTTAGGCTGTAATGCACTGTATTTGTAACCTTAAGTACCTTTCCTGGCCTCAATTACTGCTGTCATACAGATGACACACAACTTTATATGTTAAAAAATACAGAATGTCCAACATTTGCTCCTAATAGATGTGTAGAAGAGCTGCAAGAATAGATGAGCAGCTGTTGGTCGAGGTTGAATCCAGAAAAGAGAGAGGAACTTCTCAAGGTTCCTGTTGGATGGACAGGGAAGGAGTGGGACCTCAACTTGGGACTTGCAGATGTTAAAATCTCTACTTTAGGGTTGTTCTTGATTGTGGTCTCACACTAAAGCATCTGGTGTCAGATATTATCAAATTGTCATATTTTTCATCTAATGAACAACAATCCCAGGATTTAGAGCTTGATAACAGCTGAAGAACTTCCCACTTTGGTTTTTGCCATGACTGGACCAATGGACAATTGCCTTTGTTTATGACTGTCAAATAAAGTGCTACATTGTTTACGGGTTGGCACAGAAAGCTGCTGCAAGGTTAATAACCAACTAACCTCGCTCCTGTCACATGACACCTATGTCCTGTGTTCTACACTAACTCTACGTGAGATACTGCATAGTTTTATAGGTTGGCCTGCTGACATACATGATACAGCTACCTCAAGGAGCTCCTCACTTCTTCTGTTCCACCTCTGAGATCTGCAGGTAAACATCTATTAACCATGCCCAGGATCTTTAAACTAATATGTGGGTCCTGATTGTTTATATATGCATAAAGATTCTCGAACTCTACCACAATAGTACTATTGTTAAAGATGGCAAGGTTATCAACTGGCTGTCAAAATTATGTATATACCTTTCCATTTCGTAAAATATTTTGTAATAATATATTTCAAAAACCAAATGGTACCTGGTAATTAATCAATGTTTGTGGACCAATTGTTTCAAAACAGGAACAAATAAAAATGCATATCTTAGATAAAGTATATGAAAGAGAACATTCTTGCTAACAAGTACAGAAAAGTTATACACCATATAATGCAGGGTATGGCTGGTTGTGCCGGGGGTTTATGATTTGTTCTTGTGCAGTTTTGGCTGCGGGTGGGCAAATGTTGTCTTTCACATACAGTATGCAATAAAAATCATTGATCATAATCAGAAGGAAAGGGATAGGGAGACCTTTGTCTGTGGGTACCGGTGTAAACTGTGCCGTTATCGTAGTAAATCTTCAGAAAACAGGTATATATGTAGTAGTTCAAAGGTTACTCTATGAATATTATTTGTTTCTTTGGCCCATTCTCTATTTTTGTAATTCAAAAGCTAGTCCCTTGGAGGAATCAAATCTAGAAAAAATATAGAAACAGAGATTTGGCAACCAGTAAACCCCAATCTAGCCAATCTAGACTGCCTATTCTAAAGCAAGCATCAGGAAAGCTGAATTCTGCTTACATATAAGCCAGTGGATAACATAGGAATAAAGAGTCTCTTAAAGGGTTCACCCTTAATACATATGTAAGGATTGTATCAAAAAGTGCTTTGTGTTTTCAGTAGAGATTTGTATTTATATAGTTGTCAGTATTAACTCTAAAGGAGCAGTAGTAATGTTACAATAAAATGCTTGTTGTTTTTTTAAGATCCACTTATAAGATATGCACAATGATTTGAACACTAATTTTAAGCTTGTTACTAATGAGATGCTTTGTGGGCTACGACAGAATCTTGAATGTGCAGAGCCAAAAGGTAGAGACAGTTCTAATATTAAAAAGGTGTTTGTATATGATATCATCAAGTGCGAGTGGGAAGAAGGTGTAATATGAAGCAGCAGCAGATAGTAGGCATACATGAATTGAAAACAATATGGTTAATTTGCACTTGAATGAATAATAGCAATATGACACGTTTAACAACTAGGGGAATGGATTAATGAACCCCACATAAGTAATCATTATGAGTCAACATTCAGCATTAAGATGACTAAAATGTATGTGTGGGAAAAAAGGCCAAATCATCAAATGATAACATGAACAGCCTACATATGGAGATCTATGAATGGAACTTGAAGCAGTAGGATTGAGTGACACCTAAACCCATAGAACTAGCTGGGCTACCTTTTGCCCTATTCTGTCAAGCCCATAACTGCTAATTGTTCAATTCAGCTATTAAATTGCAACATGGTCACTCGCGAGCAAGCCTGTAACAAGTAAATGGAGCCCAACGGCCAATGTGTGCTCGAGAGCACCCACAATGGGGGTAAAGTCCAAAACATAACACTTGTTAATCAAATAAAAACACACTACTGTACTTTTACTAAAAGGGAATTGATGTTAGGTCTTAGAATGAATAGCACAACATTCTCAAGCCCGCAAACGGCCCTGATAAATACTTTATTTCATGTTTATATTTTGTGTTATATCGATCCCTGCAATCAATGTGTTAAGACATATACTGTAACTCGCATGTAATAGAATATCATATTACTGCTTTATTAATATTGCATTAATCTGGAATGTGAGTCCGATCGCAAACTGTAATTGAAGCCTGTAGGACTGTGAAATCTACCGTCCCCTTTTTTTAGTGACGTAATGCTAACAATGTCCTTTTCCATTGGCTCCATCTGAACCCGTAACTACATGATTGCTTAATTGTTTGCATTCGAGCACGCAACTCCGACGGTCGACAACTTATTTATCGGCCGTCACAAGGCCAAGATGGCCCTCCAGTGGTTATAGCAGAAAATGGTGAAGGTTGTTGAGTGGCCATCACAGTCTCCTGACTTTCATATCATAGAGCCACTCTGGGGAGGTCTCAAACGTGGGGTTCATGTAAGACGACCAAAGACTTTGCATGACCTGGAGGCATATTGCCAAGACAAATGGGCAGCTATATCACCTGCAAGAATTAAGGGCCTCATTCAACTATTACAAAAGACTGCACTCTGTCTTTGATGCTAAAGGGGGAAATACACAGTATTAAGAACTAAGGGTATGTAAACTTTTGATCAGGGCCATTTGGGTGATTTCTGTTATCATTATGATTTAAAAAGGAGCCAAACAACTATGTGATAATAAGTGGCTTCATATGATCACTATCCTTCAATAATATACATTTTTGTTTACATGATCGGTCGTATTTTCAAAATAAATGCCCAAATTTCACAATTTCTTCCAACTTTTGAGCACAAATGTATATATATATATATATATATATATATATATATATATTTGTAATTTATAATGCTCCATCAGACATTACTGTGACACATCGTGGACCTGATTTTTAGTAAATCCCTTGTAGGCAGGAGTAACGTTAATGAGTGATGTGCTTCGGGGCTGTTAGTAAATTTCCACCATAGTCTTTTTTTTAAATACATTTCTCTGGTGATTTGTAAAACATTAACTCAAAATGAGATGTCACTCATAATATCAAAATTATACTAGTTATAAACCTCATTTTTTAATACCACATATTTCTTGGACTTCTAATAAAGTCATTGATTGTCATCAATACTATATAGAAATACCCATTAGTAGTGTAAAAAATGATTATTCTTTTCAAACCAGTGGATAAAACACAGTCCAAAGTACCTAATTTGAAAGTTACAATAAAAAAATGGAAAGAAAATTATAATTAAAACTTAACTTTTATTCACAATATATCTTGAAAATCGCATATAAAACATAATTAAAAATACAAATCAACTGACGTTAAGTCCCCTTATTTTCATCTAAAAATGATTTTGTGTGCACCATAAAGAAAACACTAGTTTGAGAGATGAATTGGTTCACATATATCCTAAACTTTGATGTTGCTGGAAGTCGTTAGCACTCGCTTACCAGTAGGAATCTGCATGTAAAAAAAAATAATATTCAATTGGTAAAGTCCATGTTAAGGAATATACTTTTATCCATTTGAACCTCCATTTGTCACCTAAAAAAGTCCAAAGTAAAAATGTTGTTGAAATAAAACCTACATTGCTGAACTTTACCAGTACAGTTTTTGCGATATATGAAATAATGCAAAGATTTTATTGCCTATTAGTTTACACTTTCTGTTCCCTTCCAATCCCAGAGATCTCTTTCTGGCTCTGGGCTTATAACTGCTTTAAGCTCCTCTAGATATAACATGTTCCATAAAACGTAGAAAATCCAATGAGCCCGTGGCAGATAATCTAAAGCCGAAATGTACTTCAGACTGAAACAAATCATTAGAAACTGATGCAATCTCAGCTTTATAATTCTTTTTTTTTTTCTAACACCCTGCCTTAGGACCCCACTGATAATCAAATTCACACTTTTTACTTGATATATAAAGTGCCACAGCAGCTAGAATAACTAGGACATTTCGTCTACCTTTATTAGTGAACTGAATAATTAACTCGTTCTTTTTAATATTTCAACCAAAAATTACAATTAGCACCGTGGCAGAAAGGCTAGTCTACCCATTTTTCGTAAACTTCTATGAGGCAGCTTGTGGGCCATCAATAGAAATTACTTTTCTTAATGACCATGGACTACTGCCCTAAATAACTAAAAGGATTAATTAGTATTCACTACAAAGAAGCATTATTGAATAAAAGAAACAGAATCACTATTTTATTGTTTTTAAAATGTCTGTGTTATTTTTTTTAATAGAAGAGCACAGGCCATTAAACAAAATTGTATAAAATTACTTTGAATATTGACAAACTTTATTGCAATAAAAAAAGTTGACTTTTTAAATGCAATATGTAGTTGTAGTATAGCACATGCTGGATTATTTACAAGTCCTACTGTGAGCTTGTCTCCACCTACAGGTCTTTGTTTATGTCAGCTTTCAAGTGACTATTTATTTAATTTATATTACACAGGCATTGCTAGATATCAATTATTAAAGGTATACTCTCTTATATAAAATTAGATAAAAGGCCACTTGGAAGCTGGGATATACAGTGGATATAAAAAGTCTGCACACCCCTGTTAAAATGTCAGGTTTCTGTGCTGTAAAGAAATGAGACAAATATAAATCATTTCAGAACGTTTCCCACCTTTAATGTGACCTATAAACTGTAAAACTTAATTAAAAAACAAACTGAAATCTTTTAGGTAGAGGGAAGAAAAAATACAAAAATAAAATAATATGGTTGCATAAGTATGCACACCCTTAAACTAATACTTTGTTGAAGCACATTTTGATTTTATTACAGCACTCAGTCTTTTTAGGTATGAGTCTATCAGCATTGCACATTTTGACTTGGCAAACATATCTTTTGGAATTATGGCCAAAAAGTTCAACCTTGGTTTCATCAGACCATAACACCTTTTCCCACATGCTTTTGGGAGACTTCAGATGTGTTTTTGCAAAATGTAGCCTGGCTTGGATGTTTTCCTTCGTAAGAAAAGGCTTTCGTCTTGCCACTCTACCCCATAGCCCAGACATATGAAGAATACGGGAGATTGTTGTCACATGTACCACACAGCCAGTACTTGCCAGATATTCCTGTAGCTCCTTTAATGTTGCTGTAGGCCTCTTGGTAGCCTCCCAGACCAGTTTTCTTCTCGTCTTTTCATCAATTTTGGAGGGAGCTCCAGTTCTTGGTAATGTCACTGTTATGCCATATTTTCTCCACTTGTTGATGACTGTCTTCACTGTGTTCCATGGTATATCTAATGCCTTGGAAATTCTTTTGTACCCTTCTCCTGACTGATATCTTTTAACAATGAGATCCCTCTGATGCTTTGGAAGCTCTCTGTGTATCATGGCTTTTTCTGTGGGATGCGACTAAGAAAGTTTCAGGAAAGACCAACTAGAGCAACTGAACTTTATTTGGGGTTAATCAGAGGCACTTTAAATGATGGCAGGTGTATGCTGACTCCTATTTAACACGATTTGGAATGTGATTGCTTAATTCTGAACACAGCTACATCCCCAGTTATAAGAGGGTGTGCAGACTTATGCAACCACATTATTTTTATTTTTTTATTTTTCTTCCCTCCACCTAAAAGATTTCAGTTTGTTTTTCAATTGAGTTGTACAGTTTATAGGTCACATTAAAGGTGGAAAAAGTTCTGAAATGATTTATCTTTGTCTGTTTTTTTACAGTACAGAAACATGACATTTTAACAGGGGTGTGTGGACTTTTTATATCCACTGTACATAATAATATAGATGGGGGCAAAATCCCCCAAAAGAGTGACAATCATTTTTAAATTTTTAGAAATGTTTATTAAATTCCCTAATTCCTCCTCAACATAGCTTAATGTATAATTGGCTGTTCTGTAATTAATTCTGGTAACTCACACGTCTAATCTTTGTGGTTCTTAATTAACATATACCTTAAAGGAGCATATGTATATATATATATATATATATATATATATATATATACACAGAGGGCAGTTATGACTTGAAATTTGCTATATATATCTGGTTTGCATATACTTATGTTTAGTAAACAAAAAGGAAAATATATATGAAGGTGTGTCTTAGTAAAGTCTTAACATCTGTATTCTGTAATGTTGACATCGGTATCTTCTATGCTAAAACCTAAACTAAAAATATATTATACAAAAATAAAAATAAACTAACCTATAAATTATGAATCACAGTATTTATTAAATGGACTTTGTCACCCTAAAATCAAGTTGTATGTTTAGGTTATTCTTAAAGAGCTCCAAAAACTAACTTCAAGTTGTGTTATCCATTCTTTATAAAGTGCATCAGTCCTGGAAAATTCCATGTTTTTGTTGCTGCATTTATATGCAAATGAATCACAAATGCATATTAATTAGCTGTTTTGATGTACTAATTAGGATTACAGTCTGCTGTCTCTGTAGAGGATACAAAAGACATGGAATGTTATCTGGCAGCAAGAACCCTCTACCACCCTTAATCAAACACTCTGAGGTGTACATCAGCATACAGGAGAAATTATTTACTATAGATTAAATCTACTAGTACAATGTATAGCCACTTTTTATTATTCTTTCAAATATGATGAACTTCCTATTGGGGTGACAGAGTGTCTTTAACTACATTTATATATACTAGTACTTATTGTGATGTCCAGGGGCGCCTAAGACTTTTAGGGACTGTTGGACTATTTGGGCTCCTCAATTAACATGTATTATTGATATTCTTTCTTCCATTTGTCCTCTGACACTGTCCTCCCAGCCTGGATGCTTGAACTTTGAAAGCTACCTTATTATTGTGAAGCAAACTGGGAACAACCTTTATTGTTCTAAACATAAGGGACATGCATCAAAAAGTACTGGGGCATATGGAGGATCACGAATTCCTGATATGATTGGATACCCCCTGGAAAGCCTAGATCAAATGGCCAATTAGCTTGGGTGTTCAGTTAGGCTCCAGGACCAAGGGGGTGATTGGGGGGGGGAAGACATCACTTGATGGATAGGCCTCGCCACATGGTCAGGGTGGGTGCTGGTGGGGATTGGTGGTATTGTGTTGGTTATTGAAAATTATTGGATTGTGTTATGCATAAATATGCTGTACCAGCATCAATAAACTAGTTCTCAGTTTGAACTACATAATTTACGTGTATCAACCCGAGAGAATAATAATCATTAACATTGGGATTATTACTGCTGAACCTGCATTGGACCTTGTTACAGTCAGTGACATTTGCTGGTTGTGTCAACTGTTTCTTGTGGTTTGCTGGGCGCTTTGGTGGCTATACACTGGGTTGGTTCTATTCCTGCTATCAGTGATAGACAAAAACCAGACGGTCCTACTATGTAGGATTGAACTAGGTTCTTATAAATCCCAACAGAAGTAGTAGGTCGTTACACTTATACTCCATTGTGCTTATTCAAAACTGTCATTTTTGTTCCAATGTATCTGTCTCTGCAAGTGGGAGAGTTCCTTGAATGCCGATAACACAATAGAGAGAATTTACTAAGAATCCCAAATGCATCTCACATCAATTACTGTGCTTAGAAAAATCCCCCCACTGTAAATATACTATAATAACCTCATTAATGCCAATAGTACCTGACATAAATTGCTGTCTAGCAGTCCTTGCTAGACCATTACTGCTGCTATTCCCATTTCACATTACTTGCTGTTTTTATTTGAAATATGGAATTTTATTTTAATTCTTATTAAGGTACTTAAGGTCTGTATTCAATATACACTAGACGTACAAATAACTCTGTGATCATTCATTGACAAAAATATAAACAGTTTGCAGATGAAACTCTTGCTTCATATTTGCATTTTATTTTTCCATAATTATTTGAATATTCTACTATTGTATAAAATATAATTTAAATGATATGTGTTACTAAATCAATAGTTATGGTGGTAACATCCAAAGTTGCCAAGCTTTTATAATATGCGATGCTTAGGTTTTCATACAGAAGATACCAACTTCAAGCTTATATGTTATAGCAGAACTGCAACCTCGTCATATCACCCTTATTGTCACAAAGCTACTTTTTTGACAGTCCTCAAAAGGTCATATTTCAACAGGAATGAAAGGGTGACATCGGCCCGTTAGGCAGAGCTGACAGATTGGTATTGCTGATATAAAAGCCGCCAGCTTTGGCTATGTGACTGGTGTCAACACTTCACACAGCCATAAGATCTCGTACTTGGGAAGAGCTGACATCAATGTCAGAAGTTTGTCAGACAACTAAGTTAATTTACTGTATTTAGCAAAGAACATATATATTTATTTATTGAAAAATTACCAGTACAGTTAATAGCCTAGTCAAATAATGAGACATAAAGGAACTCTGCCACTCTAAACCATATTTTCTAAGAGCATGAAAAATTAGCCATATATTGCACTAGCCATTTGGTTCTATGTGAATAATTCTTGAGATAATCCATTTTTTCTGTTGTATTATTATGTAAATGAATGATCCCCTGCTTTGTAGTCTTTTGTCGGCTTTTGTGTCTCTGTAGTGCCAACAACAATGTCCCCAAATGTTATCATGCAGTTAGATCCCTCTACCCTTATCAAGCACCCTTATTAGCAAACGAGCCACACATTAGCATCAAGGATCTACACAATCAATGCTGAATAACTCAGGATTTAATGTTGAGAAAAATGGCTAGTACAATGTATGGCTTTAAGAAAATTAGTGTTTTAGTGACTACCAGAGATTCCTGTCCATGCCAGTTATTAGGATACAGAATTATACATTGAAATCAGTATATTCTGCTCTAGGACCCTTGTTTTCCAAAAAAGTTTATCTTATGGCCACTATCAGATGGAAGAACACAAAAATCCTTCAATGGCCCTTCAATAATGCAGTGATGTTCCAGGAGTAAGGTGCTCAAGGAGCCAGGTCCTCTAACTGACTACCCGAAAACAGACTATATTTGCAGTGATTTTTCCTTTCTTTTCAACTATGAGTCCTACTCTATGTATTTTCTTTACTTAGTAATGAGTCAAATAAACAACTTCTTTTTTCCTTTCCATTTAAGTTGCTAAACTTGAAAAACCAAGAAAACCATGAAGAATAACCTTAAACCATCTGTACAACTACATCAGCTAATTATATTAGTCTTAGTTAACATAATTAGCTGATGTAGTTGCACAGATGGTTAAAGTAAAATATATAGGAAATATATATTTAAAAATTGGTTATTTGGGTTATATTTATCAAATTGAGGTTAAAAAATTCAGTTAAATATCCAAATTTCCTGCGTATTCTATAGAAGAAATTAGCAAAGAGAGTTAAAGTTTATCAATCTGAGGTGCTCATTCTGAGAAAAGACAACACTTAAGTAGGTTTGTTCTATAGGTCTGGTTACCTACTCAGAGGGCAGCCTATTTTAGCTCACTTGTGCCCTTCACAGGGATAAATATCCTGTAGTATATCAGCCTGGTCTCACTCAATAGGGTGATCCAGCCCTGAAATACCAGGCATTTCCACCCTGAACAGGAGAAACAGCAAACCCCAGACGTACGTTTCGGCCTCTCTTGGGCCTCGTCAGTGAGTTGTAGCTGATAACTCCCTAAGGCACAGTGAGTCCACATCTGGAGCCCCCTATCACCCTTAGGGTGGGAAGCTCATTCTGAGATCAGACAATACCTAAGTATTTTTGTTCTATAGGCCTGGTCACCTCCTCAGAGAGCAGCCTTTTTTAGTCTAGTATAGTATATCAGACTGGTCTCACTATTGATAAATCAGCTCCATTGAAAGCACAGGGCATGGAGATATTTTATGTTGTCTATTCTTCCCTCTGCTAATCCAAACTATTAACCCTGTTTGATAAATATACCACTTTGAGTTGCCGGTATGTGCTTCGGAGATGTACAAATCAATGCATTGTTGATGTACATTGAGCAATCTTATAGCAGGATTTATTATAGATTGACATTCAGTGGATTAAAGTAACTAATGTACATTTAACAAAGTAAAACGCGTTGTACCGATCACTTACCTCTGGTCATTACAATCGCAGCCAGAGCTTTGTGCCGCGTGCACACAGTGGAGAAGTGGTCTGTGAGCTCCTGGAATTTCTGTATCACTAACTGATATATAGAATCAGCAAAGTCCTGAAATACACAAACAAATATAGAGGAATATTAGAGTCTTACAATATATAATATGCATTGTATGTATTTGTATGTATAAAACGCAAGATATACTAAACAAGCATTTAGTTATTTAATTGCATTTGCAACATCTCTCACAAAATTTACTAAAAGCATTAAAGGACCACCATGGTCAATATGTTCCTATTATAGTGTTTAGAATATTTGAAGGTGTTATTGTTAATCAGTTACCTGATACACTGTGTTCTAACCTATTCATTCTATTTCTAATGTTAGACTATTTTCCTTTAAAGCCATATTTAAGTTTCTTGGATTAGGAATGCATCTGATAGAGAAGAATCAGTAGTGTATGAAAAGATACCAAAACAAACATTATTATACCTCAAAGTTTGCTAAATCTCTTGCGTTTGCAAGCAGTTGATTTTTAGAGTTAGCACCCCTGTAAATCCTTGCAAAAATTAGCATAAAGTTCATAATTAGTTTTGGCCAATCACAGGCAGCTACAACATTGTATCAATCTGTGATAGCAGTTTGTGCAGGAAGGAATCATGGGATGCGTATTCCCCTGCTCAAGGAAGTAAGGAGGAGACATAAGTTGCTCTATGGATCTATTTACTGTGCAGCTGTTGTCTTGAAGGTTAGTAAAGAGTTAAAATTCATACCCAAATGCAGTGTTTCTATTGGAAGGTTCACTGTACCTATGTAAGCAGCTCTGGCAGTGTGGAAAACAATTATTATTTTAAAATAAAATAAATATGTATGTGTATTGTAACGTAGATATACCTTTAATATGATAATGTTCAGAGGGATTGAAACTTTGCAATGTATGTTGAACTCAAAGTAACAGTTAAATTGTCTTGAGATATTACACCAAATCTAACTAATTCAGGGATGTGTCCCAGTCTATCTTTGTTGCATGCGGGTTGTTGCTAACACTGCGGGCTCGCGTAACGAGCCTGCCGCCCTCGCAAATCGAGGGACGCAGTTGCTGGCATGGAGCGCCAAAGGCGCTCCTTGCCAGCAACTGCAGACCTCGAAAATTTATGGACTTACGACAAAAAAATATAAGACGCAGGACTTTGAAAAAAAAACACTACGACCTCGCAAAGATACAACTTTAACGGCTGACCCTCCCGAACCTGAAAACATTAGAAACACAATAAATACACACAACAAACACATAAAAAGCTTACCCACAGCAAGGGGGGCACCCAGGACCTCTGAAAGTGAAAGTACACCCAAAAAATCAAAAAATCACCTAAGCGAGAGAAAAAATGGCCACCCAAAAAAAAACGAAAACGAGGCTACAGGACACTAATCACGCAAAACACCACAAAACACCTACGGATTTTCCGAAAAAGATGGACGACATCCAAGAACAAGGACGCAAAATCAGCCACAGACGCGTACCACACATTAGACACCATTTTACAACCCTCTTATACAATCTGGAAGTACAAAGCTACCCTAACGGCTTCCCCTCGCGCACGCACACTATTACACTGCACACATTGCTAACACTTACACAGCAGCTCCACAGCACTGAAAACACACATTGTATGCTGCAGCAACATGAAAACAGATTGCCAGCTCTTCAACACAATGCTTCCTGCATATATTACTTCAACATAGGTAAAGTATATTCATCTATTAATGTATTATTTATTTGATTACCATGTACCAAACAGCATTAGCTCACTTACAATTTCATTGCCGTCATTTTTTGACAGGCAATACTCTAGTACTACTTAAATTTCAGTACATTTAATTATCATTTATTTCCTCCTTGGCTGGCGATTTGTGTTTGATTCAGATTAGTTAAAAGTTTTTTTAACAAATTTGCATTTTCCGTTTTTCTATTTTATTCGCTAAGCACAAGTAGAAAAGGTCAGTTTAAAGAACACACAATATATCAAGTAAGAAAAACAAGATCTGTTCTTCCAGGTTTGATTCAATATGATTTTCCCTAAATGCTTTACACTGACTTTTACAGAGAAACAATTCATCAAAGGCTGCTTACTGATTGCCGGCAGCAGTTCTAGCTGCCAGTCGACTGCTGTGTAAACTCGATGAATTATCAGATCTTATTTGTATAGAAACAGAGGCGTCGGTGGCAGATATGAAGCACTTGGCCAGCACGGATTCTGCCCTGCCAGGCTATGGGCCTAGCACGAGAAGATCAGAGAATCATGTGTTGTCCAATTGTGGAATCGGGTTCTTGAGTCATTTCCTTCTGGCAAGTGTACTAATGACGTGTGTAGATTTTAATCAGTTAAATAGCAAATCTATAATGCTTGAAGCGTAAGTACAGCGTGCACCATTACCAAAGTCTTCAACTGAAGGGGACGGCTTACCTAAAGACAAAAGGCTCTTATATGAAAGCGTTTAAAAGTTTTAGTGATTGCCTACAAGACATCTGAATGTTGTAACTCCCAATGGTCACTTTTTATAGAGAAAGTGGACTAAGGGAATAAGTAGGCAAGTTCCATAACTTTTACATAGATAGTTAAGCTACTCTGATCTACTACAAGTTTAGGTTGAACTTGAATTTGAAGCTAATTTGAAGTTTTATTTAAAAGTAGCAAAACCGGGAACTCTTCAAAATGGCACTCTTAGTGTTACAAGAACGTTGAGGAAAATATGTAGACTTTGTTGACTTCAGTGTCAGTAATTATCATATCTGGAGTGTTAAATGTTGTTTTATGGATAGACAGTTGCTCAAACTGCTATAAGTCATGCATAAATAAGGAGCAATTGGAAATTGTTGTTCAGTCCTTCAGTTATGTCCCACTCTCTGTGACCATATGGACACAGCACGCCAGTGATATTTGTCTGTGTTTCTGGTTGTGCTTATCCATAAAGTTATCTTGGCAAATAAACTGTAGTGGGTGCCTTTTCCAGTGGACCACGATATGTCTGACCTCTTGCTATGACCTGTCCATCTTGGGTGACCCTACATGGTATAGATCACAGCTTCCCTGAAGTACACAAGCCCATTCACCACCATAAGGTAGCGATTCAGAAGGGGAATTGGGAATTACCAATTATTTATTTTATATTCAGATCGTGGCAGGTAAGTCAATATGTGTTAAAGAGTTTGTGTATTAATTTCTATCTATAGTTATATTATCTTTAAATGCCTTTATTTGTGATACTATAGGCCCTGGAAAACTTGTAGTTCAGGGGTTGTCGATATGTTGACTTGGGTTCGAATCAGGACCTCTGGATCCTTAAAGGGCCAGTTAATTCAGTACAACTTGGAGCAAACCATTGTAAAATACTCCTCAAAACATGTTGAAATACTTTTCACAGAAAAAATCATAAAAGATGTGTCTGTTTACATGAGAATTATGCATGCCTCCAGAGAGTGTCACAGCAAGAGTTCTGTGCAGAGAACAGACACAGAAAGAGGATTAACACATTCATCTGTGCAAATGACTGTTGGAAACTCCTGAATTTGTTACTTGTGGGTTAACTGATGGCTGATGACATTCCTAAAAGCAGAGAAAAAACATCATTCTTGTATTCACGGAGCTTGCAACGGCCATTGTCGGCAGATGCCAATAATGAACAGTCAGCAGTGTGTTTGTAAACAGACCTATGACTGCAGATTTTTAGGTGTTATTAGTGTAATAATAAAAAAGCAATAGATAATTTTAACATAGAATCTTGTGCTCTTTCACACCATGAAGAGCACTATAGTAATGTAAATGGAAAAACTGTTTTTTGTTGTAGCATCATAAAGAGTTCATATGATAATGTTCCACAGTGTGTATGTTTTTTTTCAAATGAAGGTCTCAGAGCAGAAAAACATATTCAGACGGTTGACTGCTTTTGGGGGCTTGCTCTCTACCAGGCAATACATTTTCTTCACTTTGTAATCTTCCTATGCCCTTCTGAATGCCATTATATTGAAAATGGTATGTCGAACCATATGACAAATATTATTCTGGATCTTGACTACATTTTCATAAAGACTGTAAGACAATTTTGATATCATAACCTTGAGGCAGTTCTGGGCAACTCATTCTTACGAGGTCTGCCAACAGGATTTCAATCTCTTTGCATGAGCCCAGATGGAACAATCAGAATGAAAGTGACCTGAACCAAAGAGAAACAGAATACAGATAGATGTTGAGTCTTCGACCCTCGTAGGAATGAGTTGCCCACCCCAGTCCGTAGGATTTTATACATGCCCGGATCTACATATCTGGTACTCCTAGGCACAAAATCCTTAGCTGCCCCCTGGGTGCAGGAAATTGTTCATTATATAATTTAACTTGTAATTAATCTATTGAAGGTATATAACAAATGCCCTGTTTTATAATGTTTCTATTGGTACTAGATGTACTAGTCACCTTCAGAGTGTTTCTCAACCGAATTACTTGAAATGCTGCTGGGAGACAATCTATATGTGGCTAGTACATCTAATACTAATACAGACACTGTATGTATGAGCTGTGGGGGCAGACCATTGCAGGTGCTGCATGGAAGATTTGAGTAACTGAAAACAGAGATTCTAAGCATTTGTTAATATAATGATAGTTTATTTTAATATTAAAAACAGGGAAACTTCCATATACATTGAATTAACATTTCAAGTAATTACCTCATGGTTGAGTAACATATGTTGTTGGTACAAGTACATTTTGTTCTATACATTATATTATTTAGTTATTTTAGGAGCTTTAGCAATTCTTTAAAATTATGTTTTTAAGGGAAGTAATGTAATAGATTTTAGTATAGGTACAAATATAAATTAAATACGTAAAGAACTCTCTAAAAGCTCATCAATACAAATAGGCATGCACAAAATATCATGTAACATAATATAGCATATAGCATATAGAAAACTAAGAGTTGCTTATTCAGTTCACAATATAAAGCATGATACCTCTTACTTGTCTTGTTTGCTTTACTATAGTGCAGTACACTGCAAGCCTGCCTCGTCACATCTCCCACACCACAATATATGTTTAAACATGCATGAAAAAAGCAGTTGTGTTACATGTCCCTTTATTTAATGAGGCTGACTTATCCTTAGTTGGATGCCCGTGTTTAATTGTGTGAGCTGATATTTGTAATAGGCATTGTGATGATTTAATATTCAATAGTTTGTATTTCGCTGGGTTAAACATCAGAAATTCTTTTTTTGTTATCCTTCTGAGAACGAAAGGGATTTTTTCTGTAACTCTTATGAATGTAATAGCACTTTAGTTAAAATCTCCAGTAGCACAGGAACTATATCATACATAGCGTACAGTGTACTGTAAGTGGAGGTTAAAGGGTTGTAGACCTATCAGGATATCTTAATGTTTCAAATTTGAAAAAAATATATCAATATAATTTACAAAAGAGCTGAGAAAGACATATTAACAGCAACATCTTTCATTGAAACTTACTCAGGGTGTGTAGTTATAATGGGCCTTAAAGAAACCAACACAGAAATGAGCACATAAATACAGGCCATAGTACACCCCAAACAGCACGTTTGACACTATCCATGGAGACAACTGTAACAAAAACTTTGGGATATATGTGGAAATGTCAAGATGTCCTAGGAAACCAAGAGCCATATTCATTTGAACTTTCGGGAGATCTGGAGGCCCATAAGCGAGGTCGCAAGCTAATTTGCTATTCAATTGGTATCTTTTTGCGGGCTCCGATTGGCTTCCGAGTTACAACCTTAAAAAAATGGCGATGGTTAATCTTGCAACTTACAGCCTACAGAAACCTTTGATCTGTCACTTTCGCATGGCTAAAATCACGAATCTCTATTCAATTGCTCAATTTCCCCAAGCCTGCAAATGTTTTCACACCCGTAAATGGCAAATGAAGGAGAAAATCCAATGAGTGCTAGCGAGGACTCGCAGGTGGGTTAAACTGTAAATGCAAATGAAAAAACAATACTGTCCTGTAAATAATGGGAAAGTGATGATAGACATTAGCATTAATTGCACAACAGTCTCAAGCTCGCAAATCAGCAAAAAAATGAAAATATTTTTATGTTTCATTCCGGGGTTAAATCGATCTCGTGTATCAATGAGTTAATACATATCAGGCCAGCCATATGGATTAGAACAGTATTGGCATTAATTTTCATAGTTCTTTATTTTGGGGGTTTGCGAGTCTGATCGGATCCCCAAACCTAATGTATTGACATGTAACCTCCATGTTTTACTGCCATAATAATGTCTCATTTTCTATTGCCTGATTCTAAATGGGCGGTTACGGGCTTGCTGAATTGATCAGGTTCCCGCCCTGAACTGCTACGACCCAGTGCATGGTTTATGGTTTCGGCTTCGGGACAGTAACTCGCGCCCTAGCTCAATTGAATAGCATCGCAATCGGAGACGAACGGGAACCCGCAGCACACCCGCAGACATACATCCGCCTGCGATCGAGTTTCGGGCTTCGAATTGAATATGGCCCCAAGTCCCTTTAGTGATTAACACTATTAATCATGAATTCTAACATCTATACAATACCACCTTTGGTACTTATATACTTAGATACACTTTAAATCAGTCTCAAGTAAGTACTGCTATTTTTAAGGGTACCACTGTTCTTCCTGGTGCATCTTAAAGTATTAATATTGATTAGAGAGGCAGTATTGACTTCTATAGTGACTAACCACGTTTGCATTCAAATTATAACCATCTGATTTGTTTTTGTTTGGACAGTAGTTATTTTAGAACATAGACTAAATACATTAAATATATGGGTGACGCATAATTGCTATCTGATGTCTGTATAGGTTATTATAATATATACACCAATTTTATTCTAACAGTGGTGTTTAAATGTCGTATTGCTAACTTCCCATATACTTTGTATAAGTCTTTTTTTAATGATGAATTGCTTAGATGTTATAATTAGTATCAGTCCATTTATTGCCAGATTTTCTATTAAGCAATACTTGGTGCTAGCCCAATTAGTTGTTATATCATATCCTCTTAGTTATTCGTTTCTATAATATGACACTTTGTTATATATGTATCATATCTTATTTTTAAAAGCCATTCATTCTCTTTTCACAGTATTTTGCTTAGCATTAGTCTCATTTTGTCTTGAACAGCTTGTAGATGTTGGCCCAGCTGATTGTTATATCATTTCCTCTTAGTTTTATGGGGCGCTGAAAGTTGCGAGTTGCGCATGCGCATAGCGCATGACGAGGCCCGCTCATTGCGAGGTTTGTAAGGGAGAGGGAAGGAGTGGAGAGAAGGAGGGGAGGAAAGGTATGGAGGACACAGGAGGGGAGAGAGAAATTAAATTTGGGGGAGGGGGGCAAAGAGACACAGGAGAGGAAGAAGGGGCAAAGAGACACAGGAGAGGAAGAATGGGGAAAGAGACACAGGGGAGACAGAGGTGGGGAAGAGACACAGGGGAGGGAGAGGGTGGAGAAAGGAGACACAGGGGAGGGAGAGGGAGGGAAAGAGACACAGTGGAGGGAGAGATGGGGAAGAGACGCAGGGGAGGGAGAGTGGGGGAGAGACACAGGGGAGGGAGAGAGGGGAAAAGAAACACAGGGAGGGGGACTGGACACAGGGGAGGGAGTGGGGGGAATAGACACAGGGGAGGGAGACGTTGGCAAAGAGACACTGGGAAGGGAGAGGTGGGCAAAGAGACACAGGGGAGGGAGAAGGGGGAGAAAGGAGACACATGTGAGGGAGAGGGAGGGAAAGAGACACGGGGAGGGAGAGATGGGGAGGAGACACAGGGGAGGGAGAGGGGGAATGGACACAGGGGAAGGAGGGGGGGAGAGACACAGGGGAGGGATAGGTGGGCGAAGAGACACTGGGAGGGAGAGGGTGGGAAAGAGACACAGGGGAGGGAGAGGGGGAAAGAGACACTGGGGAGGGAGAGGGTGGGAAAAATACACAGGGAAGGTAGAGGGTTGGAAGAGACACAGGAGAGGAATTGGGGGGAACAGACACAGGGGAGGGAGAGGGGGGATGAGACACAGGGGAGGGGGGAAGAGACACAGGAGGGAGAGGGGAAGAAAGAGATACAAGGGATGGGAGAAAGTGACACGTGAGGGAGGGGGGAAAGAGACACAGGAGAGGGAGAGAAACATAAAAATTATACCACCAATTGCTGTCATTTTTTGACGGGCAATTGTCTAGTATAAAATGATAGAGATAGAGTGCCACAGTACAGATGATAAGATAAAGGCACACATTGAACAAATAACAAATAATTATTATGTAAACATGAACAAGTCAGAATAGAATCAGTCTCATATTCGATACATACAATACCGCTGTTTAGCAGCAGAATCACTTTATTTTCACCTTTGCTCATTGGCTACTATAGAGATTGGCTAAAATGTACTATTCATGTGTTTGTGCATTACAATGTCTGTTTGATAGGCTACTCCATCAAAAAGATATTGTGATGCAAAGCAAATGCTCTGTATTATGGATTAGTTAAACTGTACTGTCGTTTTTTTTTCATCTTTTACCTAAATTTCATTGGCTTGATTGTAAGAATTTGTTTAACTTATCCAGGTATAAACAGTCTAGATTTAGATTTAACCTTTAATGTATCTATACATTTGGAACTAATATAATTCTTTCCTATCTTGTTCCAGGATTTCTCTGTATTTACATATGTATATAAAGTATTATTTAACATATGTACTGTATAAAAGGCAAATATGTAATTATGTATAACTATTTACTGTATATACATATACTTTGATGGTCCGTTGGAGCTTCCACCTCCGCAAATGCGGCCCCTCGCAAAGCGTGACGATGATTCGCAGTTTGACAACTATTATATGTGATATATATATATATATATATATATATATATATACAATAAATATTTTTTAACAAGCATGATTTAATTAAATATATACTCTGGAATTGTCCCATAAAATTAACTGTTAATTTATATTTAACAAATCCACAGCCTGTCTGTTTCTGAAACAACCCCATTGTTCTGTTTACTCTCATGTGTGCTGCCATCCTTCAAGTAAGTGACCTGGCAATACAGAATTCTTGGCAATAAGGCAAAGGACAAATCCACACTCACAAGGTTGGAAATGTTATATAGCACATTGAAGATGGGAACATAAATAAACATAATTAAAGTATTTTTTTTAAGTTAAGGAACGTACACGCAGGTTTATGACATCATCGCGAGGCGTCTAAACCGCGTGGCACGCTAGAATTAAGCTCTGATTCTTAGAATCTAACAGACTACATACTATCATTATGGAGCAATATTCACTCGCTAATAATCACTAATATTAAGCCTTTGAGCTCCTGGGTATTAGATGGCAGTATTAACTGTGCATTCTGGACTAGATGCGAATTATCCAACTACTGACTAGTAGTCAATTATTTTAGTTATCCTATCGCAATATCACCAAACCACATTTCACTGGATTAGAATCAACCAGTTATAGGTTCTAATGCCATAATTAAGTATTATAAGCACTAGCATTTTTATTTAAGCACTTCAATAGATACACTTATAGTGGTGACTATATTTCCTATATTATCCAATAGTTTAAGCACTGGCACTTTATAAAGATTACGGATTGATTATACCCACGCGATTTATGAATTTGATATCCTGCCTCTAATAATTTTAATATTTTTAAACAAATATATTAAAAGTTAAGTTTTAATTTTTACTCTCTCTGAGATTTGATCAAAAATAGGTGTGCACAGTAATAGGGGTCCCTTTTGTCTCTTTTGTTGATTATTGTCTTTTTGATCCTTAGTGGCACCCTAATAGTTCATATGACTTGTCTAAACCTGAGCCACCTTTCTTTTTGTGTTGATAATTAGACATAGAAATAATATTGAATATCTTAAGAATTATTTACTGTAAAAATAAATGGCTAGTACAACGTATACACAATTCTTTGTGCTATTTCAAATGAAACCAACTTGTTGTTGGGATCTTAGTATCTCTAACTGACATAAGTTATATTTTTCACACCATCTCTACTTGCTCACAACATATATCAAAAATCATTATTTTATCTTTTAATTCTTCTGTTGAGTTTGTTTTGCAAATGAATCTGTCTTTGTACATTTAATGTACCGCCCCTGTCTCTTTCTTTGAGAATGGTATTGGCTTTTCTTTAAGTTGCCTGATACAAAGGTCGGCTGCTCTTAATATTGCATTTTTACTTCCCGCACTACTCATGCAGCTCACAAATATATTAGTGTGACTTACAAATAAATAAATTTCCCCCGAAGCTCTGCCATAGTCCACAGACCAGCTTGAGTTATTTACTCTAAATAAGCTTTGTTATACTGTGGCTATTTAAATGACTAATATAAAGTATATTAAGCATGAAACTAGATATAACACACATTACTGAGCACCTGTAGGTCAATAGAAAGTATTGAGCTATGACATACAAGTGAATATAATACACATAACAATAAATTCTGATTTAACTCACATGTTTTTGCATCAGGGGTTACTATCGAAAAAGTCACCTTCTACTTTGGGTCATTTAAAAATATTAGGCTATAAAATTAAACTGTTTGTTTTATATGTGTTATATTTGAGCATGAAAACTTAAAGAGACACAGAAGAATGTCCAACTGATGTAGTACTGCAAAATCCAAGCTTTAACATGCAGGATTGTGATTTATTGTTATTTGGAAATATTAAATCTAGTGTCAGAATAATAATTAAACAATTGTTTTCTTGGCTAGTATTATTATATTATTTATTATATCCCCCTTCTGGATCACTACCTTGTCGTAGTGATGGGCTTGTGTACCTCAATGAAGCTGTGAGATGTAGAGTCACCCAAGATAAGCAAGTCATAACAGAGAGGTCAGATAAATTGCGGTCAACTGGAGAAGGAGTTGGCAACCCACTCCAGTATCTTTGCCAAGAAAACCATATGGATAAACACCAGAAACAAAGACAGATGGGCCGGGCGTGCTGTGTCCATATGGTCACGGAGAGTCGGACACAACAACAACAACAACTTATTATATTATAGTACTTCTTAATTTTCCCCTTCTGAATTGCTACCATGTTGTGGTGAAGGGGCTTGTGTACCTCAACGCTCCCAGATCCTATGGACTACAGAATGCAAGGACAATTGATTGTTATGTCTCTGGTTGACCTCATTCATAAGGTTTTCTTGGCAAAGATACTGGAGTGGGTTGCCGGTTCCTTCTCCAGTGGATCGCAGTTAGTCTGACCTCTCTGCTATGACATGCCCACCTCAAAGAAGTTGTGAGCTATACCATGTAGGGTCATCCAAGATGGGCAGGTTGTAGCAGAGAGGTCAGACCAACTGCGATCCACTGGAGAAGGAACTGGCAACCCACTCCAGTATCTTTGCCAAGAAAACCTTATGGATAAGCACGACCAGAAACACAGACAGATATGCTTGGCGTGCTGCGTCTACATGGTCACCAAGAGTCGGATATGCCTGAATGACTAAACAACGATTTATATTTTTCACCTCAAGTTTTCATTTTCTATACTGGACTGCCTCTAGTAGGAAGGTGAGGAGGGTGTGTCCTTGTTAATCAATGAGCTTTCTATTAGATCCAATGAAGGACCTGGCATGTGTAGCTGCCATATTTCTATTATCCACATAGGTCCTGGACATTCAATGTCTCCTATCCCTACAGGAAACTGGAAAATTGAAATGGCAGCCTCCGATGCTGCATAACTACAAATGAAATGTAATAAATGGAACAGATCTATTATTTTGATTTACAATCTAAAAACATGTTTCCTATTTTTACATGTAGCTCTTCAATGGGATATATTTTAAACATGATTGGCTTGCAGGCAAATTTGCTATTCAATTGGCGTCTTTTGCGGAGTCGGATCAGGTTACGAGTTATGAGCTTGAAAAGATGGCGTCCATCAAACTCGTGACTTACAGCCTTCAGAAGCCTTTGATCTGTCACTTTCGCAGGGCTAAAATCGAAAATCACTATTCAATTGCTCCAATTCCCCAAGCTTGCAAACGTATCCACACTCGTAAAGCGCAAATGGACGAGAAAATCCTACATGTGCTCGAGAGTACCCGCAAAGAGGTTAAACACTTATTCGTAGCACTGTAAATGCAAATAAAAGAACAATACTGCAGTGAAAATGACGGGGAAAGCGATGATAGACATTAGAATTAATTGCACAACAGTCTCAAGCTCGCAAAATGAAATTTATTTTTAATGTGTCATTTTGGTGATAAATCAATCTCGGGTATAAATGAGTTAATACATATCAGGCCACCCATATGGACTAGAACAGTATTGACATTCATTTTCATAATTCTGTATTTTCTATGTTTTGAGAGTCTGATCGTTTATCAGACTCCCAAACCTGATTGACTGACACGTAACCTCCATGTTTTACTGCCGTAATTATGACAGTCTCATTTTCTATTGGCCGATTCGAAAAGGGCGGTTACGGGCTTGGTGAACTGATACGCTTCCCGCCCACAACTGCTCTGAACCAGTGCATGGTTTACGGAGCTGGCTTCAGGATGGCAACTTGCGACCTGTAGCAATTGAATAACCTCGCAAACGGAGACCAACGTTAGCCCACAACTCAATCACAGACATGCGGCTGTCTGCAATCGAGTTACAGACTTGGAATTATATGAGGCCCTATATGTGTAGACAAATTATTTGATTTTAACCTACTCTTTTTCCCTTTCTTTTTCAATGACATGACTTTCAAAAGCGCTCAATTTTTCTGTTTCTTTCTATTTATAGTAGGATATTTAGTAAGCTTTGGGGCTTCTGTTAGAGAGCCTTCCAGGTAGGAGGATACACTGAGATCATAGAACTTGTCTTCTATACTATCCCTTGCAATAGGCCCCCTCCTATTCTCCTATTTTATTTTGAGTTTTGAGGCCTGTTTTGCAAAATGTCATTGTGTTTTCAAGGAATATATTTTTATATATTTTTATGGTTCAAATTGAAATGTAATTAAAATCTAATAAAGTCACTTTTTAGGCTTTATTTTTGTTTGTTCAGATAGTTCATCTAGACTGGTGTTAAGAATAATTGTATATTTTAAACATAATAATACAGTGAAATTTGTGTTTTTTCTACTATTAATAAATTTAAAAACGTAAAAAAATATATGTATAATGGTTTTGCATCAGCATATTGTAGCGACAGCATTAGCAAGCTAGAGGAGCAAAAAAAATAATCAGTGTACTGCTGTATGCTAAATAATATATATAAGACAAATGTGCTGAGATTTGCACTGCTAGTCTTCCGGGTAAAACTGGCATTCAACTCATGTCACAAAGATATTAAATCAATAGATTATAGGAAAGAAAGCCTTTTAGTAAACATTTTTTATTCAGCTCCTGCCTCTGGGTTTATTGGATAAAATATCTGAAAGGTTAAATTTGCATATGGGTTGGACAAATTCTACAAAAAGAGAAACAGAGAAAAACACAGTTGCTCTTTTCTCTTCATTTGAAGTTATTTGCTGTTTGAATTAAAGGAGGTTAGTATATTAAAACTATTCTACGGTAAAGTAATGTTTACTTTGCATAATATTCTTGAAAAGACAGGATGGCCACTTGCTAGTTTTGTTGGACTTCTGTTGTAAATATAGGTGGAGTGGTATCTACTGTACGAAGCTGGGGTGGCATATACTGTCTGGATGATTGGGTGGTATGTACTGCAACTAGTTGGGTGGCACGTCCTGTAAAGGGCTCATGTGGCACATACTATATGGGGCTGGTGGGATTGGTGCAGTATGACATCAGATTGAAAGCTCAATAACAGGGTCTTCCATTATTTTCATTGTGGGGTATTGTTTATACTTGTACCTAACCCCTGTATTGCGCTGCGGAATATGTTGGCGCGTTATAAATAAAGGATAATAAAATGTGGGATAAAATGTTCTTCACTGGATTGTGGTGGCTTCTAGTGAATGTGGATTGGTTTTATTTTGCTGTATGGGGCTAGACCAGCCTGTTCTTTAGGAAACTGGGATTGCTTGTACTGTACAGTACTTGGGTGGCCTGTACCATTTGTGGCTGTATGTATTGTATGAGTTTGGGGCAGCATGTACTGTATGAGGTTACATACACTGATGGGGAACTTACAGTATTAAAGTATAAATAGAATGTTGGGTATACTTACAATACAGGAATATGGTGGCTAGCACTTTATGAGGGTATCACATATATAGTTGTGAGCGTACGAGTTGTTGCTAACGCTTGCGGGCTCGCAAACAACATACGAGACACGTTACCACTCATTACGACCTCGCAAAAATCGCCTGCAACACGCGAACATGAAAAAATTAAAAACACAATCAATACACACAGCACATACATACAAAGCTTACCTACAACAAGAGGGAGCATCCAGGATCTCAAAAAAGCAACTTACACCTTCATTTAACTCAAAATAAAAAAGTTTAGACACTAAAAAATTCTCTAAGCGAGAGAAAAAATGGCCGCTGAACAAAACGAAAACGAGGCTACAGCACTCTAAACACGCAAAACACCACAAGAAAGACCTACGGATATTCCGCTAAGACGCATACCACACATTACCCGCCATTTTACGACAATGCGGAAGTACACAACAACGGTTTGGTCGCGCGCACGCACAGTATTACACTGCACACGTTCATCACGCTTACACAGCGGCTCCACACCACTAATGCTGCAGCAACATCAAAACAGATTGCCAGCTCTTCAACACAATGCTTCAAAATAGGTAAAGTATATTCATTTATTATGTATTATATATTTCATTATTATACACCAAACAGCATTAGCTACCTTACAATTTCATTGCCGTCATTTTTTGACGGGCAATTCTCTAGTGTTTTAATATTCTGGTACAGTAAAAAAAAAAACAAGCAACCTATAAGGTACAACACTTATGAAGTATTCTGTATGTTTTCTTTAGACTATTTCATAGCTTTTATAACTTGTTTTTTTTCCATTGGAATGTCCTTCCACCTTGTTGTTGTTTAGACGTTCAGTAATTTTGACTCTCTGTATCCCTATAGACAGCAGCAAGTCATACACATCTGTCAGCCACTGCTCCTCTGAGCTCCATCAAGCACATGTTTATTGCTTCAATTACCTAATCTATCCATCTCCCTTCTTCTATCTTTCCCAGCATCAGAGTCTTCTCTAAGGAATCCTATTTTCTGATGATATGGCCAAAATATTTGAGGTTCCAGTAATATAAAAAAGTAATATAGAGTAATAGCTTTACTTATTACTACCTTGTCCAAGCTTGTCATAGCTTTCCTTCCCAGAAGCAAACGTCTTTGAATTTCATAGCTGCAGTCATCAGCTGAAAAGTACAGTGGTACCTCAATTGCTGTCTTCGTACATTTTAAAACTGCTTGGAACTCAATGCCTGCTCGGAAATTGATGCTTGGGACTGATCAATTGCTCCTAACGCGACGCTTTAGACTGATCACGTTGCTCAGAAGTCAAAGCAATCGCGACACCCCACTCCTGTCTGTGTCTATCTGTGTCAGTCTATGTCTGTAAGAGCCTATGTGCCCAGCCTGTGCCTGTAAGAGTTAATGTGCCCAGCCTGTGTCTGTAAGAGGCATTCTGCAGCCTGTGTCTGTAAGAGCCAATGTTTCCTGCCTGTGTCTGTAAGAGCCAATGTGCCCAGTCTGTACATTTTAAGGGCCAAAGTGCCCAGCCTGTGACTGTAAGAACAAATCTGAAGCCTGTATCTGTAAGAACCAACGTTCCATGCAATAACCTCTCCATCTTCTTCTCCTCAACTTCGTCACCATCCCATTGGGCTCTCCAGTCCTCTCAGTACAGTTAAAGTGTAGTTAAATTCTATGTTATTTGATCTAATTACTGTATTTTTCTTCATGTCTATTTTAGTTTTAAGGTTTTGTATCCAAAAACAAAACCATCAGTTCAAAATAAAATGTGAAAAATCTGGGGTCCGAAGTGGATTATTTCAATTTACATTGATCCCTATGGGATGTTTGGTTCTCATCCTGTTTGGAACTCATTCTGCGGTCCGGAGCAGATTAAGGTACCACTGTACGTCCTTCCATAACAACACCCAGATAAGACACAGATTTCTGTAACAGAGTTTCTTGTGATTGATGTAACAAGACCTCAGAGCCTGGAGCAATAATGGCAGGTTTCAATAAAAATTCAGCTACTGGATGCACAGAAGATCTACGACGACTTTTCATTCTGGCTAAATGGATACCACGATATGGTTTGTTACACTTGCTTATTTTACAATGTGTAACTTCTAACTTCTAGCAACATGTTTCCAGACTTTTTAATGCCTAGAGTAAGAAATTGCATCTGTAAGATCCCTGAGTCATGACACCTAAATTCATTGGCAATATTTTTTCGTTCATTTTTCCACGTTGTCATAAAGTCACAGACGTCCTAACAAGAAGTCGGAGCTCTGCATCTACCTACAGTAGCACACAAATAATATTCAATCTTGAAAGACATATTATCTCGCCTTCTATTAAATTTGCTGAAGCAGCCATTGTCCCCAAGGCGTCCACTGTTTGTGTATCCGCTCGTACCGAATTCCGACGATGTTTTTCCTTTATTGCTTAGGTAATGAATAACGTCAATATCAATATGGTAGAATCATTCTGAAGTCAATACTGCATCTGGCAAGCAATACTAAATAGGACGTTTCCTTTCTGAACCCTAACCCATAAGCCTTCCCCTACAGGGACATATGTAAGGTTGGCTGAAGCTCTGAATAATTCAAAACAATGAAGCAGCATGCTCCGTTCACAGCCTTGTAACTGCTTTAGGACAAGCCTCAGGTGTCAAGCTGTTGTACTAGAACAGATATTAAATTAGCACAAATGGGTTTTCTTTAACTACATAAAAGCTCTATAAAGCGTTTTGAAAGGGGGGACGTTTTATATTGCTTTGTCCATAGTCCTAAAAATTACATTTTAAATTCATGTCGCCCCCTCCTTCAACAGTATATTCAGTCTGTTTAAGGCAAAATAAAATTATACATTCTAGCAAAGAGCTGTTGTCTGAAATGGAATAGTCTGTTATTTGTATTCAGTTCCATCATTTTAGACTTGCCAAGATCAATACTGGTAAAAAGGTCTACTTATAGCAGTGTGACCGTTTGTGATTATTGGTGAGGTCGACGTGCCGTACTAATACAATGTTAGTTAAAGAGACAGTCAGATGTGCATTTCAAACAGCACGTGATATATACCGGAAAAGGATTGGGTTTTTTGGCATGAAAAACATGTGATCAGAATTTTGGAAAATGTTTTTAGCTTCTGTTGTTGTTCAGTCTTTTAGTCATGTCCGACTCTCGGTGACCATATGGACAAAGCATGCCAGGCACATCTATCTGTGTTTCTGGTTTTGCTTATCCGTATAGTTTTCTTGGCATAGATAATGGAGTCAGTTGCCAGTTGCTGCTCCAGTGGACCACACTTTGTCTGACCTCTTTGCTATGACCAGTCCATCTTGGGTTACAGCATCCTTGAGGAACACAAGCCCCTTCACCACGACAAACTAACGATCCAGAAGGGGGGGGGGGACTTCCTGAGCAAAAGGCATTTTTTACAGATCTTATAAACCTTCCTCCTGACTTCACATACAATTTTTATTCAAGAAAGTGAAACATGCAGCCAAAATTTTTAAAAAAGTCTGATTTCCCTAGTTGGGCTGTTTGTATGTACAAACAGAGCAATAAAATCGACTACTTCTCGCTTACCACGTATTCACATTGAGATAAATGATGGAGTGTCTGGATTTAGTTTGCAATATATTATTTCTTGATTCTGAAGAATATATTTTATTTTTAATAAAATGACTATTGACAGCTTGTTAGTAACTCGTTAAAATTAATACTTAAAGGCATATTTAAGTTTCCTGGCTTATGAATGCATCTGAGAGAATCAGCAGTGTATGAAAACATTTTTTGCATGAAAAAAATCCCACTCACTGTGACACATTAAAACCATGTTTTTTTCAAATGAACATACAATTATTATTATTATTATTGTTGTTTATTTGTAACGCGCCCACATATTCCGTAGCGCTACATATAAGTTGTGATCAAGGCAAAACAATACTAACACATTACAGAGATGGAAGCCGTGTCTATGAGCTTAGAGTCCAGTGTTCCCCAAAGCACCGTGCAAGATTGAAAACTCGCAGACTTACAATCTAAAGGTTTTGGTTGTGGTACAGGAGGGTTATACAATAAAGCTTTCACTTCAGTGGTCATTTAATTTTTTAAGCAATGTTGCGGCCCTTTAAATATATTTTTGATACACATTAGAACACGCATAAATTACAGCTTCTATAAAATATTCGATTAATTATAATTAACCAAAAGAAGCTTGGGTTTAAGCAAAAAAAACCTTACTCCGCTCATGATCTCAGCACGGCTTTCCACGGAACACAATTTTATGCTGGATGGCGAGGACACAATTTAAGCAAAAGGCAGTCATTACAAACATATTGGATTCCTTTTTTATTTCTGTCAAGGTTCATGCTGTCTTTTAGCCTAATAGTTGTGGATATCCTGCTGCACCAATGCTAATGGCCTGATACTTGATTTGTAGGGGCATATGGCAATCTGCTTTTCATACTATTCAAGTGTTGGGTCTCTCCTCAGGTTTCAAATTATCTGGCAAGACTTTGTAAAGTCGGATAAGAACTAAACTTCTTAAAAAAAAACTTGTTTCCCAAGAAAATACTGCACAATGTCTCTGCCAATGTCAAGAGATGTTTTGAAACCTGGGTAGGACTGTATACAGATGGTCCCCGGGATATGGACGAGATACGTTCCTGAGATCATCTATAGGTCGGATTGGTATGTCACTTGGACCCCTGATGAATAATAATAATAATAATATAATGGCTCGTATGTGGTAATAACAATACAATGTAATACTGTAATAATAATAATAATAATACCCCTGTACTATAATTAGAAGTTACAGAAACTATTGTGCTCTTTCTTTAAAACACAGAAGATAAATACAAACTCATAGAAAAGCATGTTCTTAAGACGTTCTTAAAGGGCAAGTTACCTCACCTTAAATGCTCGTCATGGTGTCAAAGAGTTAAAATGATCTATTTTTCGTTTCAGTTACTCTTATGACAAAAAACTAAATGTTTAGGTCTGTCTACAATTCCATGATTAATGACATCTGCGGACAACGGCCGTTGTAGCGCCGGGTGCAGAGAATGAGTTATCTGATATGTTTTTCTTGACATTCAGGAATCCTAAAGACCAGCGGTTATCTCACAAGTAACTTATTTCAAAGAATAACACTCCTTTCATTGCACAGATGCATTTATAAAGAGTTAACTGTAGTTTTCCTTTGCTCTCTGCACCGGAGCTTAAGCTTTGTTCTCAGGTTTCAAGCTTTCAAGAAGTGTTAAAATTAGACAAGATATATCTTATACATAAAGAGGGTTTTCAAAAATACTGCTTTTCTTAAAAATGGCTTTATACTTATGATTTACACATCTGTTAATTTTGTAAGATTGTTACATTCTTCACAAAGTTTGTTTTCTTGAACTACAGTCATCCTTTATCTTTCTAATTTATGAGCTATGACTCCACCTCACCCAATGGTCATCTTCCTCAAGGATAATCTTTAAACTCCTGAATCTCAATTAAAAAAAGTTCTACATCTCAACCAGTTACAGTCCTATCCATCCACTCTGTCCAAGATGTGCACCTCATTCTCTAGCATATCTTCTTCCCATGCAATCTTAAAGGACTTCTCAGGAGCAACCCTCATTCTTTGAAATTCTCTCTCTTGATAAGACTCTGCCATAACCTTCAAATATGCAAATGTTCTCTGAAAACTTATCTTTTCCTAACACCTTAACCCAGTCTTCCCCAAATTCATACTCACGTATACTACTTCTCCCTCAACGTGCTAGAACATTGATCCATTGAGAAGTCCCCCACTTCACATTTCTATCCCCATCACCTGTACGCTCTCCTAAAATCAGGGTCATCTCCTTATGTACTAATGAGTATTTACAAATGTGATGTCTTCTCTGCCTGCTAATGTAAATAAATGTATATCCTTCTTGTTATGGTGAGGGGGCCTCTAAACCTTGATGAAGCTGTGAGCTATACCTTGTAGGGTCACCCAAAATGGGCAGGCCATAGCAGAAATGTCAAACAAATTGTGGTCCACTAGAGAAGGAACTGGCAACCCACTCCAGTATATTTGCCAAGAAAAAATATGGATAAGCACAACCAGAAACACAGAAAGATGTACCTGGGTGCTGTGGTCTATATGGTCACCGAGAGCCAGACACGACTGAATGACTGAACATCAAAAGTGCTATGGAATCTGCTTGTGCTCAAAAAATAAAATATAATAATAATATTTATAGAAAAGTATTTTGATATGTGCCTTGAAAAGCAAAATGCTTTATATTAGTTTTGGGGTACTACTAAACTCGTTTACCAAACCAGCTGGTCCCCATGTATAATGCATGGTTATCCTAATGTGATGCTCTTCTACAACTCATCTGAAGGCATAGTAAAGCAGTGCTTCACCAATGAGCAAATCAAAGCAGGTGAAGCTGCAAAGCCGAGATAAAAACAGCTTTTATGTAAAATGTAAAACACACATATTTAGACAACCCACAGCAAGAGATATCAAGAAATACTCCCATATATAGAATAACCCCCTAAGGAGCAGGTACTGATGATTTTTGTGTCAGCAGCTAATAAATATAAAGAAATAGTAATTGTGGTCCAACAAATGCATAATGTAACATACAGAGAGAAATGTATGCATAATATGTAACATGTATTGAGACACAGGAGATATTTATCATATTAAGCTGCTTTTAATAAACATACTCCTTAGACAAATGTTTTTTTTTTATATATATAAATGTTTAAGTAGGTGACTTAATTATTTTGGTACTCTTCACAAAAATTGTTGTATAAAATTTACACAGCCCCTAGAGTAACAGTATCTCACCTTCTGGAACCTTCCCTGTCTTCCTGTTCTCTCTCATGTAGGGTGCCATGTTTCACAGCTGTGCTCTAAGTGTCTCATACTGCTCTGCTGAATGCTCTGTGTCTGAGCATCATGAGAACATGATAGTGGCAAGCCACTCATCGTGGGTGTGGCTTTAGGACACAGCTGTGAAACATGGCACCCTACAGCAGGGAGAACAAGAAGAAAGGGGAGAGGAGGTTTCAGAATGTGAAAATGGATTACTCTATTGCACTCTTAGAAGGAAGTGTATATTTAATATGACAATGGAATTGAATGGAGAAAATTAATTAAAACACCAAGTTAAAACAATTATATAAAACAACAAAAAAATGCAGATAAAGACTTTGCATTTCTATCATGATTTAAATCCAAAGATCGAGAATATTAAAACCAGTTTCTAGAACGTAACTAAAAAGATACAGGACATTTTTCAAATATTGTGTAATTTAGAACTCTAGTCATAACAATGCTGTATTGATTCCTTGTTATTAAAAACATTCTGACAGTAAACTTGCATTGGAGTTTGTGCTTTCTTAATTGTCAATCAGTCTTTCTGATCTGCCTAATAATCTATCTTTCTAATATGTAATTATTGCCAGTAATTGCCATTACCCCCTGGTCTCTGAAGATATAGTCTTCAGTCTAAAGCCACCTGCAAATGAAAACTGAGCATACCTAGACACATGGGCATAGGGGCCCAAAAAAATCAGGGGGGATAATTCAACTCAACTCCCAGGACAGGAAGCAGGAATGGATCTTCCACCGGTTCACTCTGGCGCAATGCACTGGGACCCTGCTCTGGGGGTCCGACGGCCACAGTGCCCCACAAAACTTTTTTATTTTTATTTCTTTGTTTAAATTTTCAATGACCTTGACCCCCAATATGCTCCCCAATTTAATTAAAATTATATTATATATATATATATATATATATATATATATATATATATATATAATTTAATGCATATATATATAAGATAAATTGTCAAAGCTTTCATTGGAAAGACATACTGCTCATTAGCTCTGGTCAAATCTGGTAATGTATGATTAAGTTTGATTTTGATATTTTTTGTGTCCCCTATTCATTTATTGTGGGCGGGGGGTTGTCCATCACCAGTTTCTACACTGCTGCTCGGACCCCAGGTAGTATCATATGTGATAAGTCTAATTAATCCCTTGGATCTGGTCATGCTCAGTCTTTTTTCCTTGCAGACAAAATACATTCAGGGAACCTGAACAACTGGCAATTATTGTCACTAATTGTACATTGGATATATATTTCCCCCTGTCCTTAATGGATTAGAAAGGCTGACTGAAATGTAAAAATGTCAACCTTTAATGTAAGTTTACTCTAGGAAAAATCATTTTTAAGTAACTCTCAACTGGTAAGTATAAGTTATTATATATATTTTGATATTATCCGACATTTGGCAGCTTCATTGCATACAGAGGCTACATCTGAGCCCTGAAGAAGAATTTTAATACTGTATTACCATACAACAGCAATTATCAGTAATATTTTTAATTACTTTTGCCTAACTGAGGTTATATAAAGAGATTACTTTGTGCATATCCCAATATGCAGAAAAATAAATCCACTCAAGGAGACTATTTATGTTTCTGAGAGCTATCAAGTTTATCTCCCAGCAGTTCAGTAAATGTTGTCTGTAAAACACTTGAACACAATTCAGAACAGTCTCTGCTGTACAACACGATAAGTAAATTTAATACACATGTATTATCTGCACTTTAAATGCAAAGCTTTGGCATTGTAAAATATAATAGAACTAATAAAAACATTGCAATGTGCAAACACTCATACATTATCTAAATGGAAAGGCTTTCTTTTGCTGGTATAATATGTTTTCTTAAGTTAAAATCAAACTACACCTGAATGAAAGTGTTACAGAAATAGTTTTACAAAGCATATAATGTAATTTCTCAAGCAGCATTTTATTGTATGGCCAATAACGCAGCTGCTGACATGAAAGGATGACACGCGCCAATGGAGGAGTGTGAAACAGCAAGGGCGTGGGAATCGAAAAAATGTGGGGGTACAACAGGCAAACAAACAATATCTATCTATCTATCTATCTATCTATCTATCTATCTATCTATCTATAGATCTCTATCTATCTATCTATCCATCAATGTATCTATCTATCTATCTATGTATCTATCTATCTATCTATCTATCTATCTATCTATCTATCTATCTATCTATAGATCTCTATCTATCTATCTATCCATCTATGTATCTATCTATCTATGTATCTATCTATCTATCTAGAGAGGGTGGCCTGTTATATATATATATATATATATATATATATATATATATTACAATAGCACCTACCTCCCTTACATTGGTCTTTATCTCCCTCCCAGCTGTTCCCCTGTAGCTCCCCCTGACATCCTCTCCCTTTGGCTGGCCAGATAGTTCTGATACCCGGGTCTCATGAGATCTCGCAAGATTATCTTGTGTGATCTTGTGAGATCCAAGTATTAGAAAGCTGCCAAAGGGACAAGAGGTGAGGGAAAGCTAATGGGGAACAGCATATTCTGGGGGGATTTGTTCCCCTCATCCCCCCAGTTGCCACAACTTTTGCTAAACAGCCACATTTTATTTCAACTGACACACATTTTTACATAATTCCTATTTTTTTTTTAAGTTGAAAAAGTATAGGTTATAATTTCCTGTATTGTGATTTAATTTTAATTTTATTTTTTTGTGGTTCTTAAAGATGATCCAAATCTTAATATTTGTACTCTATTTCCTCTGAATAGCCAAACATTATTATTATTATTATTATCATTATTAATACTATTATTATTATTATTATTATTAAGAATAAAAGTATACTAGTAACATGGGTTACAACCTGAAAATGGAAACTGTAATTAAAAGACCACTGATTTTTTTTTTCTATATGGTATTTTGAATGACGAAACATAAAAACTGGATAATGTTTTCAGAGCATAAAAATGAAACACAATTTTTAAAATGTTCACTTTTATATGCTATAATTATTTACGCAGGATCTTGTTTTCTTTACTGAGCCTGCTTCTGGCTAGTTCTATCTCAAAAGGTGTTAGTCTTGTAAATTGATGAGCTTTGTTTTAGTGCTAATGAGAGCGGTGGCAGTGGTTATTACCACATTACTATTGTCTCTATATACTCAAAACATCCCCTTCTGGATCGCTACCTTGTTGTGGTGAAGGGGCTTGTGTACCTCACTGAAGCTGTGAGCTATACCATGTAGGTCACCCAAGATGGGCAGGTCAAACAAACTGCAGTCCACTAGAGAAGGAACTGGCAACCCATTCCAGTATCTTTGCCAAGAAAATCTTATGGATGAGCACAACCAGATACAAATGTATGGCATACTGCATCAATATGGTCACAGAGAGTCGGACACGACTGAACAACACATTCAAAACATCCTCCCACCTCAGGCAGTAGGCCACTGTAAACACAAATGCAATAGTCCACAGCAATAAAATTGTATTAAAAGTAATTAGAGACTGTTTTTTTTCCCATTCTAAAAACATGTTGCCTGTTTTCAAATTAAGTTCTTGAAAAAAGGATATTTTAAATTAATGAGACTGATAAGCTGTTTTAGAAAGAAGTTCTTCTAAAGGGCTGCTTACAAACAACTATTAATCACTAATGATTAAACAATATTTAAAAAATACTGACATTCCTCCACTTTTCTGTGACATCCTCTAAGGAGTGGAGTGCTGGTTCAACCGAGGAGGCCCAGGGGAGTTAGGGTGGGGGCTGTACACTACACTGCAGAAAAATATAAGACATTCACGGCTACTTCACTCTTGAATATATATATATATATATACAGAAAAACATATACGTATACTATCTCTACCTAGCAGCCAGTCAGCAATTCCAATTCCAAACTCAATCCACTAGATCCAGAGGTGCAATGGGATGTAATGTCATGAAATGCCACATGAAATTTTTAAGCCAAACTTCTAACCATTATTATTATTATTTGCTTTATTTTGTAATGCGCCAACTTATTCCGTAACACAATACAGAGGTAAATTGAAGTCAAACCAATATTAACACAATGGAAAAAAAAATGGAGGACCCCGTCTTAAGCTTAAAAATCAACAGCCTTATTAAATTACGATTCAGCCAATTCTATAAGGCTCTATATAAGCACAGAGCATTTTTTTTACAGAAGCTTTTAATTAGTGAACTTCTATCCAAAAGCAAGGTATTCACTAACTAAAAACTTCTGTTAAAAAATATGCTATGTGCTTATATAGAGCCCTATTCAATTGGCCGAATCGCAATTTAATAAGGCTGCAAATCTTTTTTATCAGGGGTAGTCAATTATTTTTCACCAAGGTCCAAATGTCTTTCTGAAAATGAAGTCAAGGTGCACAGTCTATATATTATTTACTTATATATGCTCTAGATGATATCACCAGCCTCACGATCACTTAAATCTACTTTCCAAAATAATTAAAAAAGAACAATTCTTAATTAAAAATACAAAACAACACCATAAAAAGATGGGAATATCAAGAATTTAAAGGAACTTAAAAATACAAGAGCTTTAGAATCAAACACTGTTACAGATCTATACTTCTTACACAAAATTTATGAGATATATAATTTAGACTGTATAAATGATTTAGAAAATGAATATAAACGTAATAAAAATTAAAACTAAATATGAAACTATTGAAGTCATTAAATCAACAGTCATAATTAATATATATATATATATATATATATATATATATATAGTAGCACAATAATAAATACATAGACAAATAACATATGTTTCTGATAAAAATAGTGGGATTCTTTTCTTGCGTTGTCTGAGCAACAGTGAATAAGTTCAGCAAAGATCATCAAGTCATCCTCATTATAAATGTAAAAAATGAAAAGTACCAGGTTCAGTAAATGTGTTCTATACATCAAATTACCTATTCAGTTTACAATGTATTTCTGATTTAAAATAAATACACCTGTAATAATGATTTTCACTTTGTCTAATACTTGATTAGTACAATCATAAATGGACTAGATATAACATAATACAAATATGAAAACATTAAAGCTCATTTTAGGAATATATATATATATATATATATATATATATATATATCACTAATATAGTTGTCCTGTGTGTGTAATGTTCACAAAAATGCAAGTTGTGCATGCTCACAATGTGCAGATTCGCCACACGTGAGTCTCGCATTGGGGGAGAGGAAGGGAGAAAGAAGGAAAGGGAGGAAGAGAACAAGAGAGGGAGAGAGAAGGAAAGGGAGGGAGAGAGAAGGAGGGAAGGAGAGAGAAGGAAGGAGGGGTAGACAGAGTGAGGAAAGGGAGTGGGAGAGAGTGAGGAGAGGGAGAGAGAGAGAAGGAGAGGGAGAGAGAGAGAAGGAGGGGAGAGAGAGGGATGGAGGGAGGGAGAGAGAAAGAGGGAGAGAGAGAGAATTGCAAGTTGTGCATGTGCACTGCGCATTGCGAGGCCCACATTGCACTGCAAAGGGAGAGGAAGGGAGAGAGAAGGAAAGGGAGGGAGAGAGAAGGAAGGAGTGGGAAGGAAATGGAGGGAGAGAGAGAGAGAAGAAGGGAGGGAGAGAATGAGCATAGAGAGAGGGAGAGGGCGCAGAGAGAAAGGGCGCAGAGAGAGGGTGTACAGAGAGAGAGAGAGAGACAGGTTACACAGAGAGAGGGCACAAAAAAAGATAGAAGACGCAATTTTTAATACAATATTATAGCATCATTTTTGATGGGCAAGTGACTAGTATATATATAAAGTTTCAAGAAAAAAATTATAACATTATTTTTTCATTCTAAAAAATACAAATATTGATGCCTCTGCTAGTCCCTGAAGGCATTAATGATCCGTTGGTGGTGTTGTCGGTGTGAGGGATTTGCTTATATTTATGGAGGACAATGATTGCTTCTATTGATGCAAGCTATCTTCCTCTGGGCCTCTGAAGGGGAAGAGTAGTAGTGTCAAATTTAAATCAAATCCAGTTATCTAACAAATGCTCCTGACCTCTTGTTCTTCCATTCTCCCTTCAGCCTAACTCAACTAAAATACACACAACTCGTGATAGAGGCCTCAGGAAGTGATGGAACAAAGCCCCATAATAATCAATACTGGAGACAGTGCCACAATACATCATATTGTATACAAAGGCACCACCCTACAATAAACAGCACCCGGGACAGAATCACAATACACCATATTGTATACAAAGGCACCACCCTATAATAATCAGCACTGGGGACAGCACCACAATACAGTGAATTGTATACAAATGCACTGCCCTATAATAACCAGTACCTGGGACAGTGCCACAATACACCATATTGTATACAGAGGCACCACAGTGCCAAATACCACTGTATTCTATACAAATGCACCACTGTATAATAATCAACACCATGGTAAGTGTAACAATACATCATATTGTATACAGCGGCACCACCCTATAATAATGAGCACTGTGGACAGCACCACAATACACTCTATTCTATACAAATGCACTGCCGTATAATAAACAACACCAGGTATTAGTGCAACAATACACCATATTGTATACAGAGGCAACTCCCTATAATAATCAGCACTGGGGACAGCAACACAATACACCATTTTGTATACAGAGGCACCACTCTATAATAATCAGCACCAGGGACAGCACCACAATACAGTGTATTGTACACAAATGCACCATCCTATATAAATCAGCACCAGGGACAGCACCAAAATATACTGAAGAAATGCAGTTCAAAGGGTTTTCTACACTTGTGCAGAACAGAAGTTCAGAACAGAAGAAGCAGCACAGGGGTGAATAAAACATTAATTGACCATACGGTAGCTATTTGTTTGCTTGTTATGTTTCCATGGTATCCAGTACTCAGACCATTTACAATTACTATGAAACCCTACTGTTAAAAAAGTCTAAGTTAAAACACTACAGAATTTCTGCATTTATAATATGTGGTTTGAAACATCTTATCTTGATAATTGGCTCATTTTATAGAAAGTAAAATAAAATAAAAACTACCATTAATTTATTAACAGTGAAGTGGAAAGGCACCATCATATGCTCTTATTCAGTAGCAAAGCTAGTGAATGGAGGTTCCTGGAGCTAAATAATTGGTGCCCCCCACACACACACACACACACACTTTTTGCATCCTGTAAAGGTAAATAAAAAAGCTAAAACTATATGTATATGGTCAGATCACCTTAGGATGATTAGATCACCTGCTCCTATCTGCTCCTCTCACTTAATAAATTAAAAGTAGCCCTTTACTCCAGGTTGAGCTATTAGTAGAGGGCCCCTACCCTGATGTGGGCCCCTTGCATTTGCACCAGCTGCACCAGCAGTAACTCTGCCACTGCCCTAATTGTGTATGAAAATGTGCATGCTAGAATTCAAGTTTTCAATATGATAGACTGAATGTGATATCTAAGGTCCCCTCACAGTTGGCAGATCAGATTGGCAAGAAAAATCAATGGTGGTCTAAATGAAGGAAGCTTATCGGGGTTAATACATTATTGATGTATTTAGTTTATTTTACTAATTTAAAACATTCTGTCCATTAGCAAACCAGTTTCTTTGACTGAGCAAATCTAATAAGTTTCTATGAGGAGGTTAGTAGGAACGTGGATCAAGGCAATTTAGTGGATGTAGTCTTTTTGGATTTTGCAAAGGCTTTTGATACAGTGCCACATGGGAGACCATTGAGCAACTTAAGGGATACAGGAATTTCAGTAAATATCTGCTCATTGATTGAGAGCTGGCTAAAAGGCAGGAAGTAAAGGGTTGTTGTAAATAAAACATACTCAGATTGGACTAATGTGGTAAGTGGGGTTCCTCATGGTTCAGTATTAGGTTATCTCCTTTTCAACATATTTATTAATGACTTAGAGGTGGGACTGGAAAGTAGTGTCTCCATTTTGGCTGATGACACTATGTTGTAAGTAATTAAATCAGAAAAGTATATACTTTCCCTCCAAAGGGATTTGCATAAATTTTAGACATGGGCAACTAAATGGCAGGTGAGATTTAATATGAATAAATGTAAAGTTATGCGTCTGGGAAGGAAAAATAGCCATGCAATTTATAATCTTAATGGAGCAAATCTAGGGGTATCAGATATTGAATGGGATTTGGGAGTACTTGTCGACAACCACCTGGGTAACAGTGCTCAAAGCCAAGCAGCAGCTACAAAGGCAAGTAAAATATTAGCATGTATTAAGAAGGGTATAGAAGCAAGGGAAGCAAATATTATTCTGTCACTATACAAATCTCTAGTACGCCCTCATTTGGAATATGGAGTACAATTTTGGGCACCAATTCATAAAAAGGACATTTTAGAGCTGGAAAAGGTACACAGGAGGGCAACAAAACTAGTAAGGGGAATTGAGGAGCTAAGTTATGAAGAAAGACTAACCAAATTAAACGTATTTTCTCTAGAAAAAAGGCCTCTAAGAGGGAATATGATTACTTTATATAAATATATCCAAGGTCAAAATAAGGCTTTGTCAAGGGAACTTTTTGTGCCAAGAGGTTTTCAACTGACAAGGGGACATCCTTTGAAGTTAGAATTAAAAAGATTCCACCTTAAAGAAAGAAAAGGGTTCTTCACAGTAAGGGTGGTTAATGTGTGGAATTCTCTACCAAAGGAGGTGGTGACAGCGGATTTGATAGATAACTTTAAAAAGGGATTGGATATTTTTTTAAATAAGAGGATTCTCGGTTATCTTGGTTAATTAGAGAGGAAGTATTCATCCAGGGAGGAAACCGATCGCCAGTATCTGGGGTCAGGATGGAATTCTTTTTCTTCCCTTTTGAGACAGTTGGCAAAGTTTCACTTGTTTTTTTTTCTTTTTCTGTTTGCCTTCCTGTGGATCATTAACAATTCAAAATTAAACTGAATACTGCAGCTCAGAGGAGATCTTAAAATGCTGAAATTGGTGGACTAAAAGTACTATGTAACTATAAACATGGGATTGTTGTTTTCTGTCGCTCAGTTGTGTCCGAAAAAACTGTACTTTTGTACAGTGGTTGAGTTGCTGAATGGGAGGGCACTGCACAAAATAATTTTGAGTCCTCCTTGCAATTTCTCCTTGTAAGGTAGGTGACTGTAGGGGCAAGAAAAAGCCAAAAACATATGTAGGTGGTTGTGTCACTCATTGCATGACCAGATCCATTTTCTACTCTGTTGTGGGCACTGGTACTTTGCGCCTGCTGCACCGGCATTTGCTCCGCCATTGATTTAGTATATGATGACTCTGGCTACCATCCAGCAAGAAAAACAGATTGATGCATTTTCTGTAGAATAAAAATTTATTATCATGCATGACACTAACTAGAGAACGTATTATATAGTATATTCAGAATATAAAATAACAGAGATATTCACTTAATTGTGTGAAACTGGGAAGCTTCACCTGCCTCCATAAAAATAAAATATATACTTTTTACTCATGACATATATTCTATTGTTTAACCAAAAAACATGTTCAGAAAAGTAAACTTGGCAGATTACCATTTAAAAAACACTGTCAAGAATTTCCGAGCAAACTGCTGTAGTCATATAGGTCTGTTCAGCTCCTGATAAAACTAAAACTAATTTATTTTTTTTGTTTGTTCTCTGCTATTATTGACAGTTGTCACCCAAGATCTATATCTCCATTTCTTGCTGTCTTTCTATCATTTGTCATTTTTTTTTTTTTTTTTTGCAATGGGAAAACAGAAATAAATACAACATATACTAATCCTAGCATCAACCTTGGAAAATGCAAGCCGTGTGCAAAGTTTTTCAGATGTGATAAAATCTTGCCTACAACCATGTCCAACCTTTACAGCAGCAAGTCCAGATGGCTTTGCAGGCTGTACAGCAGACTTTACCCACTGAAGCCTTTCTAAGTGCCAGCAGATCTTTGTCTCTCAGTAGTGGTAAATGCACAACGAGAGGCGTAAGGAAAATGCCTCGCATTAAAGGTCCTCAGGAGCCAACACTCAAGAAAAGCAAATTATACCTGTTGGACTGATGTGTTTTTTTTTTGTTCACAGCATATAACACATCGACTGAGCTTTTTTTGCAAACACTGAACTTTTCGAGTTTCAATGTAGAGGAAGTTTTCAAAAAAAGTTGTAAATTCTGTGGGTGCACATTTGGATATTTATAACAACATTCGTGAGCCATACAAAATTATCAAAATAAAAATTAGCCTGGTATTTGGTCAAACATTTAATTAACTCAGCCCTTGTCTCTCTCTCCCTCTTTCCTGTGTCTATCTCTGTCCTGTCTCTCTCTCCTGTATTTTCCTCGCTCTCTCCATATCTCTCTGTCCTGTGTCCGTCTATCCCTTTCTTGGTCGTCTCTCCCTTGCTCTCTCTCTCTGTCCTATGTCTGTCTCTCCCTCTCTTGTCTTTCCCTCGCTCTCTCTCTCTGTCTTGTGTCTGCCTTCCCCTCTCTCTGTCCTATTACTCACTCTCCTGTGTGTCTCTCTCTCCCTCTTTCCTGTGTCTATCTCTGTCTTGTCTCTCTCTCTCCTGTATTTCCCTTCCTCTCTCTCTGTCCTGTGTCTGTCTCTCCCTAGCTCTCTCTCTGTCCTGTGTCTCTCTCTCCATCTCTCTCTCCCTCTTTCCTGTGTCTCTCTCTCCTGTATTTTCCTCGCTCTCTCCATATCTCTCTGTCCTGTGTCCGTCTATCCCTCTCTTGGTTGTCTCTCCCTTGCTCTCTCTCTGTCCTATGTCTGTCTCTCCCTCTCTTGTCTTTCCCTCGCTCTCTCTCTCTGTCTTGTGTCTGTCTTCCCCTCTCTCTGTCCTATCACTCACTCTCCTATGTGTCTCTCTCTCCCTCTTTCCTGTGTCTATCTCTGTCTTGTCTCTCTCTCTCCTGTATTTCCCTTCCTCTCTCTCTGTCCTGTGTCTGTCTCTCCCTCTCTTGTCTCTCCCTAGCTCTCTCTCTGTCCTGTGTCTCTCTCTCCCTCTTTCCTGTGTCTATCTCTGTCCTGTCTCTCTCTCCTGTATTTCCCTCGCTCTCTCCATCTCTCTCTGTCCTGTGTCCGTCTATCCCTCTCTTGGTCGTCTCTCCCTTGCTCTCTCTCTGTTCTATGTCTGTCTCTCCCTCTCTCTCTGTCTTGTGTCTGTCTTTTCCTCTCTCTGTCCTATCACTCACTCTCCTGTGTGTCTCTCCCTAGCTCTCTCTCTGTCCTGTGTCTCTCTCTCCCTCTTTCTTGTGTCTATCTCTGTCCTGTCTCTCTCTCCTGTATTTCCCTCGCTCTCTCCATCTCTCTTTGTCCTGTGTCTGTCTCTCCCTCTCTCGTCTCTCCCTTGCTCTCTCCCTGTCCTTTGTCTGTCTCTCCCTCGCACTCTCTCTGTCCTGTGCCTGTCTCTTCCTCTCGCTGTCCTGTCTCTCTCTCTAGTATTTACCTCCCTCTCCCCATCTCTCCCTGTCCTTTGATTGTCTCACCCTATCTCATCTCTCTCTTGCTCTCTCTGTCCTGTGTCTCTCCCTCTCTCTCTCTCTCCCTCTTTCCTGTGTCTATCTCTGTCCTGTCTCTCTCTCCTGTATTTCCCTTGCTCTCTCCATCTCTCCCTGTCCTTTGTCTGTCTCTCCCTCTCTTGTCTCACCCTCGCTCTCTCTCTGTCCTGTGCCTGTCTCTTCCTCTCGCTGTCCTGTCTCTCTCTCCTGTATTTCCCTTGCTCTCTCCATCTCTCTCTGTCCTGTGTCTGTCTCTCCCTCTCTTGTATTTCCCTCGCTCCCTCTCTCTCTTGTGTCTGTCTTTTCCTCTCTCTGTCCTATCACTCACTCTCCTGTGTGTCTCTCCCTAGCTCTCTCTCTGTCCTGTGTCTCTCTCTCCCTCTTTCCTGTGTCTATCTCTGTCCTGTCTCTCTCTCTCCTGTATTTCCCTCGCTCTCTCCATCTCTCTTTGTCCTGTGTCTGTCTCTCCCTCTCTCGTCTCTCCCTTGCTCTCTGCCTGTCCTTTGTCTGTCTCTCCCTCGCACTCTCTCTGTCCTGTGCCTGTCTCTTCCTCTCGCTGTCCTGTCTCTCTCTCTAGTATTTACCTCCCTCTCCCCATCTCTCCCTGTCATTTGATTGTCTCACCCTATCTCATCTCTCTCTTGCTCTCTCTGTCCTGTGTCTCTCCCTCTCTCTCTCTCCCTCTTTCCTGTGTCTATCTCTGTCCTGTCTCTCTCTCCTGTATTTCCCTTGCTCTCTCCATCTCTCCCTGTCCTTTGTCTGTCTCTCCCTCTCTTGTCTCACCCTCGCTCTCTCTCTGTCCTGTGCCTGTCTCTTCCTCTCGCTGTCCTGTCTCTCTCTCCTGTATTTCCTCGCTCTCTCCATCTCTCTCTGTCCTGTGTCTGTCTCTCCCTCTCTTGTCTCTCGCTCTCTCTCTCTGTCCTGTGCCTGTCTCTTCCTCTCGCTGTCCTGTCCCCCTTCGTGTGTGTCTCTCTCTCTCCTGTGTGTCTCTCTCTCTCTCCTGTGTGTATTTCTCTCTGTATGTGTGTGTCTCTCTCCCAACATTGTGTCTCTCTCTTTCCTGATACTATGGTGGAGAGCACTTTAGTTAGCCAAGACTTCAAATAAAATATATGCAATTATGCTGTACTGGGAGCGGACATTTTCTTACTTGTTTATGTGCTTTATGTGAACTGGCACAATACTTTACTGCAATGAGGAAAATCTCGGGATAGTATTGCTGGATCTATGTAGTGCCTAACATGTTATACAATTACCTCTATTATGTCTTGGATCAACATCTTGGAGATAGTTTAGTTTCATTTCAGCAGATCTGTTTCTGTGAGGACTGGGATGACTTGGCCTATCATCAAGCATGGCGGTCCCTTCATATGGACTGGATTGGGGCACTCTAATTTCTGCAATGTCTTAGACAGAGAAGGCAAAGCTCTGTGACGTCTGAGGTAAAGTAGACCTGTCTCCGTGATGGATGATATGGACCAAAACTAGTTTAGTTTTTTTAATAACAACCAATAGCCTAATTAAGAAGGAAAATACATAAACCTAATTTTAATTAGAAACAATAAATATTTAAAGGCTCTGTGGGCCCTGGAGTCAACAATGAACATTTGGTGGAAGATGTGTGTTTGAGAGGGGCATTTACACTTCTGCAGCCACTATAGGGTAAGGGGTGTGACATCAGTTTCAATCAGATCTAGTTATCTAACAAAGGCTGCTGACATCTTCCTATTGCCTTCTCCCGTACATCTCCCTCCAATGTCTGTGGGTCGGCATCCTGGCTTGTACTTTATCCATCCTGAGCTTTCCTTAAAGCTGTGTAATACAGCAGGCATATGTTTAAGGGAAGTCATGTTTAAAATGGTATTGGATTACAAGATTGAAGCCTTCGTGGGCACATTTGCATGTTCATGCCCAGGTTCCCAGAGTGCAGTGCAATAACTTTATTTCTCAGAAATTCTGTAATGGAAATACATTTTTTAACTTATTTTAGACAATCAATGTGAACACAAATGTGATATTTATTTAATACTAGCAACTTGCCCGTCAAAAAACTGACAGTAATAAAATTGTAAGGCAGGTAATGCTGTTTGCCACAGAGAGTAAGTGTTTTGGTCGTCTGAGATCATTCAGCGCTCATTGCGAGCCTCTCGGTTGGTGTATTTATTGTTATCAGAGGCCCTTTTGCACTTATTGTAAGGTCCGCACTGATCTTCCTTTTGGCGCTTATTGCAAGCCTCTCCATGGTGTACTTTGTGTCCTATGAGCACCGTTGGTGCTCCTTGTGAGGCGCGCAGTGAAGGTCTTTGTCGTTTATTGCGATACTGTGGTGTGTTTTTTTTTTGTTTTCTGTATTTATTTATTTTTTATGATAATTAATTAAATCATAAATTAATATACTTTACCTATTTGTAATTAATATATGCAGCAAGGAATGTGCTGAAGAGCTAACAATCATTTTTGATGTTCCTGCAGCATCCAATGTAGATTTGCCCTGTTGTTGAGCTGAGGTGTAAGTGTCAGCAATGTGTGCAGTGTGTAGTGTAGCTTGGTACTTGCTTGCGCATTTTGTAAGTTAGTGTTGTAAAATGGCGGCTAATAGTGTCTGTTGTACCTCGTACAGGTTTTTGTAAAAGCTGTATGTGCTTCGTGGTGTTTTGCGGCTTTAGGGGTCATGTAGCCTCGTTTTTTTTTTGTTTTTTTTTCGGCTGCCATTTTTTCTCTCGCTTAGGGGATTTTAGAATGACTAAACTCTGTAAATTGGCTTGAAATTGAGGTGTAACCTGACTTCCAGACATCCTGGGTGTCCCCCCTTGCTGTGTGTAAGATTTTTATTTAATGTTTGTGTTTTTTTTTATGTTTTCCGCTGTGCGCGGGTTGGCCGTTAAGGTTGTATTTTTGCGAGTTCGTATTTTTTTTTTCTATGTCCTGCGGGTCACAATTTTTTGTGCAAGTCCGTATTTAGTCATTGCGTGTTTTTCTTTTTTTTTCAATGTCCCGCTTCTGTGGCGGTTTGTAACTGCTTGTGAGGCAACGTAGAGCCTCCACCTCCACAAATGCGGCCCCTCACTTTACGAGGGCAGCCTACCTTGGAGCCTCCACCTCCGCAAAAAAAAAAAAATAGTTTTTATAGATAAGCACTCATAAATTGTGGGATAAATCCTTTAAGTATAAAAGTATATTTTTCAGTTTGTTTTCTTTGATGGTTTAGCTTTAATACTCACACCCTGATTCGAGCAAAATAAAAGGGTCATCCAATTAACGTCCCATTATTTATAATATTGTTACTAAAATTGTTATTAGGATTGCTCATTCCATTCTATTGTGTCATTCTTCGCACAAATTTCCATTTGACATATTAAAAAGCTTTCATTAAAACATGCACACATTAGCCCAGATCCCCACAACCCGTGTACATGACATATCCATTACACCATTCATTATCTTTTAATCACCGCCCTGATATCCTGGCATCATACAAGGTCGTCAAATGTTTTCATAGAAATTAAAACGCATGAAAGTAAAGCAGGCACGGACACAAAGCAGACCTTAACGTCTCATAATATCCCACCAAATGTACACAATAACCTCATCCATAACCCGCAGCTCTAGGCGCACATCATGGTTGAGTAAGTGCAAAGCATACTCGGTGTCAGTTTTGGCACGGTCACTGTTTCTAAAGCCTTCGAGCAAGCCATACATCATGAAATATTGATATGGTTCCACTAGACTGCTGCACATGACATTTGATTTATGGCTGTAGGTGATCTTTTTTTTTAAATTCTAAACAGTCAGTGAAGGATCAAAAGCAAAATGTCATATTTGCACTGTGTAGAGTACATTGGTGACATATCCCCAAAATACCAGCAAAACTGTTCATTTCAGAATCTTATTGAGCTCAGAGGGTTTGTGTAATTAGTCATCGCCTAACGATTGCCACCAACATTACAAATATTTATCGCATTAAATATCAGCTTCCAGAATATTGCATTCATTTAGACTTTTCACGTCCCAATGATTTTGTATTATTCCCATCGACTGAAATAAATGAAGAAAATGTCCAAGACTACACATGAAAGCATGTAAAAATCAATAACTGGATTCTAAAAGGATTTAATATGCCTTGAATACATTCATTCTCAAACAGTTTCCTTAAATAGCTTTTCTGCAGCATAACATATTTTTTTGAAAAGTCAAATATAGAGCATTAAGGCTATAATTACCATTTTAATTACACCTCAATCATCAAATCTGCTTTGCATAGAAATTAAAGCTTTTATGTTATGATTTTTTGGTACCCTAAGTAAAAAAAAAATATTGCAGAGCAATTAAAAGGAAAGGTTTCCGTGCAAGATGCATCAACACTTTAGCAATTTTATAACCTTAGAAGTTTTTTTTTAGATTCAAAGTATAATCATGCAGGATAATCGGGGAGCAATGTAATGATTATATTGCAAACTGCTAAAACAGTCCATATTCAATATGTTTTTAATTATTTTTCCATATGTTGGAAAAAACTTAATTCCTGTTCATTTAATGTGACCCTGACAAAAAAAGCTGTGCCAATCTGTTAGCTCTGCCTGCATTAAGCAATCTATAACGGCACTATCCTATTTATCAGTATAAGATCTTCATACACTATATTTCATATTGTTTTGTAAATTATATGTATTAGTAAGTTAGATACATTTGCAAGGGCTTCGCAAAAATATGGGAGGGGGATAAGGTTTAAGGATACAAAAAGACTGTATCCACGAGCAGCTCATCATTCATCCATACTTGGACTGATGAGAACGAGTAAAAAGTGAAGAATGAAAAAAAAACAGAATAAATAGTAGAAGTGAGTTGGAAAGCTATGAATCAACTATATCCATTGCAAGAGTAAAAGACTACATGCAAATGTCAGGTGTTGTGGTGAAAAAATACATACCTGAAGAAGTATACTAGCCATTTTAAATTACAATGTTGTGTGTACCTTGTTGAAAATACTATTCTGCTGCTTTTTGGCTGCCCATTGCATCCTCCAGGTTTACAGTAGAATGGGGGGTGTCAAAGGCCTTGCTGGGTCAAAGCTTTCCTGTGAGAGTCATACTGCTCCATAGCCTTGTGTGGCAAATTTCGGTAATTCATGATTAAGTTTTATTTTGCTATTTTGTGTGTCCCCTGTTCATATATTGTGGGGGGAGGGGATTTGTTTCTGTATGTTGCAATGTGTGTCACATTTGTAAGTAAAAGTTTATACTTCTGGCTCCCAAATATTTTCCTAAGTATAATGAATATATATGTTGCTGTCTGGAGCCTATAAAATACTTGTAGCTCCAAAGTGTGAGATATTTCTCTCTCTCTCTAAATATATAGCAAATGTGAACACAGATGTACTTTTTTATTTACTATATATATATATATATATATACTTTTTGCCTTATGCTTAGATAATGAGACAAATAGGCCTCCAAAGTTTTAGAAATGGTCGTATACATTACCTGTATATAGCCAATGTGTGAATTAATGGTACATACAAAAAGCTGGAAAGGAAGTGATCTGCAGAAAGTTACAATGGAGATTAGATTGTTTCCTCCTTATAACTTGCACAACTTGTTTCTCAAACTAATAATCTTTCTTGGTTTCCAGAATTATTGCCACAAATCATCAAAGGGATTCCGTGGTACCCCACAATTCATTCCAAGTACCTCAAAATGTCAACCAATCTATTGCTCAGAGCACAAAAAAATCACACCTTGGATCCCTCTAAATGATGTCATAGATGTTGTCATATAGAATCAGTTTCTACTGTGATATTCTTGTGAAAACCTTTTTTTATAGAATTGGAACACAAAAACTACAGTTTGGGAAAAAATAATGGACTTTTCCTATGAATGAATATCTTGTTATATTATTATAAACAAAAACACCTTATATCTGCATTAGAAAACATGTACATAAGCAACATTGGAATATAAATTATTTGCATTACAAATATATTGTAAACAACAACAAGCTTCATTACAATGAATAAATAATAATTCTGCTAAGGGCATTAGTTGACTTCTTACCAAGAAAAAAAGGACACTGCAATCTGACAATCCAGTAACAAAGTTTTCTTTATATTCCCAAAAGAATTAATAAATTGTACAGAAATAATAACTGATGCCAATAAATCACTTTTTAGAAATCAGAAAATGGTCAATACCTGGTTTCACACCTAGATCTTTTGTATAAAGCAATGACTAGAATGTGTACTAGAGTAAAATCTGTACACGGGTAAAAATCGATCTGTGGCTAACTTGAAAAATATATTACTACATGGAATCCATTTATAATCACACCATGAGTCCTCTCTACATGGGTAGACATAGTGAAATAATATTAAAACTGATTTAGAGCATACAGTTGCATTGATGAACTCCAAGTGAGGCATTATCCAGATGATTCTGTGATTTATCCACAATACCTGAGGCTATTGTTATTTATTATGCTGGTAAGACTAGAGAATGTATAAGTATGGGTCAACATGATGTGGACATTTAAAAAAATAAAATAAACTTAGGCCTCAATTTCATGGCTCCCATAAGAAAGAAGTTCACATCACACACAAATCTAAGCTCAGAGAAATACCATCCAACTGCTCAAAAATGTCCCGAATATCCTCATCCAAAAGTGTCTGTCCCATTACTATTTTAAAAATTGCTGTCAGATCGCTCCTGTAATGATATCCAATTTTGCTGAAGTTAACTTTGAAGAATAATAAAAAATAAAAAAAGCCTATGGGTGCTTTCAACCCCCAGTAAAGGCAGGAAAATGCGTCCGAGAGGAATGGATGCCTCAACTCTGATGCCATGAATAAGCTAACACCTTAATTGCGTTTGATTTGAGGCCTGACTGCTCAAATCCAGAACAATTAAGAGGTTAGTATCTCTATCTCCTCAGAGCCAGGGTATCGCCCGGGATCCCCGTTCAATGTTATCTACCCCAATGAGCATGGATATCCCCTGGTATTCCCACATCTAATGCATAACCAAAAGGTATAAGATTTTAACCTGTAATCTAAATTATTACCATGGGGATCCCTATGGACCCCCATGTCACTTAATAATAACCCCTATAAAATGGACTCACATGTCATTCTAAACTATAACCATGGCAGTCCTTATGGACCCCCATGATATCTAATAATGATCCCTATACCATCCAATCTTATTCTGAATTGCTAAACTTTTAACTAATCAGAAATGGAGTTGGAATAAATCAAGTTGAAACATATTTCAGAATCTGCAAGAATAGTATATAAGGTGATGGCACAGCAAAAATAATGTAATTAGATTCCTGACTGATAGGAGGTAGCTGGTATTAAGGGGGGAGCCTGGGGATACCCAGGCTCATATGGTTTATGAGATATTAAAGAGGGAATCCCAGGGGATACCCACAGACATACGGCCTGTATACCGCCAGATGAGGGCTTCGAATTGAATGAGGCTCTTTGTTTGTTTGCACTTTCCCTGTTTCTGGTACAATGCAAATACATTTTCTCAGATAGACATTGTAAAAATAGTGTTGCTTTATTTCCAAAAGGCCAATTTATAGCAGACATGGTTAGTTATTTTTCAGCACTATTTCTATTCAGTGAGGGGCTTTAAACACACTTCAGCAAACTCCAAAAAAGCGTTTATGTGCCTCGGCTCTTTTATGTCACACGTATAATCTGTTCCAAGCTTTGGAAAGATATCTGACAGTAATTAGGATACTCATGGGACCTATTCAATAAAGTCCTGAAATCACACTGCCAGCAGGAAAAACATTTTCACTCAGGCCTTTTAATGACATTTGTTTAGGTTTTGGCCCAGGCATGGGAATTGTGGGCAATCAATACTTTTTGTTGAGATTTAGACATTGAATGTGATGCTATAGTAATACATTTTGTCTTGCTCAGATGGAAATGTAGGCCAAAACGTACTACAGTTCCCTGCAGCTGTAAAGGACCACAATGCATTGCAATGGCTTTGCTGCCTATTGAGTATTTACTATACGGTTGGTAATGTGGTGTATTGAGCTTTTGTGCTCTAATAAACCAATGGTAGGCAAGTTTGGCCACTGAGAGACACACACAGGCCAGCATTTGAGGATATCCCTGCTGTGTACAGGCAAGACCATCGCTTCTTCAGTCTTCCAGATTGTTGACCTGTGCACCAAAAGGAAATCCTCAAATGCAGGCCTGTGTGTGGCTTTCCAAGACCATACTTCCCTACCCTTTTACTAGACGCAACCAAAGTATATTTGGTCATTAGAATTATGATTCATTTACAAAGTGTTGACATATTCTATGGTACAAGTAGAGGGTGTGTACATAAGATAAACATGACAACAGTATACACACTGATACAGAATATTCTGACAGCTCACTACATCACACACTGTCCATGCCACATACATGATACACATATGATCCACTATAGCAGCACATAGAAAGCTGGCAAGCAGCACATGCCACATATCTTAACAACATATGACATAGGCGGGAAGCGCATTTACCACATCCATTACTCACACACTATACACATGCTACATATACACAAAACACAAGCAAGCAATATACCATAGGACCCACACACCACATATGGCATAGGCATGCAGCACACACAACACATCCATTACTTACACACTATATACATGCTACATACACACATAACACAAGCAAGAAAGATACCGTAGGACCCACACACCACATATGGCATAGGCATGCAGCACACACAACACATCCATTACTTACACACTATATACATGCTACATACACACATAAAACAAGCAAGCGACATACCGTAGGAAACACACACCACATATGGCATAGACATGCAGCACACACAACACATCCATTACTCACACACTATATATATGCTACATATACACAAAACACAAGCAAGCAACATACCGTAGCACCCACACACCACGTACGGCATAGGCATGCAGCACACACAACACATATGTGATCAACTCAAAGTCTAGTAGGATATTTAGGGGCCTACATGCATGACAACACAGGCAATAATGGCAGTACAAAAACTAATTAGCAAACTAGGAAACTGTTTAGTGCACTGAGCTACGTAGGCTCAATTCACTAGAATTAGTGAATTTAGAGGCAAAATCCCAAGGTGGGAGGCTGCCAAGGGTACCAGTTTACAAAGGGCACCATCGAGGGGATTACGTTTTGCACAGAACTTCAAAACTAAGCGCCCTATCCTGTAATACTGTACTGGAAATGATTCTACTTTCAAAAAACTTGTCCTCCTATGGCTGTGATATTGCTGTCCTTTGGTTCAGGTTAGTTGTGTTACTGATATATAGAGTAGAATAACACTGGTTTGTTATTATTACAGTATTTCTGTATTTCAACCTGCAAAATACAATTTAACCTGGACTTCAACCATACTGAAATTCTAGATAGTTTTTCCAAGAGGTTTTCAGCTGACAAGAGGACATCCTTTGAGGTTATAAGTTAAAATATTACATTGTGGAATTCTCTACCAAAGGAGGTGGTGACAGCAGATTTGATAGATAACGTTAAAAGTGGTTGGATATATTTTTGAATAAAAAGGGCATTCGGGTTATCCTGGATAACTAGAGAAGGAATATTGATCCAGGGAGAAATCCGATCGCCAGTATCTGGGGTCAGAAAGGAATTTTATTTTTCCCTTATGAGATGATTGGTAAAGTTTCAATGTTTTTTTTTCTGCTTGCCCTCCTCTGGATCAATTATCAATGAATCTGCATATTCAAAACAGCAGAAAAGATCTAAAAAGTTTGAACTTGATGGACTAAAAGTATTTTTAGAACCTCAACTGCTATGTAACTATTACTCTTTTTTAATAAAGCACCAACATTTTCCGTATTGCTATTTACATGTAGAAGTATGGTTGTCATCTATTTTAACTCTTGATTATTTTACCTTTTAGAAACAGTTATAGAAAATAATCACAGGTTCAGTTAACACTTTCTCTGTTGCCCACAGTGTATATATATATAAAACCGGTAGCACGTCCTTTGAGCGCAGCTCAATAGCGCACCATCATCAGAGTGCAGATAACTGCTCTATGCTCCTGCCTGTTGCTGTGTGGTCTGCCCCTGTCTGGTGCCCCCCATTATACAAGAGCTTACAATCTACAAGTGATGTGGCATGCGAGGTATGTGGCATGTGAGGTATGTGGCATGTGAGGTAATGGGGGGCACCAGACTGGGGCAGATCACACAGTCCCAGGAATCCAATTGTGTCTGACATGCTGGTAAAGTTATACAAAGCCAGACACCACAACAACCAGGTAGGTAGATGGGAATGTTTCAAAGCCGACAGGCCAGTAAGAATGGGGTGCCCATCAAGATAGATCTAGATCCCATTTTAAGTATGATTTATAGCAATTATAAATGAAATATGACATTGTATGACATTGTAGCCCCGTTACTGAGTCTAGGCTGGAGCCCAGAGAGCTGCGCTCTAATGACGGCACGCTATTCAGCTGCGCTGGAAGAACGTGGTGCCATAAAACCAGTACACATATATTTAGTGATGTTAAGTGATTTGTACTGGCCCGAGTGATTTCTCAGAGGTCGTGAGCAGTTTATTTCAACTCTTCCCCTCTTCCTAAAATAATTACAAGAGGTTTTCACAGTTTTCATCTGCACAGCAGCATCTCGGGACATGTACTTGGCTACTCTCTGTTTCTTGTGTCATATATTCCCAGTAAGGTTGTTCTTGTATTACCACTTGAAAAGAATTCTTGCCAGAACACAGCAGGGAGCTGAGCTACTGTAGCTTTGTCAAATGAGGCTTCTGTGCAGTGGTAAAAGCAAGTGACATGAAAACATGCTTTCCAGCGTTCATTCATATGCAGCATATTCTAAGTAAACCCTGCACTGAGAGCTCCTGTCTCTTTGAAAGAATAGCAAAGTGCCCCTAAAATATTCAGCATCCGAATGGTTTCCGCAATAGAATGCTTGTTATATTTTCCAAGACAAGGAATCAATAGGCAGTAAAATTTTCATGTCTTATAAAACTTGTTTTCTTAGAATAAAAAAAAGCAAAAAACTATTGTACAAGCGATATATAATAGCACAAAAATAAAAGGCAGGCTATAAAATAAACCATATTAAAGGGGAAGTTTCACTGAAACACAAGTTGCTCTTATTTGAAGGTTCACTTATAGAAAGTTCAAATAGTTGTGCACGATTATGCACCCCTTATATCTCTGCTCTTGTCCCCCAACTACCCTCTTCATTTTGCTAACGACCCTCTTCTTTCCTCCTCCCTTATCACCTCCTTGCACTACCACCTTCAGGATTTTTCTCATGCTGCCCTTATTCTTTGACTCGCTCCACTGGACTTTTCACCTGTCTCAAATCCTTCAAAACCTCACTAAAACACATCTGTTTAAAGAAGCTTATTACATTCAGTCTTAAAATATACAACACATCTATCATCATCCTGTACCTCACCCACACCCTTTAGTTTGTAAGATTTACAAGCTTTCAATCTTGTTAAGTGCTTCAGGGAAATTACTGAATATTTTTGATTTTAAGCTCAAACACAGGACCCTCCTTTCTATTCCATTGTGTTATCGTTGTTTTTGACTTGAATAGAGCTACAGAATACATTGAGTCATTCTACATGTAGAGATTTAGTTTATTAAAATTGTTTTGGTTTCCAAACCCCCAGAGTTGCTTACATAGGCACAGTGTACCCACCAATAGAAACACTGCATTTGGGTATGGTTTTTAACCACATACTAACCTTCAAGCCTTCAGCATGATACAGAAATCAACATAGCAATGTCTGAGTTCCTTTTTGCTTCCTTGTATAGGGGAAAACAAGACTACACATCCCATGATGCTCTGCTGCACAAACTGACTTTCCATTCATTTGAAACAATGTTATAGCTACCTATGATTGGCTAAAATTCATTATTATTGTTATGCTATTTTAACTTAGCTTTTCAAGGGGCATTCCTTCTCAAAATCAATCAAAAATGTGTTCAAACACTACTCACCTCTATCAGATGCATTTATAATCCATGAAACTTAAATATGCCTTTAAAGAACCAATTTTATACAAAATAGTGCAGTCAATGTAAAAATTGAACTATTAGCCCTGTGTAGATTTGTTTAACAATATATTTATGTCCTACTACTGACAAACTCTGATGCTGGGAAAGATTGAAGACACACGATGAAGGGGATGGCAGAGGCAGAGATGGATTGATGAGGTAATTGAAGTGATGAGCATGAGTTTGATGGAGCTTGAAGGGAGGTGGCTAACAGATGTGCCTGGAGTGCTGCGGTCCATAGGGTCACAGAGTCGGACGCAACTGAACAACTAAACAACTGACAAACTAATTAGGGTATGTCAGGACACTGCACCATCTGAGTGTTATGATCAGAAGGGACCACTGGACTGTTTGGGCTTCATCAGTTATTATACTTGCTTAACAGTCATATCTGGGATATTCAAAGGGTTGAATAATTCTAAAGAATTTATATGGCCCTGCGATTGGCCACGTGTGAAGGCTATGGCTTTAGTCATGAAGGGCGGAGCTAGTTTTATGGCTCTGTAAGAGGATAAAAAAAATGTGTAATGAGAACAATAAAGCCATGTGGGTGAGGGGGGATAGCAAGCTATTTGGCCAGGAAGATGGGCTAGAACTGGAGGAAAGTCTTTGGTGTTTTATGTCATCTGAAATGTGTTTTGAAAAATAAAGAATTGCCAGTCTGACTTTGGACACACTAAACAAAGGTGGTGTCGGAGTATGCTTGTACTAATCAAAGGTACATGGTGTGTGATTCTGAGATCCTAAGAAAAGGGGTCTGATGGTGCCTGCCTCTTCAGAAATGATGCTGTCATCTGAAGTGTCTGCTGGTGTCGAGATCTGAACAAAAAGTTGCAACCCATAGAGAGAGAAAGAATTGGGATGAGCGTAGTCCCCCAAATCTGGCGGTCGTAACAATGAGTTATTGAAGATAATGAAAAAAACACTCTTGACTGATTTGCTCCATGGTACCGAATGACTATTCACAGGATCATGGACCTTTCACTAGTTTTTAAACTGTTAACATATTTTATTTTCAGTTTACTGGCAAGGAATATGTTTTATATAAAAGTTGTGAATACTATCTATTCAGATCATAGGAACGAGGAGTTATGGGTAAATATGTTTTCTTTTATAGCAGAGGAATCTACAGATTTATATTTTGGCTTCAATACAAATGCTACAAATAGGTTAAACAATTTAACCCGGGACTGGTCATGAATCTGTCAGTAATAAGTATTCATGATATAAAGATGGCTAAGAGGTCCCTTGAGCGGTGCATTATGCAAAATGATTTGTTCTCAACTCTTTGTATTCTTCTCAATCAATGTACATGACTAAATAAAAGATTTTAGAAATATGTCTCCATCAAAGTCAGGGAGCTAAAGCATTGTTCGTTATTTTAGACGGATTGTATACATTTATAAAATAGGCAGTTTCATTATAAAGGAAAGATGTTTATATATAATTGCAGAGTGTTCAGGGAAGGAAATGTTTTTTACTTTCCCCAATAGAACAAACAAAGGATTTGCTTATTTGGTAGCCATACTCATAATACACAGACACTTTCACTTATTGCTCTTCGAGGCATATCATGGTGATGTCATCATTCATAATGTTGTAAGCAATTAAAGGACCACTGAAGTACATTTACAAGTTAAGCTCATACGTTTTTTTGTTGGGCAGAGACTATTCAAACTGTATGCAGTTTATAATAAATATTTTTTCTTACGTTTGAATGTGCCATTTTTTCTCAAGTGGATCTGCTTATCACCACCCAGTGAGTCTATCAGGGTGCATGACCAACTTCTCCTAGAGCTGGGCAATGAAAACATCTGACCAGTCAGATTCTGGATCAGACTGAGCATGCTCAGTAAAGGAAGGTGGTGCTCTGATAACATGTACTGTCACAGGGGATCCTGCAAGAAAGTTACAATAGAGATATTACCTCTGTGTAGACAGTCATGGCAGAACAAATGATATAATCGGAGGGGCCCAGTTGGCTTTCAAGTTTCATGATGGACCAGGCCCCCTGACAAGTCACAGGGTGGTGGAGAAACACAGGTCTGCTTCAGGAGAAAACAGATAATTTATAATAATAAGCATGTATTTATTTTCAAAGGCATACTATTTTCAAACAGGTGTCATAGTGAGTGAAGCTCCGTAGACACGTGAAAAGTTTTAAAAAAGCAGCAGAAAAAAATATTTTTATTTTTAAAACACTGGGTGGAAACACAAGGCAATGATGTTTGCAGCTAAATAATATATATACCGTATTTTTCTGTGTATAAGATGCCCCCATGTATAAGACAACCCCCATTTTTTCAAACTCAAGATTAAGAAATCAATATTTTAAACATGAAACAGAGCACACTTTTTTAAATGTTCAAAGTACCTGTGTATTTAGTACAGTTACATGAAATAGTACACTCAGTGGGAGGAGGTCCAATTGGTCTTTCTGAAGCTTTATTCCCATATTATTTTGCATATTTGATGACTTTTTTAATTTGTATTTGGAAGAATATGCCCATTGTTTTTTATTTTCATACATAATGACAGTTAGTGCTCAAAATATTAATGTTAGTATTGACACACAGACTGTTAGGTTCATCCAGTGCAATAATGCCACAACCATACCCCCAATAGGAGTTAACAGGCTAGTGATTTAGGAAAGCTTGTTCGCAGAGACAAGGAATCGAAAGTTGCGCTATGGCAAGTGCAGGGTTTCTAACTGGTTACCCCTGTGTAAAAGACGACCGCCAATTTTGACATTTACAATTCAGGAAAAAAGTATAGTCTTATACATGGAAAAATACAGTATATATGTATATATATATATATATATATATATATATATAAATAAAATAATACGTTTGTGTTCACATTTGAGTGTCTAAATCAAGTTAAAAAACTTGTTTCCTGCTCAGAAGTCTCAGAAATACAGTTATTACACTGCATTCTGGGAACCTTAGCAGGGACATGCAAATGTGTCCACAATGGCTTCTTTTAAGCATATACACAGATTTAGGCAAAGCACAGAGTGGATTATGCACAAACCAGGAAACCTACCCACAGACAGCACTCTTTCAAGGTTACTGCCTCTCATCATTGTGGGGCTTGTTCCTATCCTCTGTAGTAGATTTTGTGGGGAGGTAGTTAATCACACATACAGTATCTCACAAAAGTGAGCACAGCCCTCACATTTTTGAAAATATTTTATTATATCTTTTCATGTGACAACACTGAAGAAATGACACTCTGCTACAATGTAAAGTAGTAAGTGTACAGCCTGTATAACCGTGTCAATTTGCTGTCCCATCAAAATAACTCAACACACAGCCATTAATGTCTAAACCGTTGGCAACAAAAGTGAGCACACACCTAAGTTGAAATGTCCAAATTGGGCCCAAAGTGTCAATATTTTGTGTGGCCACCATTATTTTCCAGCACTGCCTTAACCCTCATGGGCATGGAGTTCGTCAGAGCTTCACAGGTTGCCACTGGAGTCCTCTTCCACTCCTCCATGATGACATCACAGAGCTGGTAGATGTTAGAGACCTTGAGCTCCCCCACCTCCCGTTTGAGGATGACCAACAGATGCTCAATAGGGTTTAGGTCTGGAGATATGCTTGACCAATCCATCACCTTTACTTTCAGCTTCTTTAGCAAGCCAGTGGTCGTCTTAGAGGTGTGTTTGTAGTCGTTATCATGTTGGAATACTGCCCTCCGGCCCAGTCTCCGAACGGAGGGGATAATGCTCTACTTCAATATGTCACAGTACATGTTGGCATTCATGGTGCCCTCAATGAACTGTAGCTCCCCAGTGCAGCACTCATGCAGGCCCAAACCATGACACTACCACCACCAAGCTTGACTGTAGGCAGGACATGCTTGTCTTTGTACTCCTCACCTGGTTGCCGCCCCACACGCATGACACCATCTGAACCAAGTAAATGTATATTGGTCTCAATGGATAACAGGACATGGTTCCAGTAATCAATGTCCTTAGTCTTCTTGTCTTCAGCAAACTGTTTGCGGGCTTTCCTGTGCATCATCTTTAGAAGAGGCTTCCTTCTGGGACGACAGCCACGCAGACCAATTTGAGGCCTGTTCTGAGTGGAAACTGTCCCGTGAACCGGTGTATGGTCTTGCCCACTGTGCTGCAGCTCAGTTTCAAGGTCATGGCAATCTTCTTATAGCCTAGGCCATCTTTATGTAGAGAAACAATAATTTTTTTTCAGATCCTCAGAGTTCTTTGCCATGAGGTGCCAGTGACCAGTATGAGAGAGTGTGAGAGCAATAACACCAAATTTAACACACAGCTCCCCATTCATACCTGAGACCTTGTAGAACTAACAAGTCACATGACACCAGGGAGGGAAAATGGCTAATTGGACCCAATTTAAACATTTACACTTAGGGGTGTACTCACTTGTGTTGCCATTGGTACTTTTAAGGCTGAGGGCTGTTAAAACTATTGAAGAAACAGGCATAAATAAGATATTTAAATAATATATGTAATAATGAATGGCTGTGAGTTGAGTTATTTTGAGGGGACAGCACATTTACACCGTTATACAGCCTGCACACTTACTACTTTACATTGTAGCAGAGTGTCATTTCTTCAGTGTTGTCACATGAAAAGATACAATAAAATGTTTAAAAAAATGTGAGGAGTGTACTCAATATTGTGAGATACTGTATATATATATATATATATATATATATATATATATATATATGTATTTATGTACCTTTTGGATCGCTATCTTGTGATGGAGAAGGGGCTTGTTTACTTCAATGAAGTTGTGAGCTGTAATATGTAGGGTCACCCAAGTTGGGCGGGTCTTAGCAGAGAGATCAGACAAGAAATGGCAACCCACTCCAGTATCTTTAACATGATACCCTTATGGATTAGCACAGCCAGAGACATAACAATAGATGTGCCTGATGCGCTGAGGTCCATAGGATCATGGAGAGTCGGACATGACTAAAAGACTAAAAACAACAACATACAGTATATATATAATAAGGTATAAACAGAATGTGTGGTTGTGGACAAGAGTCAAAACTAATGTAGTTACTTATAAACTACCACAGATTATTCTTAACTATTATTATTAAAATTTTCTTCATTATATGATCTTCTGTGTTAATCCAAAATTTTGTATGGAGCAATTGTTAATTTATAACTTGCACTACAAAAATAATAATTTCAATTTGGGTACTGAACAACAACCACCAGAATTATTAAGAACAAAAATAAAGCAGGGTAACAATTATTTTTATTGCATAATATTAGAAATAAAAAGCTTCAATATTTGGAGAAGATATCAGGTTAAGGAATTTAAAAAACTAATTTATTTCTTTTTGAGTCCATATAGAGTTTATGAGGAAATTATAAAAAATAAACAAGCTTTGAAAGTCTGCCTTATTTAATTTAATCTACTAATGGAATTGCTTTCTAAATTCATGAAGCTTATAATACATATTACCAAAATCCTTTAGACTGTACTGCAATAAAGCCACTGCCTAAATCTCTGCTGAAGTGTGGAGGAAGTGTTAGTCATATAAACTATTGAAGCTTGCGCTTGCGAGGATGTTCTTATACTATCAAAAAATAGGCAATAAAAATAGATGATAGTAAGGAAGAAGATGTGAATAATCGCTTGTGGTGAAGTAATAACATTTATTCCAATTTGAATTAGAGTAAACAAGGTGTGTGAAAAATATCAGCAAAATATTCTTTTGAAAGACAGTGTTTTTTGTTTACTATTTCTTATTAAAAAATTAATTAAAAAAATTATAAAAATTAGAGGCAGAAAAAAAGCAGTATGTTTACTTTTGTTTACAGTTTGTTTGCAGTTGTGTACAGTTTGTTTACATTATGTTTACACTTTTTAAATAAATGTGATTTAAAACATGGGGGGGATGATTTACTGAGCATCTAACATGATGATTGAATTACTATCAACAGTTTTCTATAGGGAAAATCAGCCACTGCACATTGTGCTTTTTGGTGAACAGTTACAGAGCAATTCAATTGAACAAGCCCGCAGCTACCTGTCCGAAAGCTTAAATTGTAAACCATGCACCCATAAAAAGCTTTTCTGAGCATGATCATGATTAATCAAGCAAGGCTGTAACTATCGATTTAGAAACAGCCGATAGTAAATGAGTCCGTCACCATGACGTCAGTAAAAAATGGAGGTTAAACGTCAATCAATAAGCGTTTGGAAGTCCGATATGCAATCGGACTTGAAATCTAGCAATGTACAAAATAATAAAAATGAATGACGATACTGTTTTAGTCCATGTGGGTGGCCTGATATGTATTAACTCCTTGATTCCTGAGATTGATAAAACACAGAAATGTAACTTAAAAAAAATAATTTTTAATTGCAGATTTGCAAAACTGTTGTGCAATGAAATATAATGTCTTTCATCGCTTTCCCCATCTTTTAAAGTGCAGTATTGATTTTTTTATTTGTATTAACAGTGCTACAAACAGGTGTTTAACCCCCTTGCGAGTCCTATCTGGAACTCGTAGAATTTTCTTCTACATTTGCCATTTACAGGTGTGGAATCAATTGCAGGCTTGAGGATTTGTAGCAATTGAATAGCGATTTGCGATTGTAACATTTATGGGGTTGACAGTTTTAAAGGTGTAGATGGGTTGGCGTTATGATTTTGATAACCGCAGGGATTTTCAGCCTGTAACGATTAAATAGCAAATTAAATATTTTATGGGCTACATTATGGGCTCCAGTAATTAACATTCGCTCAATTGAATGGAGGCCATACTCTAGTAAAACTGGTTGTGATTAATGAGTGTCATTTTAACAGGACCTTTAAAATGTGAAGCTGAGGTTATCAATTAGTGTGTTTTACAAAGATTTGAAAGGACCAAATGTGATAAAGCCATGATTACTAAAGAAAATCAAGATGGTGAAGCATCTGAAATCTTGTGAAGAACCAACAAATCTCCTATTTAACTTTTTTTTCAAAAGACTACACTATTTGTGTTTAGTCTTTTTCTCTGTGATCCTATAGATTGACTATAACAACATTTTTAATTGGATTAATTTTTTTAGGAATGAATTTCCAAGCCAATGAGAAGAAAATATATTTTACCTGCAGGAAGGCATTTTGGAAATCAGGGGTACCATTTATTGAACTGTATTTTAAAAAAAATCAGCCTCGAACTGCAAGAAAAGTGGCCATATTTTCTGTGGCTCATACTTGGATATTTTATGTTGCATAAGGGAACATGTTGAGACAGGCTATAATTTATGGGTGGAATCTATCAAAAACCGAATAGTATCCAACAACCAAACTAGACTCATGTACCTATGACATTTTGAAGTTATCAATATCGTTACTAATAAGTTTGTACTTTAGTACAGCAGAGCCCAAGACCACATAGAAGTGAACAAATTAATCAAAAGCTTTACACACAACTAATCCCCACAGAATAAAACTGAGATTTATTTGGGGAATATACTTTTGATAAATTCACAATATAATGTTGGTCTTAGTTCTCTGAAGATTTATTTGCCATAATTACAGTTTTACATTACAATACATATTAAAATGATATGTTGACTCTGAATTTGCATAGCATTTTAGCATTTATCGTTTTTTTTCTAATTAAAACATCAATGCAAATTCATATAACGGTATAGCAAATTTCAATATAAATACATTTCAAGAGAATTTTGAAAATTATCCAGTTTAATTTAACAAGGCCCAATGTGCCAAGATAACTGAATAGTTTCTCTGTGAACAGCCAAACATAACAGTCTTTAGGGTAATATAAAATTAAAAGCAATCCATACTCAGAAGCCTACTTGGTTACATTATTAGATATTAAGATGACGAGTAACATTTTCCAGCATTAATCTGCCAGTACAGAGGTCCATAGTAACAACATCAGAGAGATAAACTTGTATATGAGTTGGTTTACCAGTTAAACACTCCAGGCCATATTCACTAAGATTCTCATAGCAATATCTGTTATCTATTAATTTTACCATAATGATTGAAGAGTGAAGCAGCCGTGAATGCCCAATAATCTAGTTACTTAGTGAATGTTAATATTTATATATATATATATATATATATATATATATATATATATATATATATATATATATATATATATATAGTACATATGTGTTAACATTTGAATGTCTAAAACAAGTTAAACTTGCTTCCAGCTCAGAATTCTAAGAAAAAGAGTTATTACACTGCATTCTGGGAAGCTGAGCTGGGACATGCAAATGTGCCCACAAATGCCTTGATTTTCAATCCATAACCATTTTAAACATGGCTTCCTTGCAACTTATGCCCGCTGCATTACACAGCTTTTATGCAAAGCCAAGGTTGGATTATACATAAGCTGAGTATCCTATCCATGTACAGCTGTTTCAAGCTTACTGACTATCATCAGCATGGAGCGGGATCCCAGCTGGTGGATCTTATGGTTAGGTAGTTCACCACAACAATAATTTAAAATATGGTGGGCAAAAGAGGGATAGAAGACCTCATACAGTAGTACAGTAAATAAATAGCACATCTGTGTTCACATCTGAATGTGGATAATAATGTGTATTGCCATATATTGTGATACCTTTTGTATTGGACAAACACCTTATTTATATTGACGAGCTTTCGAGAAGTCTGACCTCTCTTTATCAATTCTAAAGCAATACTGACATGAGATGGAACCCTCTGGGTTGCTAGGTCTTTTTCCAGTGGGCCCCTTTTTGTCTGATCTTTCTGCTATGACCTGCCTATCTCGGGTTGAACAGCTCACAGCTTCATTGAGGTACACAAGCCCCTTCACCATGACAGGGTAGTGATCCAGAAGGTTATATTGCTTGTACCAGAGTATTAATACTCATTAGCTCAAACTCATTTAGTTGGATCAGTGTTCACTGAGCTCCAAGGTAATAATGCATTCAAAACAGTATATTTAGGACTCAAAACTCAGTTTAAAAAAGAAAACTCACATTGCGATTTTCAGAGGTTTTTTATATGGGAAAATGAATTGAAAACAGACATCAGCCTGGGATAACCTCAGTGAAAATGGCACAAGGAACAGACAATCACTAACCTGAAAGGGTGGGAATGTATGGACAGTATCGGCCTTATTAAATTGCGATTCGGTAAATTTAAAAGGGCTCTATTTAAGCACACAGCATATTTTTTTAACAGAAGGTTTTAGTTAGTGAAGACCTTGCTTTTGGATAGAAGATCACTAACTAAATACTTCTGTAAATAAAATATGCTCTGTGCTTAATTAGAGCCCTTTTAAATTTATTGAATCACAATTTAATAAGGCTGTATATGTGTATTTTTATTTGTATCGTTCCATCAATGTGCACCGAGACAAGGTACAAAATAAATGACATAACAATATAAGTGCATTAAACATAAAGACAGCTAATGGACCACACAGTCCCTGTGCCAAAGAGCTTACAATCTATTTGAGGAAAAGACACATTTTGGTAAAAGGGTAAGAGCATATCATAGGGAAGATGCTACTACATGTCTCCAATAAATTTTTGAGCTCTGATGCCTTTATTTGTAAAAAGAAACACACCGTGACACATTGTAAGATCCCCTCTTTCTGATACAATAAATTTAAAAAAATATGCATGTCCCTTTAAATTTAGGGTCATCCAGGATCCAACTGCATTAAGACACTTTGTCACCTTTTCATAGTACTCATATATTCGTCAAGTATTAAAATAATACATTTTATACAATACAAAATACATTTTCAGGAAAATAAACTAGGCAATAGTTTCAGAAAGATATCTTTGAATCCCTCTGCAAACTGGTTTTGCAACAGTTTTGAAACATTCTAATCAGAGTTCTGGGGTTCTCTGGTGCAGTGGTTAGGATTAGGTGCAATCACCGCTACGACCTGGGTTCATTCCAGTCATGGAACCAAGAGGTCACACCACCCTGAAGCCATGCAGGGTTGGGCCTGATCAGTACTTGGATGGGAGACCACCTAGGAATACCAGGAGCTGTATGCTATGGCCCACTGGAGAATTAACTGGCAACCCACTACAGTACCTCTGCCATGAATAAAAAAGTGGATCGGCATGATTCATGAGATCACAGAGAGTCGGACACGACTGAGCGACATAAACACAATTAGAGCATAGCACCAGCTGAGTTATGGAGAAATATTATGCACCCACTCAAACTTTGCTGACTGCATTGCCAGAGGGAAGTCCTGAAATTGCTGCAAGGCTGCATTTCCTTAGTATAACGTGCATTAAAACACTTGTTTACACACAAACACATTTTAGTAACACAGGCTTTTTCGGAAAGAAAATGTAATCTCTTGTTATACAAGGAGGTGGGATATTGTGTCTATTCTTACACCGTTATATTTGGCTGCGGTTACAGCTAGAAATGTCACACATTTGGCACCGGCACCAAGTACAAGGTCCCCCGAGAGTAACAAACATACCCAGACATCATGAAGAAGGTGGTGAGCATCCTCCAGTCACAACCAGCAACAAGAAATATCATTAGTAACATTGTCTAAATACAACAAACAAGCAAAGAATAATTACTGCTATTTACAGAACATTTTAAGACATTTTGAAAGCCGAATAGAATCTCCTATGTTTATTATGATTTGATGATTTACCAAAAAATCCTTGTTAATAATATTGTTTAATTTGTATTTAAAGGTATATAGAAGTTTCCCTATTTTAATTGTATCTAATTTAACACATCCCCTAATGGATCGCTACCTTGTCGTGGTGAAGGGGCTTGTGTACCTCAATGAAGCTGTGAGCTATACCATGTAGGCCATCCAAAATGGGCAGGTCATAGCAGAGAGGCCATACAAATCATGGTCCACTGGAGAAGGAACTGGCAATCCACTCCAGTATCCTTGCCATGAAAGAATTGGACACAACTGAATGACTAAACAACAACAAATCTAACCCATGAGTCATTAAATACTTATACATATTTATTTTATTTAAAAAATAGTTTGGTTTCCACACCCTACATAGGCACTTGTACTAATCAATAGAAACACTGTATTTTCTAAACCTATACTAACTTCCCAGCCAGTGGCAGCACAGTACAGAGATCCAGAGCAGCACTGCTTGAGAGAGATGCTTTGCTGCAGAGACTGAATTCCCAGACACTGCTACAATGCTGTAGCTGCCACGACAAATCATGAATCTTACACTCATTTAGTTTGGATTTTCAGCTGCATTCCTTATCAAAAATCAACTGCCAGGAAACTGAAGAAATTTGCAAACATTAAGGTAAGTTTAAAAATGTTTCATGCAAAAAAAATGTTTGCATACACTACTAATTCTCCTCTATCAGATGCATTCATAATCCAGGAAACTTCCATATACCTTTAATGTTCACCCATGAGTGTGGGTAAGATATAGCAGGATTGGCTGCTGAGTGACAGCGGGAGCTTTACAGAATATTTAATTTGTCTATTTCTTGTATTGGCTGTTTTTTTTTGTACACAATTCTGATTCTGCCTAATTAATCTTCCCATGTAAAAAGCCTGTGTTAAAGGGTCTCTGTCATCCAAAAACAAATTGTTTTTAAGATACCCAACTCTAAAAACTGGCTTTTCTTTGTGCTCACCCTTTTTTTCTAAGGTAAGTAATTCCTGAGATACTCGGCATTGTTTGTGTTGCATTATTATCAATTCTGAATACTATCTGTTTTTATGTACTAATTATAACCATGGTCTGTTATCATGCAACTATATCTTCAACCCCATCCTTATCAATCACTGTGAGGTACAAATTAGCACATGGAGCAAAACATTACCCTAAATTACTATAGAAACAAACTGGCTAATATGAAATATATAAACACACATCAACTATAATATTTGTGTGGGAAGAGATACAGGGGAGAGGTGGGGGGGAGAGACACAGGGGAGAGGTGGGGAGAAAAGACACAGGGTAGGGGAGAGAGGGAAGAGACACAGGGGATGGGAGAGGGGGTGGAAGAAACACGTGAGGTGAAAAGACACATGGGAGGGTGGAAGAGACACAGAGGAGGGAACAGGGAAGAGATGATGGGGAGAGGGAGAAAAAGACACAGGGGAGGGGAGTGGAGAAAGACACAGGGGAGGAAAGGGGGAGAGAAACAGGGGGGGAGGTGGGGAAAGAGATGCAGGGGAGGGGAGGTGGGGAAAGAGATACAGGGGAGGGGAGGGGGAGAGACACAGAGGCGTGAAAAGGGGGAAAGAGACACATGGGAGGGAAGAGGGGGAGAGACACAGGGGAGGGAAGGTGGAAGAGATGATGGGAAGAGGGAGAAAAAGACACAGGGGAGGGGAGGGGGAGAAAGACACAGGGGAAAAAAGGAGGGAGAGACACGGGGGAGGGAAGGTGGGGAAAGAGACACAGGGGAGGGGAGGTGGGGGAGACACAGAGGTGTGAAAAGGGGAAAGAGACACAGGGGAGGGAAGGGGGAGAGAGACACATGGGTGGGAAGGGGGAAGAGACACAGGGGAGGGGGAGAGACACAAGGGAGGGAGATGGGGAGGAAGAGGAAAAAAATTATACCATCATTTTTGATGGGCAATATACTAGTAATATACATAACCACATATAAACTGATGATTTGAGATATGGAAAGTGAAAAGGAGGAGCTGCAAGTGGAGGTGTGGGGCGCACAAGACAGAATTAAACCTTAGTACGCCCACGATAAGAAGGAAATCCAGAGACAGACAGTCTTGTATTGCTATCTAACTTATTGATAGTGAGGTCTAGTTAGTGCATGTAATTCTACGTGGGCTCACTAGAGGGCGATATTGGTCATGCTTGCACAGTGCTTTATTGCCTTGCTGAATTTCAAAGCACATTTCAGTCTTTGAGCAGCAAAGCTATTTGAATAATTACTAGCTTCATAAGGAGCTGAATACGGGTAACAAATGAGCAAATGTAACTCCAGCGAATGTGCACAGTACGTCTCAAGCAGAGATCTGTAGGAGGGTTCATGTGAAAGGCAAACACACAGGAGCCCGGGCTTCCATCGCAGTCATTGCTTTAGTACTCGCAGGCAGTTTACGCCTCCCTCTTGCCCTCTACATTTAGCAGAGCGGGATTATCATATGTAGTGTTAAGCAGATAATTATGAAGCATCATTCAATGTAATGGCACAACAGAAGTTCAGCGAAGAACAGACGCTTATATTTGACCAAGCCTGGTGGAATCGGGGTATTGCAAAGCTTTGCGCAGCTTAAAAAGAACGAGACTGACAAATCTACACCTACTTTCTTATATATTATACATGAACTACCTGGTCCTGGAGAGAAGCACCATTGCATAGCAGTAATTGGAGTCTTTGGGCCTCATTCAATTGCGATAAGCACATAGCATATTTTTTTTTACAGAAGTTTTTATTTAGTGAAGACCTTACTTTTGGATAGAAGTTCAATAACTAAAAACTTCTGTAAAAAAATATGCTATGTGCTTATTTACAAATCACAATTGAATGAGGCCCTTTTAGTGGGATAATATGTGATCATTGATGAGGATAAAAGTACTTAAATCACTTAAAGGGCCACTTAATTTAAAACAATTTGAACAACATCACAGTAAAGATCATGTTAAAACATGTCAATTTTTCACTGATATATTAATAAATTTAATTAGTATTTACATCAGTCTCTGATATGCCCCCAGCCTGACCCAGAGCTACAGCTCTGTGTAGTGAGCAAAAGAAAATAAAGAGTTAACCCTTAACAAATCCATCTGTTCCGAGCTGGGGGAAATACTACACATCCCATGATGCTTTGCTGCACAGACTGACTTTCCAGACATTGAAACAATGTTATAACTGCCTCTGAGTGGCCAAAACAAATAATTAATATGATGTTAATTTAACTAATTTTTTCACAAAATCAAGTCACAGAAAACTGAAGAAATTTGAAAACTTCAGGGTAAATTTGTTAATGTCTATTTGGGGATTTTTTCATGCAAAAAATGTTTGCTTACCCTACTGATTCTCCTCTACAAGATGCATTCATAATCCATGAAACCTAGATTATGATGGAACAAGTTAAATATGCCTTTAACAAAGGCACACAGTTCCCTCCTCTGCACCCCTTACTCCACTGATAACTGAAACACACACACTCATGATTCTCCACTGAGGATGTGACGTAACAAACACAAAATGGATTCCTTTACTCATGGACAGAATCTTCAAAAAGTCATATGTTCCCAAAAAAGTTTTATGTTTATAGCTTACACAGCTGCTAATATTGTTAGTTTGTACATACTAGACAAACACGTCTTTTTCTTGAATTTCAATGGATGAAGATTGGTAATATAATACAATATACTCCGGTCGCATGGTTGTAACACGTGATGCTGAATATCAGCTTTGAGGGTAATTAATAGCAATATTTGTCTTTAGACGCTCAGCAGCAAAGGAGGAATGTAGTGCTTGATCAAAGCTGCGCATGGAGTCACAATAAAATGTTTTACAATAATATGTTCAATTCTAATTCATTGCCAGTGCAATTTGCTTTAAACTTCCTTGAAGCAAATAGGAAATGAAAGAGCATATTGTAATATGTAGGTCTCATTGGTAGACAGGGATGACGCATACAAAATTATCACTGCTTGTTGGCTGATTGAGACAAACCCAGGGCTGTATCTACCTTTTTGGAGCCCCTAGGCAGTGAAGTGGAGGTGCCCCTGCAAGTGAGTGTGCAAGGTATTTTTCTGTGCGTGTAGTTTCCCTTTCCTGTTATAACTATCTTGCTCTAGGTGGTCACCCCCTAGTAGCCAGTCTATGAACTGCAACATTTATTTTTTTTAAGCCAGGAACCATTTTTTAAGAAATGATGCCCCTGACAGGGAAGCGCCCCTGGGCGGCTGCCTAGTTGGCCTAATGGGTAATCCAGCCGTGGACAAGCCCCCAGCCCAAGGAAGTTAAATATTAGAATCTGTTGTTGTGTTGTGGGTTCTTATAGTCTATGAACTGCAACATTTATTTTTTTTAAGCCAGGAACCATTTTTTAAGAAGTGATGCCCCTGACAGGGAAGCGCCCCTGGGCGGCTGCCTATTGGCCTAATGGGTAATCCAGCCGTGGACAAGACCCCAGCCCAAGGAAGTTAAATATTAGAATCTGTTGTTGTGTTGTGGGTTCTTATAAAAAGAAAATGCAGTGGCACACTAACAAATATTCTCTTTATAATGCAACAAAGAGAAAAAAAATCTCATTCAACTGAATATTATTTCCGATATTTTCACGTTGCTCCTCTCTCGGCCCATGCAATGTTTTGTTAGTGATTATGACACATTACTGTTTGCATAACGGTTTAATTCATTCCTCGTAATGTCACTATATCAAATTGGTATTAATTACACCTCATTTCCATTGCTGTTGATTTCCGTATACTTTAGTTATCATAGGAACACAAACGTTACACCCGCCCATACCTCACTTTTCATGCCTGCTTTCATCTGCAACTCAAAAATATTCCACATTGTTATCTCTTTCTTCAATGTGTGTATCTGCAAATTGATTTACTCCGAGTCCTTTGTCATTTTCCTGCAAATTTATGATAAAGCCTCCTAGTACCCTGGTAATATGTGGATGGTAAAAAAAACAAAAAAAAATAAAAACATAAAAAAAGATTATGTTGCTACACAAGGTATTTTCAGATAAGTTTGATTAAGAGAGTATAAGGCTGCTGTTTCGCTCATACATTAGGGCTTCATTTATTTATGTAGGAACTGATTAATAATAATGCATTATTTAAAGAAAATAAATCAAATATATATTTTAAAACTTACATTGGAAGGTTAGTGTTTCACGATCTATAAGAGCAGCTCCACTTATTCAAAGAGTAGGAAAGGATCTATGTCATTCGTGTCCTCTCCTTATTTTCAGCTACTTTCAACATCATTTACCCATAACAAGGATCTTATTATCCTTCACGGTGGGAATTAATGTGACCGTATACCATTTGATTAGTTAAAATTGAAACAATTATTAAATAAACAAGGTCGCATATGAAAAGTGAATATGTTTTTTAGAATTTCATGTAGGATTTTGTTTCTAATCCCTTCAGGTATAGGAAGTGATTATTTATACATAATACAAAGTAGCCCATGTCTAGAGGCCCACTTGGCCCATGTCTAGAGGCCAACTTGGCCCATGTCTAGAGGCCAATTTCACCCATATCTAGAGGCCGACTTACCTTATGTCTAGGATCCAACTTAGCCCATGTCTAGAGGCCAACTTGGCCCATGTCTATAGGCCAACTTGGCCCATATCTAGAGGCCAACTTAGCCCATGTCTAGAGGCCAATTTCACCCATATCTAGAGGCCGACTTAGCCTATGTCTAGGATCCAACTTAGCCCATGTCTAGAGGCCAACTTGGCCCATGTCTATAGGCCAACATGGCCCATATCTAGAGGCCAACTTAGCCCATGTCTAGAGGCCAACTTGGCCCATATCTAGAGGCCAGCTTAGCCTATGTCTGGAGGCCAGCTTAGCCCATGGCTAGAGGCCAACATAGCCCATGTCTCGAGGCCAATTTCGCCCATATCTAGAGGCCAGCTTAGCCCATTTCTAGAGGCCAACTTAGCCCATGTCTAGGGGCCAACTTGGCCCATGTCTAGAGGCCAACATAGCCCATGTCTAGAGGTCAATTTGGCCCATATGTAGAGGCCAGCTTAGCCCATGTCTAGAGGCCAACTTGGCCCATGTCTATAGGCCAACATGGCCCATATCTAGAGGCCAACTTAGCCCATGTCTAGAGGCCAACTTGGCCCATATCTAGAGGCCAGCTTAGCCTATGTCTGGAGGCCAGCTTAGCCCATGGCTAGAGGCCAACATAGCCCATGTCTCGAGGCCAATTTCGCCCATATCTAGAGGCCAGCTTAGCCCATTTCTAGAGGCCAACTTAGCCCATGTCTAGGGGCCAACTTGGCCCATGTCTAGAGGCCAACATAGCCCATGTCTAGAGGTCAATTTGGCCCATATGTAGAGGCCAGCTTAGCCCATGTCTAGAGGCCAACTTGGCCCATGTCTAGAGGCCAACATAGCCCATGTCTAGGGGCCAATTTCACCCATATCTAGAGGCCAGCTTAGCCCATTTCTAGAGGCCAACTTAGCCCATGTCTAGGGGCCAACTTGGCCCATGTCTAGAGGCCAACATAGCCCATGTCTAGAGGTCAATTTGGCCCATATGTAGAGGCCAGCTTAGCCCATGTCTAGAGGCCAACTTGGCCCATGTCTAGAGGCCAGCTTAGCCCATGTCTAGGGGCCAACTTGGCCCATGTCTAGAGGCCAACATAGCCCATGTCTAGAGGCCAACTTGGCCCATGTCTACGGGCCAACTTAGCCCATGTCTAGAGGCCAACTTGTCCTATATATAGAGGCCAGCTTAGCCCATGTCTAGAGGCCAACGCAGCCCATGTCTAGAGGCCAACTTGGCCCATGTCTGCGGGCTAGCTTAGCCCATTTCTAGAGGCCAACTTAGCCCATGTCTAGCGGCCAAATTTGATGAGACCGCTTGCTCACAGTGCCTTAGGGAGTTAACAGCTACATGCTACTGACAAGGCCCAATTACGGCCAAAACATACTTCTAGGGTTTGCTGTATCTCTTGTTCAGGGTAGAACTACCTAATATTTCAGGGTTGGATCGATCTTTTGAGTGATATACTACAGGATATTTCTGCTGTGAAAGGCACAAGTGGCTAAAAGAGGTTACTCTCCGAGTGGATGACCATATCCATAGAACAGGATAGCTTGTTCTCTGCCTGAGCACCTCTATTGCTGGTATTGCCAAATTTGAAGGGGCAGCAGGCATGGGGCCATGACTGAGCCCTTTCAATCAATTGGGTAATGAAGGTGAAAGTAGGGAAGATAGTGAAAAAGAAGAATACACTTATCCCAGGACTTCTGAAGTAGAGAAACTTGGCTCCCAATTCCCCTTGCTCTTTGCCACTGGCACAAGAATGTAAACTCTATTGCATTCATAATATGGAAAAAGAGCCATATAAATGGAAAATTCTCTATTATAACAAGACATAGAGTAACACATCAATCATAGCTTTCGAGAGCCAAGTTCCTATTTGATTTCTCTTGCTACTAACTGTTAGTTCTCCAGTTTCTTATGAAACATCCTGCTCCTTTATCTTGCATCCTAATTTTACTTAGACATTCCCTAATAACGAGCATTAATGACAGCCCCCGCTTTCCTCATTGCCACTAATAGCTCAATCATCATTGCCAATTTATATCAATTACATTAACCTTTGTTGTTGAGAATGTAATGAGGGGGAAGTTGACACATGAATAGAATTGTGTAAGTGGGATGTTTGCAATTGTATTTCAGGGGATAATTATTATATCCGCAAAACTGGCAGAAAAACTGCATTGAAATGAAACTTTTATTATTTAAATAAGAGGATTTTTAGCAGAGTTATGTTTCTTCAATTTACATTGAGCTTGTGTAGCCACACATAATAATAGATTGTTTTATGCATGGGTTAATTAGGCAGATACCTAGGGAGGCAAATATGAAGTGGCACCAATAAGGTTACTGGATTACCTTGTTTTCATGGGAAAGCCTCATGATTTAGTTCTTTGTCCCAAGTTATGTGCCTGGTATGCTATATCCATATGGTCATCGATGGAAGGACTGAACAACAACAACCATTATTAAATGTGATTATTATTATTAATAATACTATTATTATTGCTGTTGTTATTATCATTAAAATTATATTTACATTTTAAATTGTTATTTTTCCCATTATTTCTCACCTATACGCATTGATCTATTGAGTTACAGCAGCTTAAGAAAATAAATAGCCCAAACGTGGTCAAGGATATCACTACTGTTTTATCAGTTGCCATTTTTAAGTTGTTCACCACCGCTTGCGCTGTCGAATTAGACGCTCACATTTTCTATTGTATAGGCATGGTCACTACTTGATAAATACTGCTTTGCATAAATGGTAGTGTCTTGCCCGCTGAAATGGATGGCATATTTCAATACACTGCTTGATATATCTGGGCCTTAATGTGAAAACTGATTAATGTTACTTATTGTGATCGATCAATTGCTTAATAAATCTGAATAATATATGTTTACAACTCTGAAAATCCTATGGCTTTCCGTGACACTGCAATTAAAAGTGTGTGTAAAACGTATCTGCAAGTTGCAGTTCAACTTCTAACGTAAAGATCCTGATTCCTTTAGGGTGGACTGTTGTTGCTTTTCTTCTTCTTCTTCAGACAAAAGTGGTCAGTGACCCACCTCCAAGTCATCTGGAAACCTATATACTGTTCACTTTGTGTGTTCCCATAATATATTTTCACCATAATGGTATCTCAAGTTGATAATTATGTCCACTGACTTGAATGGAAGAGGAATAAGAATGTATTTACTTAGTATATGCTCTGTGTATTCTACTGTGTATGCGCCTAGTGATGTGTGTGTGATTTGACCTGTCTGTGTTGCATGTGCATTTCACTGTGTGTTATTGTCATTAAATGCAATGATGGGTTGAACTAGCAAATGTATTTTATAATATTACTAGAATATTGCCCTTTAAAAAAATGACGGCAATGAAATTGTAAGTGAGCTAATGCTGTTTGGTGTATGGTAATCAAATAAATAATACATTACAAAATGAATATACTTTACCTATTTAGAAGTAATATATGCAGAAAGCATTGTGTTGAAGAGCTGACAATCTGTTTTGATGTTGCCGCAGCATCTAATGTGTTTTTTGAGTGTTGTGGAGCTGCTGTGTAAGTGTCAGAAATGTGTGTAGTGTGTAATGTAAATAGGCTGCGTGTGCGAGGAAAATCCGTTAGGGCATTTGTGTACTTCCGGATTGTGTAAGTTAGTGTTGTAAAATGGCGCCTAATGTGTGTATTACGCGGCTGTGGCTGATTTTGCGTCCTTGTTTTTGTACCTCGTATGGCTTTTTTGAAAAATCCGTATGTGTTTCGTGGTGTTTTGCGTGTATAAGGTCCTGTAGCCTCATTTTCGTTTTGTTCAGAGGCCATTTTTTCTCTAGCTTAGGGGATTTTCGGGTATTTAAACTCTTTAATTTCTACCTAAATTGACTTGTAACTTCACTTTTAGAGGTGCTGGGTCCCCCCTCTTGCTGTGGGTAAGCTTTTTATGTGTTTGTTGTGTGTATTTTTTGTGTTTTTAGTGTTTACGTATGCACGGGTTTCGGCCGCTAATGTGGTATTTTTGCGAGGTCGTAATATTTTTGTTTGTAAGTGGCGCAGCTCGTATTTGCGTAAATGTTGCGGTCACGGTGGGAGCCTCCACCTCCGCAAATGCGGCCTTAAAGTCCGCGGTTGCTGGCAAGGAGCGCATTTGGCGCTCCTTGCCAGCAACTGCGGCCCTTGCTAGCAACAACTTTTGTCAACCCGCACAGGTTGACAACTATATATGTGATTAAGTATATTGTGTGTTGTTTAAAGGTATATCTACGTTTCCTGGATTATGAATGCATCTGATAGAGGAGAATCAGTAGTGCATGCAATTATTTCTGCATGGGAAAATACCAAAATAAACATTAACAAACTCACCCTGATGTTTGCTAAATCTCTTGAGTTTGCAAGCAGCAGCTTTTGTGAGTGAACACTCCTGAAAATCTTTGCTAAAATCAGCATAAAATTCATAATTTGTTTTGGCCAATCACAGGCAGCTAATATATTTTAATACAATGTAACAATCAGTAATAGCAGCTTGTGCAGTAAGGAATCATGGGATGTGTAGTCCCACTGTAGAAGTAAACAGGAGGAGTCAGAGACTGATCTGTAGATCTCTGCATTTAGTTGCTGCTGGCTTGAAGGTTAGTAAAGTGTTAAAATCCATATTTGAATGCAATGTTTCTATTGGTAGGTACCAGGGGCCTAATTCTATTAGCGGCCGCAACCGTTGCGGGGCCGCAAGGACCGGCCGCAAGCTATTCTGCTACTCTATTCCCTTACGGCCGGGGATTCCGGCAGGCTTGCGGCCGGTGCCTTGCTATCTCTTGCGGCCGCTAGCGCCGGAGGAAAGCCTTTGATCTAAAACGGCCGCAAGAGATTTGCAATTCAATTGCTCCGGGAAACCTCTCTGCAAGGCTAAAAACGAGCCGCTGCTTACTTGCAGGAAAGAGGTCTCGCTAGCACCAATTAAGCACATAAAATAGCTCAAATAAAGCCATCCTGCACTTTGAGAAGACTATAAAGGGATTTTAGGTGTTAGAAAAAATAGCACATAATTATCCTATACTCAAATCCGTAAAATATTTTATTTTTAATTTCCGTAAAATATCCATGTAAAAAGTCCAGAGTGCTTGGAGCACCTCAGGCACGCCCACGCCGCAGCCGGAAAATAAACAGTTAATTTGAACTTGGGTTTGGGCAGATGTGCAAGCTTGAGAGTGGGTTTCTTTTAATCCTCATGTCCCCCAATATGATCCCTAGCATTTACAGAGCTGTACAGTGCAGGCTTGAATTTATTTTTGCGTTTTTAGATTTCTGCGCTTACGGCCGGTTCCAAGATATGCGGCCGGCCGTAAGATGAGATCCTTGCGGGGCCGTATAATAGAATCGCGAGTTAACTGAACCCCCGCAAGGAATCGCAGCCTTACGGACGATTTACGGCCGATAATAGAATGAGGCCCATGTGTCTATGTAAGCAGCTCTGGGGGTGTGGAAAACAAGTTTTATTTTTAAATACAATAAATCTGTATGTGTATATAATGACTCAATGTGTGTGACTGATATAAGAAGCATGTGTTACATTAGAAAAAGGGAAAAACTGGGAAACTTAGATATACCTTGAAAGTCATGACAATGGAATCATTAAAATGGCCCTTTAATGACCCAACTGTTGTAACACACATCCACCAATTATACAGCACTCTGAAACTGTGCCAAATACAGAATAAGCTGTCACTGTTACTTTAAACTCTACTAAAACATAGCTATTAACTCTGTACTAGAGAAAAACAAGTAGGACCTGCTAAAAAGTAACTACATAATGCATTAAATACAATTTACTTTCAGCCACAAGATAAACAAATGCTTGTTTTGCTAAATATATAATATATTCGTAGCTAAAATCTTTTTTGAAAGCCATTAATAATTAAACATCTACAGGCAAGCGAAACACTTATGCTAGGCAGTTAAAGCCAAATATTTATTTTCAGTATTTGCTGATTTTTTTAAATATTCACGTGTTAACCCTTTCACTACATTGCAATGCATTGCTGAACCCTCTGCTGGTGAATGGGTTAAATGTAGTGTATGTAAACATTTTTCACATGAAAAAATCCAGAAATAAACATTAATAAACTTACCCTAAGCTTTGCACAATGTCTTCAGTTCTTCTGGCAGTTGATTTTGAGAAGGAATGCCCCTGAAAATCCAGGCTAAATTAGCATAAAATTCATAATTTCTCGTGACCATTCAGAGGCAGCTGCAATATTGTAGCAGTAGGTGAAATCCATTTCTGCAGCAAAGCATCATGGAATTTGTAGTCTTTTGTATCCGCGAAAACACCTCTCTCTCCTCCCTTGAATGATTTAACTCAGACAGTGCTGCTCTGGGTTTCTGCACTCTGTTGATACTGGCTAGAAGGTTAGTATAGAGTTAAAAAGAATATTTGAATGCAGTTTTTCTATTGTTAATACACTACATTAATACACTACATTGGTCCGTCAAGAAATATTGTAGCCCACATTTTATATTAAAGTTGCCTAAAGAATATCAGACAATGGGTTCTTGGTGACAGGCCCCTCATTACATAGTCGCCTTGGAATTTATTTGTACTCACGTAATTAAAGGAATAGTTTACAGATGTTCTATCACTGTTTCTTTAAGTACAAACTGAATAAGAGGTTTATCTGTCCAGATTGGATTTGTATACATTTGGAGTGCTGTGAACTTATGCATCAAATCACTGCATGCATCACCAGCCCCAGCCTGCAATCTGGGAAGTGTTACCAACAATGGCTGCGGTAGGACTGAATGGCACAAAGATGCTATTGAGATATAATTTACTAGTCATTTGCCCATCATAAATGACAGTATAATATTAGATGTGTCTCGTCTCTCCCCCTGTCCCCTGCGTCTTTTCCCACCCTGTGTCTCTTCCCCCTCTCCCTCCCCTGTATCTCTTCCCACCCCCTCCCTCCCCTGTGTCTCTCCCTCATCTCCCTCCCCTGTGTCTCTCCCCCCTCCCTCCCCTGTGTCTCTTCACCCTCTCCCTTCCCTGTGTATCTTCCCCCTCTCCCTCCCCTGTGTCTCTTTCCCCACCTCCCTCCCCTGTGTCTCTTCCGCTCTCTTCCCTCCCCTGTGTCTGTTTCCCCGTCCTCCCTCCCCTGTGTCTCTTTCCCCTGTTTCTCTTTCTCCCCTCCTCCCTCCCCTGTGTTCCTTCCCTCTCTGTCTCTTTCCCCCCTCCTTCCTTTCCTATGTCTCTTCACCCTTTCGTCCTCTGTCTCTTTCCCCCTTTCCCCTTTGTCTCTTTCCCTGCTCCTCCATCCCCTGTGTCCCTTTCCCCGCTCCTCCCTTCCCTGTGTCCCTTTCCCTCTCTGTCTCTTTCCCCCTTTACCCTGTGTCTCTTTCTCCCCTCCTCAATCCCTATGTCTCTTTCTCCCTTCCCCCTCCCTTTCCCACCCTCTGCTCAGCAAGGCTGGCGCCGCGCGGTGCGCATGACACCGCCCATGTGCACTGCGATGTGTACGGAAAACAAACAATTGAAAGTGAAAGGATAACCAGTAAGGAACAACGACATGAGACTAGATTTACTAAGGTGTGATGCTTGGAAAATTATTTCAGAACCTCTCCAGATCCAAGTTTTTGGGGTGAATATATGAATATCTAACATTATGAAGAGTTTTCCAAGGTTTCCACCTTGATACTTCTGGATGGTTAGCTCATTTATAACAGACACAACCATTTATAGCTTTCCTTGCATGTAATCTGCTTTTTGCAGCTTTTTTGGTCACCTCTCATCAGTTAGTTATAACTATATCAATAAGCCAACTGTGACTGGCTATTTGTGTCTCTAAACCCATAAACTCTAAATCAGCTGCTTGGCTTCCAGTTGGATTATTTTTTGACACATTCTACATATGATGAGTCCAACTGTAGTATTGTCATTAAATGAAATAACAAATTGGTGCAATTGTGTGAGTTTAAGGGTAGCTTCTGTACAAATACAAATAACAAATCAGCATTTTTGAGAAACTTTGGGGGTTACTAGAAAAAATATTTCAAGAAATAAAAAAACACAATAAAACGATTCATAATCAGAAAAGGTTAGGTTAGTGATGGATACCAGTCAAGGTCAAAAAGGATCAGGCTTAAGGCTTCACATTTTTTGAGTCTGTCCAAGTTGACATCTCTGTAAATTTATTGGATAGTTTCTGCATAAAAGGGAACAAAACTGATACAAAATTAATTCTTCACTCAATTAACAAGGTAATATAATGTTACCACATAATCGCAGCTCAGTATCACATATACTGCAAGTTGTCGTCACGCTTGCAAGCCTCGCATGGCAAGAGGTTGAGGCACGCACTCGCAAAAAATATGACTTTAATAGCCAAACCACCGAACTGGAAAAGACGATTTTGTTTTTTTTTCACGATCGAAAATCGCTGAAGCGAGAAAAAAATTAAAAATTCTGAAAACGAGGCTTAGCAAGGCCGGGCACGCAGAACTTAGAAAATACACAACACAAAAGACAGTAACCCTTACACCAACGATGCCAGTCACGAGGGACTTTGAAAATAAAACCAACGGCAAACAGCACGCGCCACGCAAACATTCAGCAGAGACACAGAGGAGAAAGACACAGATGGGAAAGGGGGAAGATGGTGTAAAGAGACACATGGCATTCTGAAGCACAAAAGTTGCAAGTTGCCGAGGCCTGTAATGAGCGGTGAAGTAGATGGGAGTAGAGGCTCACAATGAGCGCCAAAGGCGCTCATTGCAAGCCACGAGATGAGCTCCAAAGGCGCTTAGCGCGGGTCTCACGATGAACGCCGAAGGTGCGCAGAGGGGGCAGAGCATTGCATTTTGTGGCAAACAGCATTGCCTGGCTTACAATTTTATTGCCGTCATTTTTTGACAGGCAATTCACTAGTAATAATATAAAACAGAGAATCCTTTGCATACATATGTTCAGGAAGAATGACACAGCAGGGATAAAAGGGCAGTGAAATTATGGCCTAGTTTGCTTATTGGCTTATGTGATGGCCAAAATTATGCTATTTTCTGGTATATTCAAGAATAGATAAATTTTTCTATTTGTGTGCTACTAAACAGTTACCCTAAACCCATACATTGGCACACAAAAAGTACCCTTATTTATATATAAATCTCTAGTATGGTGAGGACCAAGTAACTGAGAAACATCCGATCATTCATGTATAAAATGCCTCTAAGGGTTATAATTAATACAAAAGACAGTCAAGGCAAAATAATATATACAGATACAGAAGTTGACCCTTTATACACTTAGAATGCAAGCTCTCATGACAATATGCACTTGTATATATATATATATATATATATATATATATATATACTGATGAAATGTATTAACATCGAAACAGTGATTGTATGTGGGTAGGTCTAATGGCTTGTGCATAATCCATCCTATGCTTTGCTTAACGAAAATTGGTATGTGCGTATGTATTCACCCCCTTTGTTATGAAGCCCATAAAAAGCTCTGGTGCAACCAATTACCTTCAGTCACATAATTAGTGAAATGATGTCCACCTGTGTGAAATCTAAGTGTCACATGATCTGTCATTACATATACACAACTTTTTTGAAAGGACCCAGAGGCTGCAACACCTAAGCAAGAGGCACCACTAACCAAACACTGCCATGAAGACCAAGGAACTCTCCAAACAAGTAAGGGACAATGTTGTTGAGAAGTACAAGTCAGGGTTATGTTATAAAAAAATATCCACATTTTTGATGATGCCCAGGAGCACCATTAAATCTATCATAACCAAATGTAAAGAACATGGCACAACAGCAAACCTGCCAAGAGACGGCTGCCTACCAAAACTAACGGACGGGGCAAAGAGGGCATTAATCAGAGAGGCAGCACAGAGACCTAAGGTAACCCTGGAGGAGCTGCAGAGTTCCACAGCAGAGACTGGAGTATCTGTACATAGGACAACAATAAGCTGTACACTCCATAGAGTTGGGCTTTATGGCAGAGTGGCCAGGAGAAAGCCATTACTTTCAGCAAAAAACAAAATGGCACGTTTTGAGTTTGCGAAAAGGCATACTGGAGGCTCCCAAAATGTATGGAGGAAGGTGCTCTGGTCTGATGAGACTAAAATTTAACTTTTCGGCCATCAAAGAAAACTCTATATCTGGCGCAAACCCAACACATCACATCACCCAAAGAACACAATCCCCACAGGGAAACATGGTGGTGGCAGCATCATGCTGTGGGGATGTTTTTCAGCAGCCGGAACTGGGAAACTGGTCAGAGTTGAGGGAAAGATGGATGGTGCTAAATACAGGAATATTCTTGAGCAAAACCTGTACCACTCTGTGCGTGATTTGAGGCTAGGACGGAGGTTCACCTTCCAGCAGGACAATACCCCAAACACACTGCTAAAGCAACACTTGAGTGGTTTAAGGGGAAACATGTAAATGTGTTGGAATGGCCTAGTCAATGCCCAGACCTCAATCCAATAGAAAATCTGTGGTCAGACTTAAAGATTGCTGTTCACAAGCGCAAACCATCCAACTTGAAGGAGCTGGAGCAGTTTTGCGAGGAGGAATGGGCAAAGATCCCAGTGGTAAGATGTGGCAAGCTCATAGAGACTTATCCAAAGCGACTTGGAGCTGTGATTTCCGCAAAAGGTGGCTCTACAAAGTATTGACTTTAGGGGGGTGAATAGTTATACATTGACTTTTTCTGTTATTTTGTCCTTTTTGTTGTTTGCTTCACAATAAAAAAAAATCTTCCAAGTTGTGGGCATGTTCTGTAAGTTAAATTATGCAAATCCTCAAACAATTTAGGTTGTGAGGCAACAAAACACCAAAAATGCCAAGGGGGGTGAATACTTTTGCAAGGCACTGTATATATATATATATATATATATATATATATATATATATATATATATATATACATATATATATTCAGTGTCCTTTCAGTGGGTCTATGGCTCCTGACTGATGACAGTGTCCCTTTAAGGCTACATATGCTGTTCCAAATGTTGTAAGGATTATTTAGCATATTTCAGCATTACAAGAATAATGCTTCTGGAACGGCTCCTGTCTGAACAAGCAACTCTATGGCAAGCACTCAATTGAATTTCCTCATCACATCATTCAAATGCAATTTTGGAATGGAGAACGAATTTCGGTATTTTGCAAATCTCTGTTGTGCTCTCCATTATTCTCTGAGTGAGCTGCAATCAGAGCTTTATATCCATCTAGCTATATTAAAATTTGATATGAGGACACAAACATGAGATATTTCTGAATGCATTTCCATCCAGCAGCATACTTGGTGTTAAGTCATTTGAAAGCACAGCTAATGTAATTTTTACACCTTTTTATTTTTTAATATATATCCATTTTTGAATCTGCGTTCTCCATATTTTTAATTTGCTACGGGAATACTAATTGATGGTTATGCTTTGCAGCGCTTAAATGCTGTTTATGTTGAGTGAGATGGATTAATATGGGAAGAAGATTAGAAAAACAATCTGTAAGCTGGTCAGAGGCAGTTAGGGTCACCTTGATGCCTCTGAAATGAAAAACCACACTTGATATCAATATTCTTCATTGTGTGATAATAGTGCACTGAATCTTATTTATCAGGTGCAAATTGCAGTTAGGATTTACTTTTGTCAGTTGACTGCAGCTTCTTTTGAGATACATGTCATGGGAGAATTAAAAAATAATGCTACTTAAAGGGATACCGGAAAGGCTTTTTTTCTTTACTATTAGATAACATTTTAAAATAGACTGATTTATTGAAGTAAAATGCTTGCAAAAACTTAGATTTCAGTTGTCTTGCTCTTTATCATGGTTCCAATTTCTCCTAATCTAGCATCTAATCTCTACCTCCACAATTATATGATTTGTGTATCCAATCACAGGCAAGTTTATCCTAATGGTAATGGCCAAGGGTTTTTTACAAAGTTCATGAAATATACAATATTTATTTATTAACTATTGTATTAAAGTTTGCTCTACTGAATGATTTTGTCCTAATAGTATTAGTTATCATTGAGGCATAGGAGCCATCATGGAAGAAAACATCCTGTGATGTTTTCTATGATTTCCTTGGTTGGAGGACTATCAGAACATTTATTTAGGGGTGATTATAAGGCATTGCTTGGGGTGTGGTATGTCACAAAGTGTCAAGTACACAGACAGAAAAACCACTACATAAATAAGCATATTTTAATGTATTGCACCCAGCCCACTGAAAATGTGCTGCCCTAGGCCTCATAGGCAGAAACACACCCCTGATTTGTAGTATAATATACTTTCTTTACAGTCTTCCAACTCTATTTTGCATCTAGTGAACTTATAGTAACTTTACTGTATAATACATTACATGTCATATTAGCTACTCGTACAAAAATACTGTAATTATAATACAGCTCAATAGTCTAACAGAGTATGACGTTCGGAAGTATGTATTAGGTCTGTGATTAGCATTACTGTACAATGAGAGGGGTTAGCGAGTTGATTGCCAGTCTTGAAGCCCACACTCCTCCCTTTAAAAGACAACTGAAGTTTTTATATATATATATATATATATATATATATATATATATATATATACTTGGTAATGGCCAAGGGGTTTTTAGAAAGTTCATGAAATATACAATATTTTTTTATTAACTCACCCTCCCACCCCATTTCAGATTAAATTTATAGTGGAATGGGAATTACCTGACTTTCCTACTTGCATATATTATCTCACCACTAGGGGCAGATAACATATATAACGCAAGAGCCCCCACCTCTGTTCCTTCTCTCTCCCACTAAATGAAAAACCTTTCTAACTTTCACTTTCCTTCTGAGCCTTGTTATTCCTTATCTGTTTAATCTTTCCCCGGTTTCTGTCCCTTCCATTCCCTTTAGACTGTAAGTGGCGAGTTTCCAGTCTTCCAGGATGCTTTGGGAAAAAGCACTTTATGCAAAGATTCTAAGCTCAAAACAGGGTCCTCCATTTTTGGAAGGTTGTGAATGCTGTATTTTTCCTTTTTTTTTTTTATCCCCTGTATTGCGTTACGGAATATATTGGCGCATTACAAATAAAAGTTAATAATAATAATAATAATAATAATATTGTATTCAATTTTGCTCTAATGGATGTTTTTGTCTTAATAGTATTAGTTATCATTGAGGGATAGGAATCATGCATGCCAATGACATACCTATTCAGTTCTGTTAAAATTGCAACAGTTCAGAACTACTGGAAAATACAAATAATTAGAAGAACAAGTCCCAGGATGATAAACCTTCCCGTGAGACTCCAAGCCAACAAGTACTCCAAAATGGAAGAGCCCATAACACAAATAGAGTTAACTAAGCTGTTATTGTGATTAGCTTGTTATAGACTTTAAAAATATGTGAAGTTTTTCCCAAACTACACTGGCCTATCATAGGGATATATTAGTAAGTACAGTGCAGGACAACTTCAGAAAGAAATCTATGTTCTGAGCAACCAACAATATTAGATGCCAAACTGGAAATGTATTTACTTAAGGAGGGTGCACTTGTGTTTTGTAGATGTCTAGAAAGATTATACAACAACATTATTGTGAACATAAAAGTAATATAAATAATTTTTATTTTTTTAAAATTAATTACATCATGTAAAAGTTACCCAGAAATGCATTTCTATGTATAATATTTGTGTTCCCATAATTGCAATTTTCTATTACATTTAATATCTAAAAGTAAGATTACAGGAGTTTTAAGGGATTAACTGTGCCTCAAAATATTCAAAACATCCTTATGTTGGAATAAATTAATGGAACCTTTACTGCTTTAAAATGAATGAATCAAAACAGTCATTATACTATACTGCATTTCTAATATTCCCTTATTTGTTATTAAAAAAACAAAGTTATGGCATTAGATAATGCACAATTCTTATGTAAGCCACTAATTGCCATTAACTGAGATATCCTCCTGGATGTCCGCCCATCAACTCAGACTCAACATTTCAAAGACTGACCTCTTTACCTTCGCACCCTCTTCCATAGCTTCCACTCCTCAAATATCTCTCACTGTTGAAAGTCTCATCATCACTCCCACCTCCCAGGTTGTCTTGGGGTTCTATAAGACCCTGCCCTCTCTTTCGTTCCTCACATACAATCACAAAATCTTGTTGTTTTGATCTAAAACATATCCAAAGTACACAAGAAACAACTAAAATTCTAATAAATTTTCTTATCATATCTCACTTTGACTACTTCAACTCTCTCCTTGATCTCCATCACCCGTCTGTCTCCACTCCAATGCATAATGAATGCATCCTGTAGACTCATCTACCATGCTCAATGCTCACTGACTGGAGCACCTCTCTGTAAGTCACTCTACTATCTTCCTATAGCCTCCAGAATACAATTTTAAATCATGACCCTAACATATAAAGCCCTCTACAATAGTGCATCCCTCTCATATCTCTGCTCACATCTCAAAATACTCCCCCAACCACACCTCCTGCTTCAAATCCTTCAAAACCTCACACAATGAAACGTATCACCTTCAGCCTTAATACTGACAATGCATCTATCATCTTTCTACAGCTTACCCTTCTATACCTCACCGACAGATTGTAAGTTTACGAGTTTTCAATCATGTTAGGTGCTTTAGAGTACAAACTGTAATCAGGTACAGTTACAAGGTTTAAAAACTATTTGGCTTTGTTTTCTAGGCAGACAATAGCAGAGAGTTTCTAAGGTTAATGTTCTCTCTCTAAGAACTTTCCAGCTTGGGCTTATGTAGTGACGAGGAGCTTGGGATTGCTCTTGGGATTTCGGAAGTAACCTATAGTAGTGTGAGCGTTGTGGAATATTGCAGGTTATAAGTCATGATGGCTACATGTTTGCCTGCTGAGGACAGGCAAGTTGTTAGTATATAATGGCTCTCTTCTCTGTACTAAACTGGGAAAAGACAAACATAGTAGTGTTCCCTTCTCATATTGGCAAAGCGCATATAATATACTGCTATATAAAGGGGTAATTTAGGGTTCATGCTGCCCTCGGCCCTGTAAGATAAATACAGTATATGTGTATATATACCATATGTTACAAACAGACAGACAGACAGTGTAAAGACATTTCTAGGGATTTGCATACAAATAGAAAGTTGTCATGTGCATATGTATTCACCCCCTTTGTTATGAAGCCCATAAAAAGCTCTGGTGCAACCAATTACCTTCAGAAGTCACATAATTGGTGACATGATGTCCACCTGTGTGTAATCTAAGTGTCACATGATCTGTCATTACATATACACACCTTTTTTAAAAGGCCCCAGAGACTGCAACACCTAAGTAAGAGGCCCCACTAACCAAACACTGCATTGGCAACTTGAGACAGTGTGCTGCCCTTGTGGGCCTAGGCAGAAACACATCATGTTGCATTATTACTGCAAAACTCGTTAGTTCTATTTATATGCACAATGAGAATATTTTTATGATAGAAGCTACAAATTAACTATTACAATTTGTGACATATTATAAAAGTTAAGATCTGATGATTTGCATAGTAATGTACTTGATAATACTGCATATGGCTTACTACTGTCACAATATTATCACATACTATTGCATGTGTACCCATTTTAAGGACTCACTGGGGAAATGGGGATATTTCAGCACGAGTGAAAGCTTTTGAAGTGAAGCTTATGTCTGTAGGTGTAGTTTCGTGAGTTAAATGAAAGACTCAGTCTCCAAACATTACATATGATCAAGCTAAATTATCCTCTTTTCCATCCAAACCAGAATTTCAGAAATCTTATGTGTAATCAGTGACTGGAAAGCTTCCAAGTCCAGGGAGCCGGGGTTAAATGAAACTGTAAAATCTCAAGTGATTTCTTCTGCGAACAGTGTACACCTACATCATCTTTTACATGAGTTCTTAATTAAAAACCATGTGAATCAAACCAAAAATCATATGCGAGTACTATCAAGTGATGAAAAGAACAACTCGTGCCCACTTCAAATCACTACCATTCATGAGCATGAAGCATATGCACATTCAAACTGACATATCAATATGTACTAAGTAAGGTGATCATTTCCTACAGTTTTGTGAGTTTTAAATGTCATTGAAAATATACATTTTAGAAAGTTATGGCAAGAATTAAACCCACACAAGCATAACCTCAAATTTACCTCTCAACACCAGATCTATTCCCCTCTCTTCTAGCACGAGTTTCCAACCGCCTCGCTAGCATTTCCTCCTGGATGTCTGCCCACCATCTCAAACTTAACATATCACAAACTGAGCTCCTTATCTTTCCACCTTCTACTACAGCATCCAATCCTCAAATATCTCTCACTGTTGAAAATGCCATCATCACCCCCACCTCCCAAGCCCAATGTCTTGGGATTCTTCTTGATCCTGCCCTCTCTTTCATTCCTCATGTATATTCACTCACCAAATCTTGTCTATTTCATTTAAAATAATATCTCCAAAATACGTCCCTATCGTACACAAGACACAACTAAAATTCTAATTCATTTTCTCATCATATCTCATCTCAACTGCTCGCTGGCCTCCCAATCACCCACTTGTCACCACTCCAATCTATAATAAATGCGTCTTGTAGACTCATCTACAATAATGTCAGCATCTCCACTCTGTCAGCCACTCCACTGGCTCCCCATAAACTCCAAAATAAAAGGAAAAATCATGACCCTAATATAAAAAGCCCTCAACAATAATGCACCCCCTTATATCTCTGCTCTCGTCTCGAAATACTCCCCCACCCTCCCCCTCCATTTTGCTAATGACCTTCTTCTTTCCTCCTCTCTTATCACCTCCTCTCATTCCCGCGCCTCAAGTCCTTCAAAACGTCACTAAAAGCACATTTATTGAATGAAGCTTATCATCCTTAATATGCCCAATGTATCTTTCACCTTCCTAATCCCTTAGATTGTAAATTTGAGAGTTTTTAATGGTATTGGAAGCTTGAAAAAGTCATCTATATACAATATTATAAGCTCAAACTTTTAATTTTATCTGTTTTATATTGTTTTTAAGTTCTGTTTCATTCTCTTTTTGTTGCTGCTCAATATGTTGGCGCATTTTAAATACTGGATAATAATAATAGTAATAATAAAAACAAGGTTATTATATTATATGAACTGATGCTCTTTACCATATCTCCTTCAAATGTCTTAAATTTAAAATTTCAGGGTCCAAAAATACGTACAGTTCTCCCAATTTTTCACAATCAAGAATTAGGACCTCATAATCCCTCTCCAGGAATATCAAAGGGACACAAGTACAGGTTCCCATATGAATAAAAATGTGCAATAATCATTTTGTGGAGACTCCAGTTACAACTAAAACAGCTAATTAATTATCTAAAGAGTATTTAAATATATTTTAGCTGCTATTTTTCAGAACAGATAAAAATAAATTTTAATTCACAGAATATGATTTAAGAAGGAACCAACACTAATGTGAATAATGTAACCCAAATCACTATATAATGCACAAACAGGACAATGTAATTGAGCTAGTAGTTGAATATGGATACATACTAGTGAAGTACACCAGTGAATGCAAATTAATAGGTAAAATATGCATAATTAATTAGGAAAGTCTGAGCAAAAGAATCAAGTGTACAGTTAGTGGTAATCTATATATTAAAATAGAGCATTAATATAAGTCATGTTGTTCCCAACAATATATGGCATACAGAAGAGTAAAGTATTATCCATAATTAAGTAACAATATCATAACTGGTTAATTAAACAACACATATCTTTTGTCCATGCAAGTCAATATAAAAACTTTTTACATAATAATAATATCACGGCATAATGCATAATATGTCTGTATATATCAGATCACTTGAAATTTCAGTATTTTACATTTGATAACTGACTTTTACAGTGTATCCTTCCCAGTACATAGCAATGGGTCTCATGAAGTTGGTGATCATGTGTATTTCTCTTTTTAAGTATTCTTCACATGCACTTTTGTTCGAAATTTTAATAGTTATGTTTTATTCTTTGTGATGTAGCCTGCTCTCGGGTGGACCCATTTAGCTTCAGATACTATGCTGATTTAGTCGAATGCAGTAAATACAAACGTCTAATTACTTTTTTATTCAATAGCATAATTTATAGATTTAAAATTATCTTTGATACAATGCCTGAGGGAAGTGCCATTCTGTATAATTAATATATGAATTCCTTGTCTTCTTCCAGGATATCAGAACTTCTGTGATCAGCATTATGTAATTCACTTAATTACTACACCAAGAAGGAGGAATATGATAAAGCAAGTTACAGTACTATATGACTGCTCTAATGGTCTCGTATCCCATTTCTGTTCAGCATCCTCCATTTCAAGTAAGGGCAATGCAGGGGATGGGGGACTAAACAGGCAGTGGATGAGAGTTTTCAATCTGTCTCAGTTTGCTGATCATCTAATTTAAATATCCCTGGTGCCGGAGGGGTAAGATGCATTTTTTTAAGACATGATCAAACAGCTTTAAATGCCATTAACAGAAGGTGTTGGAAGTTTTTGGTTGTTCTATTCAAAGACTCAATCACGACAGGTCCACTTTGAGTCATTATTCTTTGGTATAATTTGTACATACTTTGTAGTTTGCAGATTCAATCATTTATTTATTTACTATATTTACTTCTACATTTTCATTGATTTCCTTCATAATAATCATCCCATCGAAGGTAAGAGAAAAATTGCTGTTACCCAGCACATTTTGGAATTCTGTACGTGTTTCTTATTTCTATTCTGTTTTGTCTACCACAACCCGAAGGATGCTGGCTTTTCTTTAAAATGATTTGCTCGGGTGATTTTTTGAATTATAAATCACTCTTCCAAAACATTATTTAGCAAAACTTTTGGGGGAAATTTAACTTCAAAACATATTGTACGTTAAGTTCTTTACAGCAGTTTGGGTTTCATTGTGCGTACAATCCAAAACAAAGATTGGGCACTGTTTATCAAAGTCAAAACGAAAATTATCTGCTGCTTACAAAGCAATTTCTTTTCCTTCAGAAATATTGCACCAAGCAGGACCAAAAGCACTCAATGCCCCTCTATGCATGAAAACTTTTTTTTACAATTAAATGAGTCTAAAACTTTTACTGTTTGAAAAAAAGGGAAAATATGGGAACACAAACACATTCATATTTCATAAAAGCAGATTGTTAGATTGTGAAGCAGGTGGCATTGACACAGAACAGTAAGGTCCATTATTCACCATAACGTAGCATCAGGCATTTTGCAAACTAATCATATAGCTGGAAATGGAACAGCCCTATGTTTAGATTATTCTTCTTGGATAAGATTAATGAGAAGCAAGGCTGGAGTTCCATTTTCGTACAATTGCATTATTATAGACAATAAAAATCTGCCTTTTTTTCCTCTCCCAAACTCTGTACAAAATTTCTTGTGTTTTAAACCTGTTCTTCCATCAAAAAAAAAAGATTATTGTTATTTATTAGCCACTTCCACAGCTTTTATACTATATGCTATGCTTGCATTTAGTAATCTGTAAAAAAAAAGCTTCCTTAGAGCAAAGATTATGCCCCTCTAAAAATACAGAAATCTATCTATCTATTTATCTATCTATCTGTCTGTCTATATAAAATATCTGATCTGATTTATTTACGGTAATTAGTAAATGTTGGTTGTATTTGATTTCATAAGGATTTAGGAATCTCTATTTTCAATACCCTAAACAGCTCTTCTATTCTTAATGAATATTGATGAACATATAATAATAATAATCAATCTATCTGTCTATCTATCTATCTATCTATCTATCTATCTATCTATCTATCTATCCATCTATCTATCTCTCTATCTATCTATCTATCTCTATATCTATCTATCCATCTATCTATCTATCTATCTATCTATCTATCTATCTATCTATCTATCTATCCATCTATCTATCTCTCTATCTATCCATCTATCTATCTATCTATCCATCTATCTCTCTATCTATCAATATATCTATATCTCTATCTATCCATCTATCTATCTCTCTATCTATCCATCTATCTATCTCTCTCTCTCTCTCTCTCTCTCTATCTATCCATATATCTATCTTTCTATCTATTCCTCTATCTATCTATCTATCTATCTATATATCTATCTATCTATCTATCTATCTATCTATCTGTCTATATAAAATATCTGATCTGATTTATTTAATTAGTAAATGTTGGTTGTATTTGATTTCATAAGGATTTAGGAACCTCTATTTTCAATACCCAACATAATATGTTAAACTAAAATCGGTTAAATAACTGCAGGGATAGCAGTAGAGTAGGCCTCCTACCTGTGGGCACATTAACTGATGCTAAAGTACCTTGTCATAAATAGAGAAGGAAAAAGAGATCCTGTAGCCAGACAACAAAGAACAATAATCATTATCAAGGGTAAATGTGTCTTAAGTAGGATTTTAGGGAGTAAAGCTGCACCTCACTGACGAGAGTCACAAAGGCCGAAACGCGTCTGGGGTTTGCTGTTTCTCCTGTTCAGGGCAGAATTGACTGGTATTTTGGGGCTGGGTCACTCTTTTGAGTAAGACCAGACTGATATACTACAGGATATTTTTCCCTGTGAATGGCACAAGTGGCTAAAAGAGGTTGCCCTCTGAGTAGGTAACCAGACCTATAGGACAAACCTACATGTCCGTTCTCAGATTGAGCACCTCTACTTTCATTGTTGTGTTTGCCATAAGCACTATCACAATGTGTATCCTCCCAAAAAATATAAAAAATATAAAAATAAAAGTTAAAAAAACAGGTCATAGATGCCTCCTATTCATACTGTGATGCTGGAAGAAACTACAATATCAGAAATACAATATTTATATGGCACAATCATTTGGGAACCTCTCAGATCTCATCATAGTAAAATTAAAGTAGTAGGAAGCTCCTTCAAACTCCTTTTTACTGCCTAATGATCATTTCATTGGTCTGTGCAAACTTTCTCAATGGCAATATAAGTCTGTTTAAAGTCTGCCAAACTGAATTTAAAATGTATATATGTTTTGCTGATTAAATAAATGATTGATTTGAGGAGGCTTTATGATGACATCAAATGTTTCTTTAATTTTGAAGTTTCTTTAAAAAAGGTAATAAAACAATTTAGCTAAACTGCTTTATCCACTATGATAATTCAAATATTACAATGATAATGATCAAATAAGGAGAGACTCTGGGGATTCATACTTTAAAATGTCGATCACATACACAAAGGCAAAATAATATATAAATCAGATCATTGAACACTCTTTAGATGTAGTGACCACAACCTTCTCACCTGTGGCAAATGGTGACATTTATTCCTGTTGGGTATGTGACTGGTCAGCTGAATGTTAAAGAGGGCCTGCAGAGCAGTCTGTGCAGCTTGGGCTTTTGCCAACTTCTTGCTACGTCCTGATCCTTCAAATGTCCTCCCATCAACTCTCATTGCCATCACAAAATGCTTGATATGCTGCTTCTCCACAGTTTCCGAAAGGCAGACATACCTCAGTCCAGGTCGCAGCTCATTTAGCATCACCACTGGGTTCTTCTCTCTCTCAGCTGGGGATGCCATCTTGTGCTTGTTTTGTTTAGAATGGCCCATTAAGTCCAATGTGTGACAGACTAATCTCCCATGTCGATATGCGCTAGAAAGCAATTCATTATTAACTGGGCTATAGCCTGAGAAGTGCTCGCTGTGTGTAGATGGTTCAAATTCCTTGAACAGTGTGTCCGGAAAGTCTGCCTGGTCGGATGTGAAGTCGGTTGATGGGTTGATGCAATTTCCCATGGCAAAGTGAGCCTGACAAGCATTTGGAAACTGGACAAATGATTTGAGAGCTAGTTCTGCTGCTCTCATTTTTGCTTTCTTTTTGGTTGGTCCTGTACCTTCAAAGGTGAGTCCATTTACTTCCACGGCAACAGAAAAGACAGGAGCATGTACTGGGCCAGTTTGAGAAACTATTCTATATTGCAAATCTGGCTTCAACTCGTGGAGCTGAACAAGTGCATTTTTTGGAGTTACTGACCATGAAAGTTTCTTTAAAATAAGTTGCAGTTTGCAGAAATGTCCACCATTGCCTTCTTCCAAAGGTCTTTTCCGTTTGATGCTGGATGCGCCTACTTTTGGTCTGTCGCTAGATGTGTGATCGTCTCTGTTTCCTAAATTCCGATTTTCTTTCACTTCCGCACTGCTTGTACCTATAGAACAAAAAAATAAAATAAATAGTATTATTACAGTGTCAGGTACATCTTTGACATTTAACCAGGACAGCAGTTATCAAATGTCTGCACCTCCATATGGCACTAGTTATCCCATTTATTTTCAAGGCCCTGAGCCAAACTGGGCTTCTGCATCATCCATTCAACATTTGGTTTATATGCATATTAGATATAAGGGCATGTGCATTGTTATTTATGATAATAATGGCAACCATGAGAAGTTATTTCCCAATCCACTATTTATTATATATACATTCCAAGTGTAAAATTATAATATAGAAGTTTTGAAAGACCTGTGCTCATCTATTCATTCAATAATAAGTAATATGATAAAAACCAACCTTTAATTGAAAACCAGATAGAAATATGTTATTGTTTGTTTATTTAAATTATATTGTTTGGTATAAAATGTAAACACAAAATGGAGAGGTCTCAACTCCCTAGTGAGAAACATTTCACCTTGGATAAAGGAACACCATACAACCCTTTAGAATGTAAGAAAACCTTATGGATAAGCACACCCAGACACAAGATGTGCCTGGCATTCTGCATTCTATAGGATCAAAGAGAGTTGGGCACAACTGAGGGACTAGTTTGGGTATAGTTAACAACACCAGCCCACTGGGATAGTAGGGATATGATGTTAGCTTTCCCCACCCCACTGGGGCAAAGCATCTTCAAGTCCCCTTAATTTATTACAAGGGACCAACTTTTGGATGGAAAAGGGGTTTATGACTTCCCTTATAATAAGAAATATGGTGCCCACATACATTTACACCAGTATGGAGAGACACCACAAATGACACCACATAACTAAATTTTCCAAACGGAATGTGGTAAAAAAATGTCTAATACCAGACTACCCCTCTTATAAAAGGTAATATAACCTGAATAACAGAGTAATCTTTTAATGGATATGGTGGCCTGATAACATCCTAATACAGGAAAACAGTGATAAACCAAATAAATAGGCCACTGATCACTACTGGATTCCTATATGACAGACATAGGTATTTATTCTGTTTTTAGCATTTTGTTAAGATTTCACTTATAACTGGTCGTTTTAAACTACAATTATATAATTGGACATCATTTTTAATAACTGGAGTAGTTTGAAAACCTATGTCCAGTATTCTGCTGATTTTTTGGATAACACCGAATATTGGTCTCATAGCTCTACTGATTGGACCATTGTGCAATCTCATGCATCTGTGATTAAGATGAAACCTTCTCATTTACTTAAAAACTGTCTGCATAAGTGCTTTGTACTTTTCAATAAGCTCCAATGTGCAGTGCTCTGTCTTGCTTAATATGTTTTTGTACAGACTCAATTATCATGCATAATGATACGAAAGAAAGAAGCAGAGAGACAAAGAAAGCTATTTTTCCAATTCAGCAATTTTAAAAAGATAATCTGTTATTCCTGATTACTTTGAGTGATCCGAGCACCATTAAATAATATATTTGAAGGGAGGACACTTTTATAATCAAAATTATGCATTCTTCTCAAATTGATACTTTGTTTATAAAAAAAGGAGATGCAGTACTTTTATTTTATTTTTTTCATATGGTTTATGGAACACATCACATACACATTCATGGGACCTTTTAGTCTCCATATTCTGCTACCTTCCTAAAAAGCTTAGAATTAATTAATTCACCGTATAGCATCATGGATATGAGATATTACCGAATTGTTTTATAGTATCTGCCCCTATAACCATTGTCACGCCCACCAGATTTGGGGGACTGAGCTCACCCCAATTCTCTCTCTCTCTCTACGGGTCGCAACTTTTTTTCAGATCTCAACACCAGCAGACACTTCAGATGACAGCATCATTTCTGAAGAGACAGGCACCATCATACCCCTTTTCTTAGGATCTAAGCATCACACACCATGTACCTGTGATTAGTACAAGCAGACTCCAAAATCACCTTTGTTTAGTGTGTCCGAAATCAGACTGCTGCTTCTTTATTGTTACAGAGATATATCAAAAAACAGAAAGATGACACAAAACACCAAAGACTTCCCCCCAGTTCTAGCCCATCCTCCTAGGCTAATAGCTTGCTACTCCTCTCACCCACATGGATTTCTTGTTCTCATTACACATTTTTTCTCCTCTTACAGAGCCATAAAACTAGCTCCCCCCCTTCATAACTAAAGCCAGAACATTCACACGTGGCCGATCGCAAAGCCATATACATTCTTTAGAATTATTTAACCCTTTAATATGCCAGATATGACTGTTAAGCAAGTTGTTAGTATGTGTAATTTTGAGGTTAAAACAATCTTGGGTATCAATATCAGGCCACCCATATGGACTAGAACAGTATTAGCATTCATGTTCATAATTCTGTATTTTCTATGTCTTTCGAGTCTGATCGCATATCGTATCTCCAAATTTAATTGAAGGACAGGTAACCTCCATGTTTTACTGCCATAATTCAGAGAGTCTCATTTCCTATTGGCTGATTTCAAATGGGAGGTTACGGGCTTGCTTAATTGATCATGTTCCAGCCCTCAACTGCTCCGAACCAGTGCATGGTGTACGGTTTTCGCTTCAAGCACGCAACTTGCGAGCTTGAGCAATTAAATAGCCTCGCAAACGGAGCGGAACTGGAGCCCGCAACTCAATCGCATGTCTGTGATCGAGTTACGGGCCTGGAATTGAATGTAGCCCTAAATAATTTGGCAACATAATAATGATTTACTAGGAAAGACTGTAATACTAGGAAAGATGGAATGCAAAAAGGAAGAGAGGGGGACAGAAGATAAGATAGATAGGTAGTATTAAGGAAGCAGCATATGAACTTGTTGACAGACAGATCTGTTCGCCTAAAGTCCACAAGATCATAAAGGGTAAGACCTGACTGAACATCAACAAAACATTAGAGGAAAGAGTGTGATAGGAGGGAGAACTTGATGGACCAATAGCCTTTTTTCAACCTCAATTGCTTCATTACTATGTTCCCAATTTCAACCTTGTTATCCCCTCTTCACTCCAATGTTTATTCCTTATTAGGGATGATGTATTAATAATGGTATGTGCAAAACAACATAACAATTAACTGGTGGAAATAGATTCTTATAGCAATAATGTCCAGTTAATGTATCAATAAATGCATGTAGGTAAGTTATTCCCATAAAAATAAATAAATAAATATTACGAATTTAGTCTGATATTTTTTGGCTTCTAAACATATTTAAAGGTATAATGTGTTTTATATATATATATATATATATATATATATATATATGTATGTACAGTATATATATATATATATATATATATATATATGTGTGTGTTTTCTCCCAGGTGGCTACTAATAACCATTACCATCTACCTGATGTATGCTATATACTCAGTCGTGTCCGACTCTCCATGACCCTATGGACCACAGCATGTCAGGTACATCAGTCACTGCCCCTCTGAGCTCCACCAAGTTCATGTTCACTGTTTCAGCAACCTCATCTATCTATCTCCGTCTCTGTCATACCCTTCCTCGAGTGTCTTTAATCTTTCCATCATCAGAGTCTTCTCTAGGGAATCCTACCTTCCCATTTGGGCTTCAGCCTCATGATCGTACCTTCCGGTGAACAGTTTGGCTTGATTTCCTGAAGTACTGATTTATTGGATCTTCATTCAGTCTAATAATTCAAACACAATAATTCAAAGGTGTCAATTCTACAGCGCTCAGACTTCTTTATGGTCCAGCTCTCACATTGCAAGTAACACTTTCCCAGCATCACCTTGTAGAATTTTGAATAGTTCAGTTGGGATTCCATCACCTCCTGCAGCCTTATTATCAGCAAGACATCCTAGGACCCATCTCACTTCGCTCTCCAAGATGTCTGGCTCCAGCTCAGTGGACAAATTACTGAGGTCATCACTGCTGTTAAGATGCTTTCTGTATAGATCTTAAGTTTATTCCTGCCACCTTTTCTTTATCTGATCTTCTTCAATTAAGTCCTCTACCATTTTTGTCTTTTATCCTGCCCACTTTGGCATTAAAGGTGCCTTTAAGATCCCCAATTTTCTTGAAGAGATCTCTTGACTTACCCATTATGTTATCTTCTTCAATCTCTTTATATCGCTCATTGTAGAATGTCTCCTTATCTCTTCTTCCTATTCTCTGTAATTCTGCATTCAGTTGGACAAATATTTTCTTATCTCCACTACCTTTTGTTTTCCTTCTTTCCTGGGCTAATTTCAAAGCCTCAGCAGTTTGCCTCCTTAGTTTTCTTTCTTTTGGGGATATTCTTTGTTGCTCATTCCTGGATAATGTTCCAAACTTTGGTCCAAAGTTCTTCAAGCATTCTATCTTCCATGTCTAGTCCCTTAAATCTATTCTTTACTTCACTTCTACTGCATATTCACAAGGGGTATTATTTATTTATCTGCTTGGTCTGATGATTTTCCCTCTTTTCTTCAGTTTCATTCTGAACTTTGAAATAAGAATCTCAAGGTCTAAGCCGCAGTCAGCTCCAGGTCTTGTTTTTGCTGATTGTATAGAGCTTTATATATATACAAACACATATTTATTCAGGCCGATTTCCATTTCAATTCCCAAAAGGGGCACATATTTTGGCTGTCATAAGGAAGCAGCTGCTAAGCAACAGAGCTCATTTGAAACATGCTGTTCCAATCTTAACCAAAAACATCTGGAGCTTTTCCTTGCAGTCAGATATCCTAGCTGTCCAATGCACTAGGAACAACACTTCTCTGATGGCACCTCCTGTAATGGTATCCAACCAAGCACTTAATTTATTATGGATGCACTTGTTACTATCATTTAGAAACTATCATTAACAATGGGAAAGAACTCATAATCCGCCTTGATATAGCAACCCCTACCAATACTATAAAGATATGTTTCCTGTAGCCTATAATACTGTGTGAAGAAATGTCACAGCACTATATAAAGCTCCAGAAAAGCAACGTGGGCAAGATACTCAGCACTGTGACCCAAACATCAGGACAAGACAAAGGGGTATCTTTATCAAGCTAGGATAAAAATGAAGATACGACAATGGAGATACATTTCCTCCCTTCATATGTTTTTATAGGGACTAATTATTAAACATTATTAAATATAGGAAGTTGAGGCATTTTATATTTTAACTCCTTTTATCCAAACTAGATAAATATATTCCAAACAATACAATATCATTGAAATATTACAAATCACTCTATGTCTGGGAACCTGATTGTGAAGATGAAGGGCTCTCCTTCAAGGAAGACCACCAGCACTAACCAAAGCAGAGCAATCCTGAATAAATGTCCCCACTATCCACATGGAAATATCTAGATAAAATACTAAGCCCCCATAGCCTGGGAGTTGGATACCAATGTCATACCACACAATTTAGAATATTTTAAGATTATATAAGTACAATACCAAAATGCTATACTTAAACACAACAAAAAAACTCACACTGCCCTACAAACTCCTGGTGGAAATATTTGCTACACTTAAGGCAGTCCTTTAACCGCACAAAGAAGGCTCATAAGTAACCGCAACTAAAATAAATATAGTTGTCTGAATATAATAAACTGTATATACAGATATATATTACGAAATTATTATTAATTTGTATTCATGGTACAGTTTTGTGCTGTACAATAATATATATGACACTTTATATGTTTAAGAAAGTGCTCCTTTTCTTATATGGAGATGAATCACACTGATGGAAGACTCCCATTGTCATGTGTAAGTTGATCCTGCCCAGCTGTCTGGATGGCTCCACCCCCAACAGTGACATCATCTTTGTAGCTAAAAAAGATGGAGGAGGATCTCAGTGAGGAGGGGAGGATATACTGAGCAATATGAGTGGCAAAATAAAGCAAATAAACCCAAAATATCTAATATATTTCACTGAAATGTTTAGAAAAAGTTTAGAAAAGATTCATGTTCATTCAATGTGACTTTTTTAGCCCTGGGTTCAATGCTCCTTTAATACATGCAATTATTCTAGACTGCAATTTACAGAAATTGCCTTGTTTGAACTGCTTTATCATTAAGTTGGGCCTTTGGACTTATAAGATATTTACCAGTCCTATTCTAAGTGCTAAGGACTCTGGGCGCTGACTTTCAATTAAAGCAGCTGAATAGCTCCCTTGCATTCAAGTATCCCTTTCAGATAAACAGTAATAATGCTTATTACAATACAATTGTGTATTTTAATTAATACAATTAACTCTGCATTTATTTTCTTTTTGCCTTTTTAAAATATTTTGATCAATATGAAAAGTTGGTCTTCAAAGGATCTGGAATTACAGTGGCCATTAGCATTGCTGAACTTAATTCTAATTGCTATGTTTCTATTTATGTATATTTATTTATTTGTATGTTTAAAAACAGTAGAAACTGAAAAGCCGGCATAATTTCAGTGTCACGTTTGTCACCTAATATTTTCTGCAAATCCATCAAGCTGCAATATTCCATTTCTCATTGTTGCAAAACCTTCTAAATCATATTTCATTTTCTCCAGTATTACGCTGAGTTATCATGCACAGAAGAGTTAACTGGGTATGTGTGATCATCACGCTCTCCATCGAGCTATAATGCATCACTAATAATGACAATGCGATGTCTCTGGGTCGCAAGGGCTCAGAAAACCTAGCCATCCGACTCTCCATGCTACATTTGAAGAAATAATATTGTTTCTCTTGAAGGTTATTCTGGGATCAAAAAGTCAAAACTTCTCAAAAAAACACAACTGCCTCATCAAAACATCTTTATAGGTTCTAAATATATTTATTAATTACACTATTTGTAGATATTGTAAATACAAAATAAAATAACACTACATATTTTATTAAGACGCCCTTGACTTATTCTTGATCAAATCTCAAGTGGTCGAAGAGATCTCAAACTAATCTTTCATGGTATAGATTAGCAGTTTATCACAGTTTTAATAGCAATAATAAGGAATCATTCCTAGTGCTCTTGGCAATTTGTGGAACACAATGCATGAAATCTCCTGTATCCCAGCAGACTTCTAACTGATTGTTCTTCTTGGCTTCTGATCACAATCTATTTGATGCAGACCCAGTTTTACCAGCCTTAGGGAACCAAATATCTCACGACCCTCATACAAGCACCCAATGGCATAGTATATTGTGTATTCTTATTTGCTCATTTATAACTTGCAAGCTGGTATTCAAATCAAAAGGACGACCATGCATTTCCAGTACAATCATGCATATATATATATATAAGCATATATATAAGCATGCATATTATTATATTATTAATATTCCTATGTGTTTTGAATATTTTTGGGTGATCATAATATGCTCATTTTGTTTTCTACTTACAGATTCAGAAATCCTTATTAGATTATTGTACCATATATTATCTCATGTTACATATGAAGAAGTATTCACTAAGCTATTTTCTTATTTTTTATCTGATCACTTTAGATGCTTATTGTAGACAAAAACAAAAACATACCTGTATAACAATACTACATACATTATATGTATATATATATATATATATATATATATATATATATATATATATATATATATTATATATGTATATATAGTAAACTCCCCGTTATCCGACCCTTAAACCCCACAAAATGCTTTTAAAAAGACGTTAGCACTTAAACTGGGCCATTTTGTCCCAGAAAAAAACAAATAGGAAAAAGGTTAGTTTTTTTTTTTGCAGTCTCAAACTGCCAAATAGTGCCGGTTTAGCGGGAGTTTTTTGAAAATGGGGAATTGAGGCCGGTGCTGGTTGCCTGAGAGTCCCGGTTAGTTGAGTGCCGGATAACCGGGATTTTACTGTATATATATATATATATATATATATATATATATATATGTATATATATACATACAGTATATATATTTCTGTCAATTAATATATATCTATATACATATATATATATATATATATATATATATACATATTGTAAATAGAGAATTCTAGGCATCCTCCTTTTCAACAAGTGCAGCTAAGCTAAGGATTTGTGTTGCATGCAAAACTTTCCACAGCCTTTAAATGGACCCTGGAGTTACTTGATGTGCTCTGCAGAGGGTAAAAAGCATTTGGTGAAAAGTGTTTTCTTTTTTAAAAATTCTGCTAAAATAACTGATTTATGATTGTATGAAGTTAGTGGTTTTAGGCTGCTTCTACTGTGCAGGTATGCATGTTGTTGAACTATTACAATATCTAGCTCTAGATTAGATGTATTATTCTTTGTCACCAACTACAAAGCATGTAGATATAGAGCCCAATGGTTAAGAAATTGGTCTAGGAAATTTCAAACCTGGGTTCAAGGTCCACCAAAAAACTTTTTTTTATAATATTCTTTTACTTTAATTACAAGATAAAATTGAAATTATATATAAAGGATTGATATGGAAAAAATAAGGGAGTACATTATTATTTTAAAAGGTTAATACATGACAACTATGGGTGTAGTAATACTAAAAAGTAAAAGTGTTATTTCCAAAATTAGCTCCATGTTACTTATATTGTTAGTTTTCACTTCTACAAAGCATGTAAACATATAGACCAACCAATTTGTTTGACAATTACAGCCAGAACCTTATAATCTATGCAGCTTCTTGTGGAAGAGCTTCAGGGTTATATAGACAATAACTAACTATTATAATATCTAAGTCAGTTTTTGCTTAGTTTAAAAAGTTAAAAAAATCTTCCCACACAAGTCTCGCCCCTCTGTCTGCTTGTGCAGAGCGTATATGGTGATTTTGGTGTCCCATTTAACTTTTTCTATGTCTCTAGTAATATCTCTGTGCTGTGACTGTTTGTATACAATTGTATAGTCAATAACAACTGATACAAAGCATTATGACAAATGTATTCATTTTTTACTACAGTGCAGTAAAACAAAACTAAATTTTTTTTACTAAAAATATTAATAAAAAATTGAATATCTAATCATCATGGGCCCGATTCAATTGCACAATTCTTACATTTATACACACTTAAAATCACTCTTAATATTGCTATATAGTCGGCAAATATTAGTTATTGGCACTAATGAATTCTTAAGTCAATAGAATGCATATAAAAAAAAAATGTAAAAACACCCAAAGCCAAATTTATGAGTTCAAGGCATTTACAAGTAGCTAATTGAATAAGGCTAAATGTTAGCAGAAGAAAATTAAGCATTGTTAACTTTCCTTACACTATCTTTCTGATACAAAATAGGTAAAATGATCTTTAAACAATTTTAGAATGTTTTGTAAATTACATTTACACTAAGTGCACTGCATGCAGAACGTTGATTACATGGATCATTTAATATAAGCATCATGCAATAAAATTGCTATTTCATATGTGTGTAATGATAACATTAGATCAGTTTTATAATAACTATTCAGATAATGATGTATAAAGCCAATGCACTTTAGTTACTTGATAAGTATTATTTAAAACTGTTTTGGACTAAAATTAACATATACATATATATTTCTTGATAAAGTGCAGTAGGTCAAATGTTGGTCTATGTGTCAATAAATGAGTGTGTAAAAGTGACAGCTTTCGTACAGAAAGTGCAATGTTTGCTGTCATTTTGTTGGATTTTTTTCAATATTTTAATGCAAACTTCCTCCAAGCATAGCCCTCAATCAGTAGAAAATATGGCGGATCCATAAACATGACTGAATATAGCATTTTCATTTATTGGTTTGCCAAACCCACAGGGGAAGGCTTCACACTTCCAGTGTCATGCTGATGCATGCAGACACAGCATGTAGCAGCATGACACTGGTAGGGTAAAGCTGCTTTCCTGTGGGCCTAGCCTTAGGTCACATCTATGCAAGATGGCAGCCTGCACATAAGAAAACAGCAAGAATGACAGGTCCAGAAATGGAGAGAATCTGTGGCTTCTTATAAAAAAAAGTGATGTGTAAATGTTTAATAATGAATTCCACTAAGAATTAAGAAATCCATTAAGTAACCTAGGATCCCAATCAATTGCAAGCCTGTAATTGCCTATAACCCGATATTGTGGCCGCTGGTTATATTTTTTCTAAACATTTTATTCAATTGTCTCTAACTCGCAACTGCCCTCTCACAGCCTCCATATGCAAACCATGCACTCGTAAGTAAGATTTCAGGGGGCATGGTCATATGATCTGACAATATTTAAGCAAGCATGTAATTTACTTATTAAACACTTGCAATACTTCTTAGACACAGCCAATAGTAAATGAGACCGTCATGACATCAGTAAAACATGGAGTTTATACTATAAATAGTTAGGGCCTCATTCTATTATCGGCCGTAAAACGGCCGCAAGGCTGCGATTCCTTGCGGGGGTTCCGTTATCTTGGAATTCAATTATACGGCCCCGCAAGGATATCCCCTTATGGCCGGCCGTATATCTTGCAACCGGCCGTAAGCTCAGAAATCTTTAAACACAAAAATAAATTCAAGCCTGCACTGTACAGCTCTGTAAATGCTAGGGATCATATTGGGGGACATGAGGATTAATAGTAACCCACTCTCAAGCTTGCACATCAGCCCAAAACCGAGTTTACATTAACTGCTTATTTTCCAGCCGCAGCGTGGGCGGGTCTGAGGTGCTCCAAGCACTCTGGAATTTTTACATGGATATTTGACATATATAAAAAAAAAAATATTTACGGATTTGAGTAAAGGGGAATGTTGTGCTATTTTTGCTAACACCTAAAATCACTTTATAGTCTCCTCAGTGCAGGATGGTTTTATTTGGGCTTTATAATGTGCTTAATTGGTGCTAGCGGGACCTTTTTCCTGCAAGTAAGCTGCGGCTCGGTTTTAGCCTTGCAGAGAGGGTTCCCGGAGCAATAGAATAGCAACCGGGATTTTCTTGCGGCCGAATCTCTTTTAGATCAAAGGCTTTCCTCCGGCGCGAGCGGCCGCAAGGGATAGCAAGGCGCCGGCCGCAAGCCTGCGGGAACCCCCGGCCGGAGGGGAATAGAATAGCCGAATAGCTTGCGGCCCCGCATCTCCTACGGCCGATAATAGAATGAGGCCCTTAGTGTTTAAAAGTAAAAATTTTGATCGAACTCGCAATCCAGCAATGTAGAAATCAATACAAATCATTAAAGCAACTGTTCTAGCCCATGCGGGTTCCATGATATGTATTAACACCTTGATTCTCGGGATCGATATAAAACACGGAATTATTGCAGATTTGCAAGCTTGAGACTGTTGTGCAATTAATTCCAATGCCTTTCCATGCTTTCCCACTATTTTAAAGTACAGTAGAGTGTGTTTATTAGCTGCTGCAGTTGTCAGAACTAGTGTCTAACCCCTTTACGAGTCCTATCTAGTACTCGTAAAAAAAATTTTAACATTTTCGAGTTGCGGGTTAGATTTCATTTTCGAGCTAATTGAACTTTTGTAACTGAATATCGATTTTACGTCTTTAGCACTGTTAACCTTTGCGAGTTTGAAAAATCAATGGAGGAGATAGGGCTGAGTTACGTCTTTGGCTGGTGATTTTGGGCAGGTAAATCGGAATTGGATTGCGAGTAGCTAAATGTAGCCAATTGATTATCCATGACCTTTACAAGCAGCTTTTCGAGTTCAAGCAATTGCGATTAGGCCAATTGAATGGGGCCCCTAGTTAAGTATTTATTCTAGAACAAAATAGTAGCCTAAAAAGTGCCTTTAAATGACTAAAATATTAAAATCTCTCAATACTATAAAGACACTGAAACTTTTGTGTGTATTTTTTTGAAAAATTATTTCTAAATAAAATAAAATGTCATGTCTCTAAGTAGCAGTACATACAGTATTATCCTTTAAGTTGACAGATGATGTAATTTAAAAAGCCTGATGTGTCTGTCATCATTGCAGGAAGTAATCATTCACTTAATAAAGAATGAGGAATAATAATAAAAAATCTTAAATAAGCTGCTGTGGAGATTGCTGCAGCAAGCATTTCCAGACCATTAATAGCACACTACAGCATTGAGATCGGAAAGAGGGATTACTGGACCAGTGTTGAGCAATCTGCGTGGAGATATGAAATGCTTACTGCGATCTCAATTCAGACAGTCTTACTGTCGTATTTCAGTAAAATAATATAAAAAGATTTCATAAAATAGGAAATTATTTGACAGCTCGAATAAATCACTTCAGTTCAAAGTAGCCAAAAAAATATTCTTAGGATGCCCTTAAAAGCTTTCCATTTTTTTTTTATGTAATTCTATTCTTTCGATAGGATTTAGATAAAATAATATAGTTGCAGCTTGAGATGAGATCTTCTTTTTATTAAATGTTTGGTTATTCTCTACCTTACACTGTATAATTTTAACTTTTCATAATCTTTCCCTATAAATTGAATCAATTTTGGCAATTATTCTGTATATTAGGAAAGCTTACTATAATTTATGAATTTTCATACTTGGAAGGAAAATGTGAAAAGAAGCACAATCTGAGATGTAGAACAGTGAGCTTTTATGACAACACTGGTAACATAGGCCTCCATTTATTTCCAAGCCCGTAATTACCTTCACACAGACCGTATGTCTGCGGGTTAGAAATGTTGTGTAGTTACAGATGTACCGGTATTTAATTGACTCAAGCCCGCAAGTACAGGCTCACAGCCCCACCGTGAACCCGTACGTAGCATTTCAAGTCATGATCAATTAAGCAAGCCAGTAAGTTACAATTTAGACACAGCCAATAGTAAATGAGACCGTCATCATGACGTCAGTAAAACTAGGGGCGTCATTCAAATGCGATTTGGCCAATTGAATAGGGCTCTATATAAGCACACAGAGGTTTTTAGTTAGTGAACTTCTCTCCAAAAGCAAGGTCTTCACTAACTAAGAACTTCTGTAAAAAAAAATGCTCTGTGCTTATATAGAGCCTTATTCAATTGGCCGAATTACAATTTAATAAGGCTGATAATATTCTGAGAATTTCCAAACATATATAGCTTGACATGACCTTCAAGTCAAGTTTCAGACATTTCACCATAGGAATAAAACAAAATGAACACCATTTAGAAGATTGTGTTAAACTGGTTTAAGGGCTAAAGAAAGTAAATATATTTTTAACCTTAATAGTACATACTTTTTAGAATAGTAGTTATCTTAAAAACTTTAGAATGTGTATCATGCAGCCTAGGAGGATCTTCCCCCACTAACTGTACTCGATACTCACAAAGACCACATATGGCCTTATTCAATTGCGATTTGGCCAATTGAATAGGGCTCATTATAAGCAGAGCACATCTTTTTTTTACAGAAGTTTTTAGTTAGTGAAGACCTTGCTTTTGGATAGAAGTTAACTAACTAAAAACATACGTAAAAAAATATGTTCTGTGCTTATAATGAGCGCTATTCAATTGGCCAAATCACAATTGAATGAGGCCCATAGACTCAACCCATACTTGAATTAAATTCAAAGTTTTGCACCATTATCACCAGGTTGAGCGCCTACATTGTTTACTCATTGCCAATATGAGTGATCAAAATATTTGCTGTTCACTATTTCCGACATAGAGAGTTGATTAGTCACATTAATTTGATCAATGGCCTCCATAGATGGTGGATCATGCCAACCTCATCTCTGCAAGTGTTGAGTACAATGGAGTGAAACTCCTTATCAGCTATACATATTACAATTTTTGTATATATTTATTTACTTTAATATATAGTTTACCTGCTGCTGATCATATCTATCTATAAGTTAAATTTACCTTTGATAGCATTTTATATAACCAGTATCCACCTAATATTTTTCCTCCTATGTAAATGTTTTTGACTGACAAATACAATGAACAACACTTCAGATAAACATGGTATATTTAGACCATTTCTGGAACTGTGTATATATAACTCTTGGCATAGTCTGGGTTTAGACAAAGTAAAACATCAATAAATTACAATACAGCGGCATTAGTAGTAAGAATACTTGACATACAAGTGACAACTAAATCCCCTTACAAGATCTTCTGCTCTAAACACATAAAATCCAGTGGTTAAGAGAGAGAAATTCAAGAACAGCAAATACAAGTACAGATGGGTTAAAACTACCCATTTCCATTTTGGAGTTGCCCATCATAATGCAGAAATATACGTAGAGTAAATGTTAATGCATGGGTACAGTACATTAATTAAATGTATATTGTAGCATACAATGTTCTACAGTATTAAATGATCACTGTAATTTAGGAAAATACCTACCAAAATGAACATTATCAGATTTGTAAGTCATAAGTAATAATAAAATAAAGCATTGTAAGGGAAAGTTTTAATTTTAGCACAGCTAGGGCCTCATTCTATTAACGGCCGTAGGAGATGTGGGGCCGCAAGGACCGGCCGCAAGCTATTCGGCTATTCTATTCCCTTCCGGCCGGGGATTCCGGCAGGCTTGCGGCCGGCGCCTTGCTATCCCTTGCGGCCGCTCGCGCCGGAGGAAAGCCTTTGATCTAAAACGGCCGCAAGAGTTTCGGCTGCAAGAAAATCCTGGTTGCTATTCTATTGCTCCGGGAACCCTCTCTGCAAGGCTAAAACCGAGCTGCAGCTTACTTGCAGAAAAAAGGTCCCGCTAGCACCAATTAAGCACATTATAAAGCCAAAATAAAGCCATCCTGCACTCTGAGGAGACTATAAAGTGATTGTAGGTGTTAGCAAAAATAGCACAACATTCCCCTACACTCAAATCCGTAAATATATTTTTTTTAAATTTAGGTCACATATCCATGTAAAAAGTCCCGAGGGCTTGGAGCACCTCAGACACGCCCACGCTGTGGCCGGAAAATAAACAGTTAATTAAATCTCGGTTTTGGGCTGATGTGCAAGCTTGAGAGGGGGTTACTATTAATCCTCATGTCCCCCATTATGATCCCTAGCATTTACAGAGCTGTACAGTGCAGGCTTGAATTTATTTTGCTTTTAAAGATTTCTGAGCTTACGGCCGGTTGCAAGATATGCGGCCGGCCGTAAGGGGATATCCTTGCAGCGCCGTATAATTGATTTGCAAGGTAACGGGAGCCCCGCAAGGAATCGCAGCTTTGCGGCCGATTTACGGCCGATAATAGAATGAGGGCCCTAGTGTCTAGGGGTTGATATGCGCAATATCCGTCCTGTTCTGCGCTTTACTACTTTTGTACACAACACGGAAATCAGGATGTTGACGTTGGAGTAGAAAAAAAAGCCAGGCCAACAACCAGTGCTCTAGAGTTCCAATATGGTTAAGTTAATATGTCTGCTTAAATTAAAATGTTCTCTAAAAAAGTAGAAGATTTTCCAAAACAAGTCCTTTAAATTGTTTCTTTTAGTAGAGTGAGCTATTTTTATATTTATTCTGGTAAGATAAGGGAACATGAAAAATGCTAATAGAAATATCAGATATCAGAAGAGACAGGTGAAGTAGATAATTACATGCTTTCTACAAGGAGTAAGCAGAGGTATAACAAGATATAACAGCAGTAGGAGGTGTAGATAACTGAACAGAAGGAGCAAGCACCTGTAATTAGCGTGCAATGCAAGGAGTATGCAGAAGTTCGGGGGATTTTAATAAGAAAACAGAAAATGTGTATTATTAGCTGTGTCCAAGCACATGAAAACCTGTTGTTGTAAAGGTAGACTTGAAATATATATATATATATATATATATATATATATATACAGTATATATATATATATATATATATATGGTATATATAACATTTTAATAGAGATTATATCATACGTCTTATGTTTTTAAGATGCATATTTATTAAATAATGTATTATTTTTAATCATTTGATAAGCATATATCAGAAGTAAAGATGTCAATAGTATATATAATTGCACACTATCCCATTTGATAAATAAACACATTAGAGCATACGTATAAAAGAAAGTGAAAAAGTAGAGCTGATAAAAGTCTGTGTAAAACAAGGTAAAAAAATTGGTTCCATGGAATAAAATAGAAATGAGTACTGGTAACTGGGATTTTAAACCTTCTCTGATAACTAAGCCGGACACATGATAATGTATATAAAGGAAGGTAGGACTTACTTAAATTGTCTTCATCATCCACACTGCTTGAGCCAGGACTTATATACTTGAATGGCACGATGAACGTTGACAACATACTTATTTTTTCTGAAAGACAAATACATATATTGAAGCATCTTGAAAATGCAATTTGTGGTTTCAGTTATGACGATATGTATTTTCATGACTTCACACTATCTATCTATCTATCTATCTATCTATCTATCTATCTATCTATCTATCTATCTATGTACCTATCTATGTACCTATCTATCTATCTATCTATCTATCTATCTATCTATCTATCTATCTATCTATGTACCTATCTATCTATCTATCTATCTATCTATGTACCTATCTGACTATCTATGTACCTATCTATCTATCTATCTATCTATCTATCTATCTATCTATGTACCTATCTATCTATCTATCTATCTTTCTATCTATCTATCTATCTATCTATCTATCTATCTATCTATCTATCTACCTATCTATCTATCTATCTATCTATCTATCTATCTACCTATCTATCTATCTATCTATCTATCTATCTATCTATCTATCTATCTATCTATCTATCTATCTATGTACCTTTCTATCTATCTATCTATCTATCTACCTATCTATCTATCTATCTATCTATCTATCTATCTATCTATCTATCTATCTATCTATCTATCTATCTACCTATCTATCTATCTATCTATCTATCTATCTATCTATCTATCTATCTATCTACCTATCTATCTATCTATCTATCTACCTATCTATCTATCTATCTATCTATCTATCTATCTATCTATCTATCTGTCTATCTACCTATCTTTCTATCTATGTACCTATCTATCTATGTACCTATCTATCGACAGTATGTATGTATCTATCTACCTATCTATCTATCTACAGTATGTTTGTATGTATCTATCTATATATCTATCTATACAAATATTCAAAGCACCCATTTCTCCTTCCCTAATACAAACTCCCTATCCTGCTGCACCTGTGGTAGCTTTAACATTGACGTCATGATGGAAACAATGCTTTTGAAAAGTAAAAAATAAATAAATAAACACAGCTCTCTATTAAAATATATTTTACTTAAACATGGGAACATGTTTAGTTTTTTAAAATATAATTAGTCACCTGTAACTGACATTGGATTCAGTTCTAGACTATGGGCCATATTAAATTCCAGCCTCGTAAGTCCAACGTGTAGCACTTTGGCTTTAATTTGGCCGAATTACATTGCTATTAAATTAGAAAGGGCTGCGAGCTACGAGAGAGAGACGCTATTCCTAAACCAGTTTGCGGTCGTCAGACTTGTATTCTTGCACGCAATCAATTAAGCAACCTCGTAGTTGCAGGTTCAGATGGAGCCAATGCAAAGAGAGATAGTAAGCACTACGTCACTGAATAAGGGGAGGGTAGATTTCCAAGTTCTACGTGCTTCAAATCCAGTTTGCGATCGGACCCACAGTCCAGAAATAATGCAATATTAATAAATCCGTAAATATGATATTCTATTACATGTGAGTTACAGTATATGTCGTAACACATTGATTGCGGGCATCGATATAACATAAAAAATAATCATGAAATAAAATATTTTTCTAGGCCGATTTGCGGGCTTGAGAATGTTGTGCTATTAATTCTAAGACCTAACATAATTTTCACCTATAATAAATGTACAGTAGAATGATTTTATTCATATTAGAAGTGCTACGTATTGGACTTTACCCCCCTTGTGTGTGCTCTAGAGCACACGTTGGCCTCTGATCTCCATCTGTTACGTGCTTGCTCGCTTGTGACCACGTTGCACTTTAATAGCTGAATTAAACACTTAGCGGTTGCGGGCAGGACAGATCAAATGATTTACGTGCGCGAAGTTCAACATTGCTGTCCACGTAGCCTATTCTCGCCCGTCCTGCGTGTTAACACGCAAAGCCCACTGCGAGCAACGATACGAGGCATCTCAGCACACAAATAGCGCTAAGATGACATTTACGAGCTACGTGTTAATACATAGCTCCAATTTAATGTTACAATTAACATTTTTTCTAAAAAATCCTTTTATGGTCATGGCTTATATGGTTGCTAATATGGAGGAGATTTTCCCAAACCACAATAGCCTTATAATACATTCTCCGTTTCTGTTTAAAAAAAGAGGTTATGAAAAATAATTGGTTACTGGAACAAAACAAATTAATTTGGACGGCTTCAATTTTTACATCAATGACACTCGTATTAAAAATACCCATTCCTGAAACTGAGAGGCACAACCAAAGCATATTACTCTTGAAATACATTAGCTGAAAAAGGCACAAAAGAAAGACATTTGAATGATACTGACTCTTTGAAACTGCTGTCCAAAGCACTTAATGAAGCAGAAAGAGAAGCTCCTTTGCCCGAGAAGAACTGCATGTTACTGCTACAAGGGGAGATAAATTTAGGACACTACAGTCATACAGGGGATTAGGTAAGGTCAGGAAATGAATAATGGAGCTTGATGCCAGCAACTTTATCACATACAGAGCCATGTCTAAGTTCTAAAAAGTGCTATTTTGGTACCAAATTGATAGTAGCAGTCACTTGGTACACCACTGCTTTAGTTTCTCCTCTTGGCAGGATTTGTTGAGCTAAGAAGCAGATACTCAGAATACGTCTGGATCTTATATGTTTGGTATAAGATGACCTTTATGTGATTATGGGGTTCACAAAGTGTTCAGGTCATTTGAGAAATTGATAAATCTACCCTATGTTTATGTAAGACGTGATAAAAAGTGGAGTTAAATGTGAACTACAACCGCTTCATAAATAGCTCCTATAAAAAAAAACATAGGGCCCTATTCTATTAGTAGCCCGCAAATGCCTTGACCTCATAAATTTGGCTGTAGGGGTGTTTTTTTTTTTCTCTAAATGTTTAGATGTATTCTATTCCAGCTCCCAAATTCCGAGGCTGAACTCGTAAAGCATGCATTTTTAAGTAGGATTTCAGGGGGTGTGATCATATGATCTGACAATATTTAAGCAAGCCCGAAATTCACTTCTTAGACACAGCCAGTAGTAAATGAGACCGTCATCATGATGTCAGTAAAACATGGAAGTTAGATGTAATCGGAAGCCAAGAATTAATTAGTGCGCACTACAAAAACTATTGTACATGCGACTTTGTGCACAGCGCCAGCTGCGCAAAGCGTGGCGCATGAGCCGAGAACGGCGTACAGGAAGGAACAGCGGGGGGGGGGGGGGGGACAGAGAGAGTGAAAAGGGACAGAGGCGGAAAGGCTTGAAAGAGACACAGGGGAGGGAGGAGGAGGGAAGAGACATAGGAGAGGGGGAGGAAAGAGACAGGGGGAAGAGATTAAGGGGGGAAAGAGACATAGGGGTTGGAGGAGGGGGGAAAGAGCCACAGGAGAGGGATGAGGGAGGGAAAGAGGCATGGGAGAGGGGGAGGAAAGAGACAGGGGGGAGAGACTCAGGGGGAAAGGGGGGAAGAGACACAGGGGAGGGAGAGGAGAAAGAGACACAGGGGAGGAACATGGGGAAAAAGACACAGGGAAGGGAGAGGGGGAAGAGACCCAGGGGATAGAGGGGGCAGAGATACATGGGAAGGAGGGGGAATAGAGATACAGCGGAGGGAGAGGGCAGGAAAGAGACACAGGGGAGGGGGGAAGAGACACAGGGTAGGGAGAGGGCGGGAAAGAGACACAGGGGAGGGGGGAAGAGACACAGGGTAGGGAGAGGGCGGGAAAGAGAAACAGGGGAGGGGGGAAGAGACACAGGGTGGGAAGAGGGCGGGAAAGAGACATAGGGGAGGGGGAAGCGACACAGGGTAGGGAGAAGGCGGGAAATAGACACAGGGGAGGGACAGGGGAAGAGGCACATATAATATTATACCATCATTTATGACGGGCAAGCGACTAGTAAGTAATATTTGCTGATCGTGCTCCCAATCTAGCAATCTATAAAATGCATTAGAGCATCTGTTTTAGTCCATGTGGGATATTTTATCTTAACTTAGCTCCACTTATCCATGTTTTCTTCATTTTTAATCACATTTGATAAATATACCGCAAGGTCTCAATTTCTCTTTAAAGGTTCATGGATTATGAATGCATCTGATAGCGGAGAATGCATTTTTTTGCATAAAAAAATACCAAAATAAACATGATCAAATTTGCTAAAACTCTTGATTTTGCAAGCAGTTTATTTTATGCTATCCAAATTAGAGCTCTGTTCGGTCAAAGAGGTTAAAAAAATGGATTAGTTGATAGTGTACATGCATGTTGTTGTTTAGTTGATCAGGCATGCATGACTCTCTGTGACAATATATATATATGGTTTTCTTGGCAAAGATACTAGAGTGGGTTGCCAGTTCTTGCTCCAGTGGACCGTAATTTGTCTGACCTCTCTACTATTACCTGCCCATCTTGGGTGACCCTACATGGTATAGCTTTACTGAAGTACACAGGCCCCTTTGCCATGACAAGGTATCGATCCAGTAGGCGGTATATCCATACTTGCAGCCCATCTAAGCCTTTGCTCTTTCACGTCTGCAAGATTTAAATCGCTAAAATCGCAAATCGATATTCAATTGCTACAATTCCTCAAGCCCGCAAATGTTATCACACCTGTAAATGTCAAATGTAGAACAGAATCCAAGGGGAACCAGATAGGACTCGCAAGGGGGTTTAATCCTCTGTACGTAGCACTGTAAATGCAATAAAAAAAATCAATACTGCCCTTTACAAGACGAGGAAAGCAATGAAAGTCGTTAGAATTAATTGCACAACAGTCTCAAGCTCGCAAATCTGCAATCAAAAATTATTTTATTGTATGTGTAATTTCGTTCTTATATCAATCTCGGGAATCACTGAGTTAATACATATCAGGCCACCCACATGGACTAGAACATTTCCTTCATTCATTTTTATTATTTTATACATTGTCGGATAGGGAGCCCGTTTGCATATCGGACCCCTAAACGCTAATTGATTGATGTTTGAACTCCATGTTTTACTGACCTAATGATGACGGTCTCATTTACTATTGGCTGTTTTTAAATTGGTAGTTACGGCCATGCTTAATTGATCATGATCACGCTCTGAAATGCTACATACGATTGCATGGCTTCGGCCCGTAACTTGCAGGCTTGTTCAATTGAATCGCTCCATTATTGTAGCAGAGTTCAAGCCCGCAGACATACGGCCTGTATACAGTGAGTTGCAGCCTTGCAATTAAATGAGGCCCTTAGTTTGTTGATTACGTTTTCATGCTAACCACATTTAAAGGGCTATTATAAGAAAATTACCTCTGGCTGTTTCCTCAAAAAATTTTATTAAAATATTTTTTGGCCAGCTAATAAAACTATACGCACTTTGTTATTAGGATATCCTTGTGACATATATCCTATTTAAATTGTGTTTTGTGATATATAGCTGCTGGCTTTTAAGAACCAATAAACGCTGAGTATTATAATATGATTCTTGGAGCACCTGATGCTTTTTGTTCCCCCTGAGATGGACTACACAATAATATAGAAAGTATCTCCAACTAATAAGCAACCTCCTTATATTTCACTGTAATACATGAATTGCTCCGTCAAGTATCTGCAGTTGTGCACCAGCAAATATATTGAAGGAGAGATTCATTAAAAAGAAATCAAATCCAATTTGTTCCTAGTGGCAGTAACGGAGTGTAGTGTTACTTATTACAGCAGGTACAAGGAATTCCCAAACAAGACAAGGCAAAACATAGCGTGGAAACTGTGCCCTATTATTAACTACCTGAGTGCCAGGAAATTGCAGGAACTGTTCAGCTTCTCGTGATGAATATATATATATATATATATATATATATATATATATATATATATATATATATATATATATAGTAAATTAGTAAATACATTTGTGTTCACATTTGAACGTCTAAAACAAGTTTCCTGCTCAGAAATCCAGGAAATACAGTTATTACACTGCATTCTGGGAAGTTGGGCAGGGACATGCAAATGTGCCCACAAATTTATGTATATATACCGTATATACTCAAGTATAAGCCGACTTTTCCAGCACATTTTTTTATGCTGAAAAAGCCGCCTCGGCTTATACTCGAGTAAAACAAAAATCCTCCTTCTACCCCCCCCCCCCCCCCCTTATCATCATCAGCTCATCGGAGCATAGTAGCAAGTCAATAGAGAGGGGGATAGGGATCAGGTGCAGTAAGGAGAAGGTTATGGGGGAAAGAAGATGATGATAAGGGGGAAGGAGGAGGATGATGATAAGGGGGGCAGGAGAAGGATAATAAGGGGAGGAAGGAGGAGGATGATAAGGGGGGAAGGAGGAGGATGATAAGGTGGGGGAGGAGGATGATAAGGGGGGGAGGAGGAGGATGATAAGGGGGGGGAAGGAGGAGGAGGATCAGAGGGGAAGGAGGAGGATGATAAGGGGGGGGAGGAGGAGGATGATAAGGGGGGGAAGGAGGAGGAGGATCAGGGGGGAAGGACCCTCTTTTCCAGCCTCGGCTTATACTCGAGTCAATACGTTTTCACAGTTTTTTTGTGGTAAAATTAGGTGCCTCAGCTTATACTCGAGCATATACGGTATAAAGACAGATAGATAGATAGATAGATAGACAGACACATAGATAGATAGATAGATAGATAGATAGATAGATAGATAGATAGATAGATAGATAGATAGATAGATAGACAGACAGACAGACAGACAGATAGATAGATAGATAGATAGATAGATAGATAGATAGATAGATAGATAGATAGATAGATAGATAGATAGATAGATAGAGGGATAGATAGATAGATAGACAGATAGATAGATAGATAGATAGATAGATAGATAGATAGATAGATAGATAGACAGATAGATAGATAGATAGATAGATAGATAGATAGATAGATAGATAGATAGATAGATAGATAGATAGATAGAGGGATAGATAGATAGATAGATAGATAGATAGATAGATAGATAGATAGATAGATAGATAGATAGATAGATAGATAGATAGATAGATAGATAGATAGAGGGATAGATAGATAGATAGATAGACAGATAGATAGATAGATAGATAGATAGATAGATAGATAGATAGATAGATAGATAGATAGATAGATAGATAGATAGAGGGATAGATAGATAGATAGATAGATAGATAGATAGATAGATAGATAGATAGATAGATAGATAGATAGAGGGATAGATAGATAGAAAGATAGATAGATAGATAGATAGATAGATAGATAGATAGATAGATAGATAGATAGATAGATAGATAGACAGATAGATAGATAGATAGATAGATAGATAGAGAGTTTTTCTTCCTTGTGATTTCAATGTGATAGATAACTCCATTGGCATGAATAGGATACATTTAATCATTTGCTTGCTTCACCTAGTCAGAAAAGTACTAAGATGGAGAGCAAGTTTTGACCCAATGTTAGCAAAATATTACGATCCCCCCCAATAGTAACTGTCCACTGTTACTCATGTATTGTAATCCTTGGTTATAATGCACAGACATATATAGTTATTTCAATGGTGTGCAATTGGAACATACTTTTTATCACCGTATAAATAAAAATAGTTATGTTTTAGTCACATCAATCAAAGAGTCTCAAGAAATAATGGGAAAAAGAATACCTTATTAAAAGGGCGGTAGATACCTTATAGGTACATCTAAATGTCCCGGTTTCTCTAATCCTCTAACACAAGCTGCTTATATCAGACACACACATTACTTGGAGTCATTCTTTACACACACACAGATATATTTAATTTAAAAAATAAACTTTTTTTCCACACCCCCAGAGCTGCCTACATAGGCACAATGTACCTACCAATAGTAACACTGAATCTGAGTACATATTTTAACCCTTTAATACAACAACAGCACAATGCAGAGATCTACAGAACTGACTCCTCCTTGTTTCCTTGTGCAGGGGACTACACATCTCATGATTCCTTCCTCACTGATTGATACAACGTATTAGCTGCCTGTGATTGGCCAAAATGAATATGAATTTTATGCTAAATTTAGCAGGAATTTCTATGCGTGTCAACTAAAATTGCTTGCAAACTCAAGAGATTTAACAACTTTAGGGTCATTTTAATAAGGTTTATTTTGGTATTTTTTAGATGCATTCATAATAATGAAACTTAAACTTATAGAGAACAATATGGAATGGGAAATAATATATTGTGGGGAAGGTGTAGGGATACAGACAGTTCAATGATCAAGTGATTCTTATCTTAAGCAAGGTCTATACATTTAAAGAACTCCATTATACACTGTCTAAATGATGGGCTAAAACATACTGTGAAATATTTTCCACTTTATGATATTTCATAGCGATACACAACATCGCCATGATAGGAAGGAGAGTAAGTCTTAACCCATCTGTGTCTTAACA